>SJYQ01004699.1:57194-148640 GCA_006410935.1 Redunca redunca | reverse complement strand
AAATGTTTTTTTGAGGAATTTGTGAGGGAGAAAGTAATCCCCTCGTCCTAATCCTCCGCCATCTTCCCAGAATTCCCTGTCTCTGCTTTTTAATATGCTATCTAGGTTGGTCATAACTTTCCTTCCAAGGAGGAAGCATCTTTTAATTTCATAGATGCAATCACCATCTGCAGTGATTTTGGAACCGCCCAAATAAAGTCAACCACTGTTTCCACTGTTTCTCTATTTGCCATGAAGTGATGGGACCGGATGCCCTGATCTTAGTTTTCTGAATATTGAGCTTTAAGCCAATATTTTCACTCTCCTCTTTCACTTTCATCAAGAGGTTCTTTAGTTTTTCTTCACTTTCTGCCATAAGGGTGGTGTTATCTGCATATCTGAGGTTGTTGGTGTTTCTCCCAGCAATCTTGATTCCAGTTGTGCTTCTTTCAGCTTCAGCCCAGCTTTTCTCATGATGTACTCTGCATATAAGTTAAATAAGCAGGGTGACAATATACAGCCTTGATGTCCTCCTTTCCTGATTTGGAACCAGTGTGTTGTTCCATGTCCAGTTCTAATTGTTGCTTCCTGACCTGCATATAGGTTTCTCAAGAGGCAGGTCAGGTGGTCTGGTATTCCCATCTCTTTCAGAATTTTCCACAGTTTCTTGTGATCCACACAGTCAAAGGCTTTTGCAAAGTCAATAAAGCAGAAGTAGATGTTTATCTTGAACTCTCTTGCTTTTTCCATGATCCAGCCGATGTTGGCAATTTGATCTCTGGTTCCTCTGCCTTTTCTAAAACCAGCTTGAACATCTGGAAGTTCATGGTTCACATACTGCTGAAGCCTGGCTTGGANGGTTCACATACTGCTGAAGCCTGGCTTGGAGAATTTTGAGCATTACTTTATTAGCGTGTGAGATGAGTGCAATTGTGCGGTAGTTTGAGCATTCTTTGGCATTGCCTTTCTTTGAGATTGCATTGAAAACTGACCTTTTCCAGTCCTGTGGCCACTGCTGAGTTTTCCAAATTTGCTGGCATATTGAGTGCAGCACTTTCACAGCATCATCTTTCAGGATTGAAAGAGCTCAACTGGAATTCTATCACCTCCACTATTTTCGTTCATAGTGACACTTTCTAAGGGCCACTTGACTTCACATTCCAGGATGTCTGGCTCTAGGTGAATGATCACACCGTTGTGATTTTCTGGGTTGTAAAGATCTTTTTTGTACAGTTCTTCTGTGTATTCTTGCCACCTCTTCTTAATATCTTCTGCTTCCGTTAGGTCCATACCATTTCTGTCCTTTATTGAGCCCATCTTTGCATGAAATGTTCCCTTGGTATCTCTAATTATTTTGAAGAGGTCTCTAGTCTTTCCCATTCTATTGTTTTCCTCTATTTCTTTGCACTGATCGCTGAAGGAGGCTTTCTTATCTCTCCTTTCTATTCTTTGGAACTCTGCCTTCAAATGGGTATATGTTTCCTTTTCTCCTTTGCTTTTCACTTCTGTTCTTTTCACAGCTATTTGTAAGGCCTCCCCAGACAGCCATTTTGCTTTTTTCCATTTAAGTAAGATGGTAGGTGCTGAGAGCATGCATCAGAGGGCAGACAGACTGATACCACAATCACAGACATCTAGCCAATCTGATCACATGGACCACAGCCTTGTCTAACTCAGCGAAACTAAGGCATGCCATGTGGAGCCACCTAAGATAGACAGGTCATGGTGGAGAGTTCTGACAGACTGTGGTCCACTGGAGAAGGGAATGGCAAACCACTTCGATATTCTTGCCTTGAGAACCCCATGAACAGTATGAAAAGGCAAAATGATAGGATACTTAAAGAGGAACTCCTCAGGTAGGTAGGTGCCCAATATGCTACTGGAAGTCAATGGAGAAATAATTCCAGAAAGAATGAAGGGATGGAGCCAAAGCAAAAACAATACCCAGTTGTGGATGTGACTGGTGATAGAAGCAAGGACTGATGCTGTAAAGAGCAATATTGCATACGAACCTGGAATGTTAGGTCCATGAATCAAGGCAAATTGGAAGTGGTCAAACAGGAGATGGCAAGAGTGAATGTCGACATTCTAGGAATCAGCAAACTAAGATGGACTGGAATTGGTGAATTTAACTCACATGACCATTATAGCTACTATTGTGGGCAGGAATCCCTTAGAAGAAATGGAGTAGCCATCATGGTCAATAAAAGAGTCTGAAGTGCAGTACTTGGATGCAATCTCAAAAACGACAGAATGATCTCTGTTCATTTCCAAGGCAAACCATTCAATATCATGGTAATCCAAGTCTATGCCCCAACCAGTAATGCTGAAGGAGCTGAAGTTAAAAGGTTCTATGAAGACCTACAGGACCTTTTAGAAGTAACACTCAAAACAGATGTCCTTTTCATTATAGGGGACTGGAATGCAAAAGTAGGAAGTCAAGAAACACCTGGAGTAACAGGCAAATTTGGCCTTGGAATGCGGAATGAAGGAGAACAAAGGCTAACAGTGTTTTGCCAAGAGAACACACTGGTCATAGCAAACACCCTCTTCCAACAACACAAGAGAAGACGCTACACATGGACATCATCAGATGGTCAACACTGAAATCAGATTGATTATAGTCTTTGCAGCCAAAGATGGAGAAGCTCTATAAAGTCAGCAAAAACAAGACCAGGAGCTGACTGTGGCTCAGGTCATGAACTCCTTATTGCCAAATTCAGACTTAAATTGAAGAAAGTGGGGAAAACCACTAGACCATTCAGATATGACCTAAATCAAATCCCTTATGATTATACAGTGGAAGTGACAAATAGATTCAAGGGACTAGATCTGATAGACAGAGTGCCTGATGAACTGTGGATGGAGGCTCATGACAACGTACAGGAGACAGGGATCAAGACCATTCCCAAGAAAAAGAAATGCAAAAAATGAAAAAGCAAGGTTTGTTGGAGCTGTGTCTAATTCACTGCTACATCCTATCACCTACCCTAATGCCTGGCCTCTGGAGAGTACTATTAAATATTTGGTGAAGTAAACTGAATCAGTTGCCATCTTGACTTTGTATAGTCAGGATTTCATATTTCCTCTTGGCTTAGAGCTCAGTGGGTATTTCGTGGTAGAAGACTTCATAGCCATTATGGAATGCATGTGGTAAAATAAACCCCAGCATCCAAAGATTACGTGTTCTTTGTGAAACATTATCCATTTGGCTGTGGTTTGCTTGCCCATTTTCAAAGGTCTGTGATTAATCTTCTTGCTCATCTAGTGGGCTATCTTAGACTGATATTACAAGGACTTTAAAGCAGTTGTCTTTGGCAGCTGAGCTCTTAGCTGGTCAT
This sequence comes from Redunca redunca, assembly GCA_006410935.1. Classification (NCBI taxonomy): domain Eukaryota; kingdom Metazoa; phylum Chordata; class Mammalia; order Artiodactyla; family Bovidae; genus Redunca; species Redunca redunca. The sequence continues at coordinate 145,320 of SJYQ01004699.1, read as the reverse complement.
CTTCATGGTATTATGTGATACTTGTCCAGATAAGTACCAGAACAGAGGGAAGAAGTTATTGAATCTCTTGGATTTCTAATATGTGTGGAAGGAAGTTGATAATGATTGAAGAAGATCATTTTTGCTATGTCATGTGTGTGTGTCTTTTTAAATGACAATTTCAGAAGTACTTAAAAGTGTTCTTGATTTCTGATGGATAAAGGAAACTTCTGAGCCATCAGGGAAATCCTAAGAAAATTAATAGTGATAGTAATTTTAGTGCTTATAATTACTAATGACTTGATCTGACTTCCTAGGAGCAGTAAACTTTTACATCTTTGCAACACCAACAGCACCGAAATAGGGTTTCTTTTTATTCCCCCTAGCTATAGAACATGAACCACAGATGGGAAAAGATGCAGTTTTTTTTTTTTTAAACTCAAAGAAAGTAGAGGTTTAGACACAAGAAAACACCTATTATGAAGCATTTTGGGTCAAATCAAGGCTCTAACGTGCCCAGTAATTTATTACAGTAGACAGGCTTCATTTGTGCTTGAACTTTTTTGCAGTGCCGTAGCATCAGTGCCAAAATGGTTTCTCCACACACCAAAATGTTTAGCAAAGCTACTTGTTTCCCTACTCTCTTATCTTATGCATGTGGGAATGGTCACACTGTAAGCTTAGAAAAGAAAGGATGATCTTCATAACTGTTTTGCATTTGACTTTTTAAATTTTAATTTATGGCATAGAGATTATGTTGAATTAGAAAAAGGGAGACTTACTTTTGGAACCTTTCTTTAGTGTGATTAATTAAAAGAAAACCTCAACTGCAATTCTGTCTATAGCAAACATGAGTATCTTAAGCCACAACACAGCTGTTTTCTTTTATTTGTTCCATTTAGGTAGCGTGCCATGAACCTCAGAATGAAAACAAATCCTACAGCATTATTTAAGAACTGCTAACAGGCCTCATATCACTTTTCAAGAAGCATGTAAAACTAATGCCTGACCTTTACACGCTCATTAGAATCTGCTACATGTCTTCATGCTACACGGGGATTTCTGTTTCTGCCCACGTGGCAGAAGTGGTTATTGTTGTGTCTTCTCACTTCTGTTACTGCTGAAAAGTTAACAAAGTAAATCACTTTCAAGTTCAAGTGGGAGGCACACGAAGCAGTGTTCCTCTTCTCGCGACAAAGCTTCAGCAGAACCAAGGTAGAGGATAACTGGCAAGAAGTTATAGAATATTGCTGACAATGCCAAGGGACTGCCCTGACAGTCCAGTGGTTGAGATTCTGTGCTTCTCCTGCAGGGGCACAGGTCCGATCCCTGGTCATGGAAATAAGATCCCACATGCTGCATGATGTGGCCAAAAGGGGCTATGGAGATTTTTTTAAAAAGAAAATGCTAATGGTCACATTAGTTTGGCTCTTCAACAAAGTCAAAAATAGCGATGACCTATAAAAAGATAGAATTTCATTTATTTTATGAGTAACAATTCAAGGGTAAGCAGACCAGGGTGAAGGCTGCACTTCATCCATGACCCACACTCCTACATTGTTGCTTTTTTCAACCTGTGGTTTCCACGTTAAGGTCTGAAATAGCTGCTTCAGCTTTCACCATCATGTCTGCCTTCTAGTAAGTTATGAGGAAAAAGGAGAAGTGGAGATAATGCTTCTTTCCTTTGCTGTCATGATGCAGAAGTCCTTCCACTCGTTTTCACTCACATCCCATGTCAGAACTTAGTCATGAACCGATGTAGCTGCAAGGAAATTTGGGAAATGTAGATTTTGGTTGGGTGGCCACCTGTCTAGCTAAAAATCAAAGGCTTTACAACTGAAGGGAAAAGTGAAGGATGGATTTTGAGGCAGAATGGATAATACTATAAATAAGTTCAGGTAAAACTGAGGGAGTAGAGAAATAACAGGGTACAGGGGTAAACAGATGATGATCCTTTAGCTCTGGCAACCTATAAGTACATAAGATTACAGAGACCAATTACAGTTAATTAAGGCTGAAAAGATACTGACTGGCTAGACATCATAGAACTGATGGAATTGTGGAGGATAAGGCACAGAACTAGGCTTAAGACAGTGTAGACACAGGTATTTGCAAATCACACCAAGGAAAGACCTTCTGATAAGTGCCCCTGGTGACTCAGATCAGAGTCTTAGATTAGACTGTCAGGCTCTTGATTTTGTTGTGAATATCAACGCCTTAAGCTGAAATATCATCCCTGGATGCTGCCAAAGCTAGAAATGAATTTTAAACTCTCTCTCTTTCCTTCAATCTTTGTGCCAGATTCAAAATCCTAGGTTGGGAGGCCAGAATGTTGAATGTAGCAGGTGTGTCTGAATCTGAGCTGCCAGGGGTCTGGGAGCTCGAGTGTCTGGCCCTCTAGGTTCTGGCAATGGAAGATAGAGCTGCCTTCTGCAGAGATTGATTTGTAAAATGTTGGACCCAAAGCATGGACAGGGGGTTCATTTTCTGATCAGCCATTTAAAAATGTCAAAAATGTGCACTATAATGACCAACATATTTTTCAGATTGAGCAAAAATAGCATGCATAAGTGCTTAAGTGCCTGTTTTCAGAGTTAGAGAATACAGAATTCTAGTCTTTGCTCTGTAAATGTATTCCTAATGCCTACCTCTTAAGGTTTTGTGGGCAACATTTGTAGAGGTTTCAAAAAGACATAAAAGAGATAGATTTACATATTAACTTTTAAATATAGTTTGAAGATTTTGAAACATTTTTTTCCTTTCTAAGTGGTCTTAATATTATCTATCCACCTGTATCATTAACTGATTAGCCATTATTTCAGTTCAGCTAGAGTCTGATGGGCTACAGTCCATGGGGTCGCTAAGAGTCAGACACGACTGAGCGACTTCCCTTTCACTTTTCACTTTCATGCATTGGAGAAGGAAAAGACAACCCACTCCAGTGTTCTTGCCTGGAGAATCCCAGGGACGGGGGAGCCTGGTGGGCTGCCGTCTATGGGGTCGCACAGAGTCGGACACAACTGAAGCGACTTAGTAGCAGCAGCAGCAGCCAATAATATATGCAGATATTCTAAAATTAATCTGTAATCCTATAATAAGCAAGGCTGACAATTAGGCCAATTTTGTGCTCACTCTGGACTTTCTCAGATTTATCAGTTAGGGGAAGAAAATATTGTGCAGTGCTTTTTATAATGAACTAAAGGCAGTGAAAGTGAAAGTGAAGTCACTCAGTCGTGTCTGACTCTTTGCAACCCCGTGGACTGTAGCCCACCAGGCTCCTCCGTCCATGGGATTCTCCAGGTAAGAATACTGGAGTGGGGTCACCATTTGCTCCTCCAGGGGATCTTCCTGACCCAGGGATCGAACCCAGGTCTCCCACATACAGGCAGACGCTTTAACCTCTGAGCCACCAGGGAAGCCCACAAAGGCAGTAAACTCAATCTAAAAGTATGAAGAATAACATCAAACACATATTCCAACAGTAGTTCTCTGTAGTTACTAAGTGAACAGCTTTGTTTCCTTCTCTCAGAAGGGAATTCTCCTTGACAGTACTTTTGCGTTGATAAATATAAGCATGTAAAACTCAACTGTGTCCAGTAACCACTTCAAACTTTCTCCTTTAAAAAGCATCTTAAGCAGCATTAGGAAGAAAGACAGAGGCAAGCTTAAGTACCTCTGCAGGCTGCCAAAAATACAGGTTGGATGGTGAACAGCACCTGGGGAATTCATTAAGACCATATGGACTGTCAAAAGTTCAGTGTACTAGAGAAGAAAACTCCCTCAGTGATAGCATGTGGATAAAATAATCATTGGAAACAAGGTGTCTAGGGGATTACTATGGTCATTTAAAAAATTTCAAGTTCTGCTCTGAACAGAGAAATTACAAACTAAATGAACTCAGTTGTTGAACAGACAACCAGGCAAGGAGACAGAATTTATATTAGTGTCTTCTTTTTTTTCTCTAAAATATTTTTATTTATTTTTTAATTTATTTATTTTAACTGGAGGCTAATTACTTTACAATATTGTAGTGGTTTTTACCATACATTGACATGAGTCAGCCATGGGTGTACATGTGTTCCCCATCCTGAACCCCCTCCCACTTCCCTCCCCATCCCATCCCTCTGGGTCATCCTTGAACACCCTGTATCATGCATCGAACCTGGACTGGCGATCTATTTCACATATGATAATATACATGTTTCAATGCTGTTCTCTCAAATCATCCCACCCTTGCCTTAAGATATTTTAAAAATTTTATCTATTTGACTATGCTGGGTCTTAGTTGCAGCATGTGGGATCTAATATCCTGACCAGGGATCGAACCTAGGCTCCCTGTGTTAGGAGCTCGGAGTCTTAGCCACTGGACCACCAGAGAAGCCCTAATGTCTTTTTATTTGGCCTCAGTTCTTAGGGTTCTCATATATATGTAAATAAAAGGTTGAAGTCAATGTAGTGAAATAAAATTCAGCTCTTTTTTTTGTGTGTGATTTCTGTTATTGTTGAAAAGACAGATCATGCATTCGTGCTAAGTCGCTTCAGTAGTGTCCTACTCTTTGCGACCCCATGGACTCTAGCCCACCAGGCTCCTCTGTCCAGTGGGATTCTCTGGCAAGAATACTGGAGTGGGTGTCCGTACCCTTGTCCAGGGGATCTTATTGACCCAGCGATTGAACCTGTATCTCCTATGTCTCCTGCACTGGCAGGCAGGTTCTTTACCACTAGCATCGCATGGGAAGCCCTTCATTAGTAAAATTAGCACAAAATAGGAATGAACTAAAAATTATGATAGTATTTTAAAGTATCACAGATACTGCTTTTAAAATTAGGATTTATGTGCTAGCATTTGAATGATCATTTCTGAGCTTCACAGAAATAAAAGAGTAAGCTCTATGAATATTCCTTTTCTATATTTCCAAGATAAAATTAACTTTATTCCCCTTTCTTTAGGTTCATTAGCTGAAACTTGCTGACTGATATCAGTCACTTATATCAGATATCACTGTACCTCCCTACTTTTTATCTTTGTCTCTTCCCAAGTTCTGCCTGGTGTTATTTAAAGATTGGAAACATATGTGCTTTTGTAAGCTCTGAGGCTATAAACATATTATAATACTGTATTTTGGCAAAATAAACCTAGCATTTTGATTGTAATATTTCTTTGCCATCAACGAGTAAGCTGAGAAAAAGGGATTCGAAATTTATGAAAGGAAAGAAAAGAGGCAAAAGTTTTAAAATGAAAAGAGGCAACATATATAATTTGTTAAAGGGGGGGTTAGAAAATATTTGATTTGTGATTGTCCCACAAAGAAAATCTGATTTTTATAGAAGCTATTGTGTGTGTCTATGTTTCTGTGTGTGTCTGCACATGTTGTTAAAGTGCTAGATGTTCTATTTCTTTCAGTGAAATTGCCAGCATCTTTTGCTTTATTCTTACCACAAGGAGTAATAGAAGTTCTGCAGAAACCTCAGTAATCTTACAGAGATCCAGTATGCGATCCTGTTACCGATAAGAAGTTCAGCCTCATACAATAAGGAGTGAGAGCATTTTTTAAATTACATAGTTTATTTTTCCAGGTATGAAGTGGTATCTTATAACTGCTGAAAACTTGTAAAACACAAAAAATAAAGATGAAAATAAATGTCACAGTAAGGTTGCCACTCAAAGTTAATCACTGTCAACAATTTGGTTCACTTTATCCCCATCTTTATTTTCCCCCTCTCAATATGCATATAATGAAGTATAGCGCCCATTAAAATGATGTTTGTGAAACAATCTGGTAGCTGTGGAAATTCTAGGAAAGCTTGGAAAAAATATCGAGAGTGATATGAACAGAATAAGAATGATATGCACAATTTAGAACTTTACGAACAAGTTGTTCTAGAGTATATTGTTTGGTGAAAAACAGCAGCCGTTCTTTACACAGAATCAGCAGGGTCCTTCTATTAGGCATTCAGATTTTAACAGAACCAATTACTTATTGTACTTGAACTCCTGTATTGCCTACAGTTCTATGATGAGTGAACTATACAATAATCACGGGACAGAACACTTGTCACTTTGGGGACTCAAAGTTGCAACTCATGACTCCAGCACAAGTCAGATTAAGTATTAAAATGAGGTATTCCTTATGTGTGGGATAGGAGCTCAGCAAAGTGAAGACTCACTGTAAACCCAAGTATTTGAGGGAGAGCTTTATGGTTGATATTGAGACTGAGCTGTACCTTGAAGAAAGGCAAATTTGGAAAAGACAGAGAGAAGACCAAAGAAAATGTTACTGGACAGATAAGCAGATCAGGATGTGATCAATTATGGAACCTTAATTTCCAAAGGAATTTAGACTTGACATTGTAGCTCTAGGATGTTAAGCATTAAATAGGTTTCAAATTGTGTGACAACTTTGATTATTAATGACTGTCAGGTGGTGGCTGTATTGAGGATTCTAAGCCTAGTCAAAGGATAAAGGACCAAGAGGCATGGTCACGGCAGGGAAAGTTACATCATAACTGGTACACAGTGGTCTACGACGCAGTAGGCAACACACCAGTGGATTCTTTTACGAGGCGAGTCACCTTCAATATGAGTTTGAAAATGTCCATTCATCAAGCATTTTGTTACTATACTATTTGAAATGTAGAAAATGAAGATAAGAACATTATCAATATAGATACTGTTGAACATGAGACAGCAAAGATACACTTTATATTTCATTAGCTGATATAAGAAATTGAGTTTGAAACAAATGTTTTTTTTTTCCAGAAAGTTTGCTTAATAAACTAAAATAAACACAAATAATCTAGTTTAATTCACCATGAGGGGAAAAACTAATCTTTCCCAAACTTTAAGATTTTTTTGTCTATATATTTAAAATATTAAGTATTATTCTAGCTTCTTACTTTAATTAGTAGAGCTATCAGTTGGGAAAACACATTGTTTATTTTCCCAGTTTATTTATTTATTGTAATTTCCAGTTGTCCATTGGTACTATATAGAAATCCAGTAAATTTTGTATATTGAATTTGTATCCTGTGTTCTTGCTAAGCTCACTTACTAGTTCTAATAGAATGAGTGTGTGTGTGTGTGTGTGTATGTGTAGACAGATCCCTTGGAATATTCTACATAGACAATTATGTTTTCTTCAAATAGAGACAGTTTTATTTCTTCTTTTCTAGTCTATATGTCTTTTTTCTCTTTTATGTCTTTTGTCTTGTATTATTGCATCGCCTGGGACCTCCAGTATTTTGTTGAATAGGAATAGTCTAAGTGGACATACTTGTCTTTTTCCCAGCCTTAGGGAAAAAGCATTCAGTCTTTCACTATTTAGTACGATGTTAGCAATTTCATGTTTAATACTAAACTACCAGTAGTTACTACAAAGCTATTCATTTATGCTTACTAATTCTGTTAATCACCGAGAGAGAACTGAAGTTTTTAAGTGTAACTGCAAATTTGTTTATTTCTCTGTAAAGGTAAACATTCTTTTTGTTGAGATTATTTTTTAGAGCAGTTTAAGTTTCACAGCTAAATTGAGGGGAATGTACAGAGATCTTCCATATAGTACCTACCCACCCCCACCTACATATAAAGGCTCCCTCGTTATGAATATCCCCCACTAGAGAGTACATTGTTATAACTGCTGAACTGGCATTGACATGTCATAATCACCCAGAGTCCACAGTTTATCTGTTCTGCCTCTTTCCCTCTCGTCTCCTAGGACCTCCAATTACATAGATGTTAGACTCTTTAATATTGCACAACTCAGATTTGCTGTTCTGTTCTTTCCCTTTTTCTTAAACATTTTTTTTTTTTGTGGGTTTTTTTTTTTTTTTGGTAATTTCTGTTGTTCAGTCACTCAGTTGTATCTGACTCTCCACGACCACATGGAGTGCAGCATGCCAGGGCTCCCTGTCACTCATCACCTCCTGGAGTTTGCCCAAGTTCATATTCATTGGTGATGCCATCCAGCCACCTCATCCTCTGATGCCTTCTTTTCCTTTTGCCCTTGATCTTTCCCAGCATCAGGGACTTTCCCAATGAGTCGTCTGTTCACATCAGATGACCAAAATATTGGTGCTTCAGCTTCACCATCTGTCCTTCTGATATTCAAGGTTGATCTCCCTTAAGATTGACTGGTTGGATCTCCTTGCTGTCCAAGGGACCTTCAGGAGTCTTCTCCAGCACCGCAGTTTGAAGGCATCAGTTCTTTGGCAATCTGCCTTATTCAAGGTCCAGCTCTCCCAACCGTTCATGACCGGCCACTGGGGAGACCACAGCCTTGACTTCACAGACCTTTGTCCGCAGGATTGTCTCTGCTTTTCAACACACTGTCTAGGCTTGTCATCAATTTCCTGCCAAGAAGTAACTGTCTTCCGATTTCATGGCTGCAGTCACCGTCTGCAGTGATTTTGGAGCCGAAGAAGAGGAAATCTGTCACTGTTTCCACCTTTTCTACTTCTATTAGCCATGCAGTAATGGGGCCGGATGCTGTGATCTTAGCTCTTTTTAATATTTAGTCTTAAGCTGGCTCTTTCACTCTCCCCCTTCGTCCTCTTCAAGAGGCTCTTCATTTCCTCTTCAGTTTCTGCCATTAGAGTGGTATCAGCCGCATGTCTGAGGTGGCTGATGTTTCTCCAGCCTATCTTGATTCCAGCTTGTAACGCATCCAGCCTGGCATTTCTCGTGATGTGCTCAGCGTATAGGCTAAACAAACAGGATGACAGCAGGCAGGCCTGTCCTACTCCTTTCTTGATCTTGAACCAGTCAGTTGTTCCATGCAGGCTTCTAAATGTTGCTTCTTGCCCTACATACAGGTTTCTCAGCATACAGGTAAGATGGTCTGGTACTCCCATCTCTCTAAGAGCTTTCCACTCTTTAATTTCATGGATTTTTTTTTCTCTGCTGCCTCAAATATGCTCATTAGCCCATGAAAGGTATACTTCATCTCTGTTACTTTTTTTTTTTTTTATTTCTAGCATTTACATTTGATTTCGGTGCTATATTTTTCAACTTTCTACTGAACTTCCTGAATTGTTTATGCATATTGTCCATTTTTTTTTTTCCACTAAAGCCTTTAACATATCACATTTTAAATTCTTTGATACCTTCAAATCTAGATTATATGTGAGTCTGGTTCCATTGATTGCTTTGTCTTTTGGCGGAGTGTTACTTTTCCTTGCTTCTTTGTGTGTTGTATATTTTATTCGAATGTTGGGAATTTGATGTAAAATAGTAAAGACAAATTAATATTATTTGTGTTTGTAAATGTCCACCTGTTTTGGTTTGGTTTTGGAGAGAGAGGGGAAATATCAAGTTAATCTAATCAGGGGTTGACCTGGGTATGGTTTTATTGCTCTTGTGACACTTGGCATGCCACAGGCATTAAATTCCTTGTCCTCAGGGTGGTAATTAGTTTTTTGGAGAATTTTTCTCAATATCTGCTCCATCTTCAGCTTTAGGTCTTCTCTCTGTGCCTGTGTCTCAGACAGGGTCTCTTTCCCACCTCTTGCCCCTCTCCCAGTGATGGACTGCTGCTGCCTTTTACTCAGTGCTGGCTGGCTGGGCTGCTCAAGCTAGTGATCAGGATAAGTACTGTGTCCCTGAGCCCTGGCGGTAGCACTGTCAAATGACTCTTCCCTTCTTCTGTTTGTAGTCACTGAGCCCAGATGACCTCCCGACCTTCCTGGAGGGACAGAAGAATATTTGCTTTCTCCAGGTGCACTAGAGGACTTCCCTGGTGGCTCAGACAGTAAAGTGTCTGCCTATAGTGCAGGAGACCTGGGTTCAATCCCTGGGTTGGGAAGATCTCCTGGAGAAGGCAATGGCACCCCACTCCAGTACTCTTGCCTAGAAAATCCCATGGACAGAGGAGCCTAGTAGGCTACAGTCCATGAGGTCACAAAGAGTCAGACGTGACTGAGCAACTTCACTTTCACTTTCTAGGTACAATAGGCCTTGACATTTTGCCCAAGAGTGACAGAGTTTCCTGTATTTCTCCTCAGTGGCTTAAGGCTTTTGTTGCCTAAAGAAAAAGTGGAGCAGAATCCCTTCCTCTGATGGAAGATATTTCCCTTTCTCGGGTCTTCTCTACCAGGAAGATTTTCTCCTAACTCTTCACCTATCCCAGATCTTTCTTGTATTTGGTGAGGTTCCTGGAGAAGAGCCTGAGTAGGTGCAAATCTCTTTGTGTTTGTGGTTCTCTGGGTTTCTGTACTCTCATACATTGCACTTGACTTTCAGCGATTTGCTAAACATTTGGTTGCTTTCTTCTTATCATCTTACATGTTTCCCAGTGTCTTTCCTAGGTGAGCAAGGGCTTGCTCTCCTTATCACCTATCTTTCTTTAAATTTGGGGTTCATCTGTTGCCCTGAGACCTCAAGTGTCTCACTCCATATTTTTTAGATGAGGTAAGGTGAAGCCAAGAGAGATGATAAATTACCCAATCTAGAAAGTGACGGAACCAGAATTCAAAGACTGAGACCTGGGCAGTCTCTCTCTGGAGACCACATCATTAGCCACTGAGTATGTTGCTTATATAAACCACCTCTCCTATGCGGGGGGTGGAAGACAGATACCCTGTTGCACATGTAAACCTCTAGGACTTTGAATAATTCAGAGGTAGACTGGGAGCTCCATGAGGGAGATTTCTTACTTTTTTTAATCACATGGGATGTGACTATACTAATGGTATTGTATTATTGAAGTTTCTAGATAATTTTCTATGTATACTTTATTTTCCCAATTAGATTTAACTTTCTTGGAGAAATGAACTGCTGATGATGTGATTTGTACCTCATCCCTCTATACTTTGTAACACTGTGAAAAGTATCCTCCTTATAGGAAGTAATTGGCAAGGATTCCGTGACAGAAAAATAAGATGAGGCTTAAAACAATTGATTTAGGCAAGTAAAAGTTGAAGGAAAACTTTGAAAGTCGTGATTTATTTAGGCTTTTGGTGATTGAAGACTTCGTTTTCATTAGTGGTAAATCATTTTAAAAGGAAATTCTTGAACTCTAGTTTACAAATTAACCTTCATGAGAACAGATTTAAGTGCATAGTTTGGGTAGCACACATTCAGTCTCTTTCTGTTGGTAGATATGACCAAACGGAAGACGACAGTGACTATTGGTCAACATGAGTCTATCAGGATAGAGGCTAAAGGTAAAAGGTTGAAACATTAATTTCTATGTTCCTTGAGCTCTTCTGTCTCTTGGGAACGTGTGCTGACATAGAACTTGACACCAAGGCCACCTGAAATAGTTCCTTCTAAAATGACAAGGAAAAAAGGCTTTTATCCATGTTATTTCTGTGTGCTGAAAGATAATGCCCTTGACTAACAACATACCCAGAGGAATACATGTTCTGAAAAGAATGACCAAGTTCAGTGGCAGGCCAAAAAATCAAAGCATAATCATTTTTTTTTTAAAGAAATGACAAAAATGAAAAATCTGTACTTTTATTTCCTGAATAAAGGAAAAGTGAAAAAAGAATAATGATGTCTTACTAAGACCCTTACTGAAAATAGTAAATATCACTATAAAAAGAAATTTACTTGAACTTTATAGTATCTCCTTATTTTCTCATTATAAAAATTATACTCTATCTCTTAGAGTACAGATTTTTTATGTTTGCATGTAAGTGAAAAATGAAACTACTTATAATCTTCCTATGCATCAGTAACCACTGTCAGTATGTATTTCCAGATTTTTTTTTCTCTATTCATCTAGATCTTCAGCATTTCCTACTACACTGAGATCTCTCTATAGATCATAGAAGTGACTTTATACTGTACATATTTCTTAATGTGTTTTCTTTTACATGAAGCTGTATAATAAAATGTTTCCCTGTTGTGGCAGAAAAGGCCAGTTGAGTTCCGAAGATTTGAGCTTCCCTTCTATAGCTGGGAAGCCGCTTCTCAGCCAGGTACTGCATTTCTCAGTCCTTTTGAAGCCATGTGGTGCCTCATCATGGTTTGGTAAAGTGGAATAGGAACTGAAAGGATGTGCCATGGTGCGCCAGGGAGGTTAGGTGTCTGTGCTGCCATCCCTCCATTCACTTTCAGAGTGCCATTGGAGGCCATGCTTATCTTCCATTACCATGAGCAAAACATGACCTCTGGATGGCCTTCTGGTCCCAGAAGGAGAATAACAGACACACGACAGGAGCCACCGTAGCTTCCCCATAATGCGGATCTACATGCCAGACAGAGCTGCCCCAAATGACCTGCAAACTTGTGATTGAGAAATAGCTGGTGTTGCATTATGTTAAGTGTGCTTTACTGAAGCTCATGTGCCTGCAGTACTTATAACTGTGTCTAGAAAGAGGGATGTGTTTCAAAAAGAATGGTGAATGTGGGTTTTTGGGAAATGGACTTTTTAGAACCAAAGACACGAAAATATCCCCAAAGTCTTTGAGCATATTATGTTGGACTAACCTCAGCTGGACTAAAAGAGATTAAGACTATATGAATTATAAAAATGACATCGTAACGTTCTGTGGCAGGAAGCAGGCTGAGAAATCTCGGAATTCTAGGATGGTATATTTTCCAAACTCCTTGTTGGAAGGCCAAGGAAAAGAATGTAAAACGAAGGATCTCCACCTCACTCATGGAGGGCTTTGTCAATAGTTCTGGAGAATCATAGATTAAGTAGAAACTTTCAGGGATCAAAACTTGGACCAAATCAAGGAACATTTTCCTCCCTAAGAAGAAATGGCAACACATTTATAGAGGTCTTTCAGAATTGTAGTGGACCATGGATTGCCAGGTGTCTCTCATTCTTCCCTTTTTCAAATGGGATTGTTTATAACGGTTGTCCTGTCTTCATTCCATTACTGTATTTTGGATGAGATAAGGGAGATGGTCTGTTTATTTATATCAAGAGTCTCTGAAAAACAGGAGGTACATCTAAACTTGATTCTGGACTTTGAGTCTGTTGTTATCTAATAGATGAAATTTGGGCAGGGGTGACTTGAGGCGGGAGTGAGTATATTTTGCATATGAAAGGAATATGACTATTTATAAAAAAAACAGAGAGGTCTATGATAGATTTGGAGAAGGCAATGGGACCCCACTCCAGTACTCTTGCCTGGAAAATCCCATGGACGGAGCCTGGTAGGCTGTAGTCCATGGGGTCACCAAGAGTCGGACATGACTGAGTGACTTCACTTTCACTTTTCACTTTCATGCATTGGAGAAGGAAATGGCAACCCACTCCAGTGTTCTTGCCTGGAGAATCCCAGGGACGGGGGAGCCTGATGGGCTGCCATCTATGGGGTCGCACAGAGTTGGACATGACTGAAGTGACTTAGCACTGGTAGCATGATAGATTAGACTGTTGTTTAAAATATTCACTTTATTCTATCACCTCTACTTTTTCATATGAAAGCATGAAAAATTTCAGTTCAGTCTCTTCACTTTTACCTTAACTTGGCCATATGGATTGTTTTGGCAAACGGTTTAGTGCCAAAAATGCTTGGCGTGGTACAAGCAAATGCTTCAGTCAAAATTGCTTGAGTCGTGGCTCTTGCCTTTTTGTGCTCCTGCCATTGTTATGGAAAGAAAAAGCCTCTGATTGTCTCCTGGTCTCAGGAAAAGGATAAGAGGCATGCAGAAGAGAACCAGTGACTGCCACCTGAGACTAAGCTACTCCAAGTCACCAACGACGCTGAGCAAGAAATAAATGCTTTGTTACATTTTCCATGTTAGTTTGAGGTTGTTCTATGAAATATATGTATGGATTTGTCTCTTATCCCTTTCAAAATTTGGCTAAGAATGTCACATTCTTAGTGACTGACTCACCCTAATTAAAAGTGATAGTCCTCATTCTAGTCCAAGAGTGAGAGATTTTATTTTGGGGGGCTCCAAAATCATTGCAGATGGTACTGTAGCCATGAAACTAAAAGACACTTGCTCCTTGGAAGAAAAGCTTTGACAAACATAGACAGCATATTAGAAAGCAGAGACATTACTTTGCCAACAAAAGTCTGTCTAGTCAAAGCTATGGTTTTCCCAGTAGTCATGTATGGATATGAGAGTTGGACTATAAAGAAAGCTGAGTGCTGAAGAATTGATGCTTTTGAACTGTGGTGTTGGAGAAGACTCTTGAAAGTCCCTTGGACCACAAGGAGATCCAACCTGTCCATCCTAAAGGAAATCAGTTCTGAATATTCATTGGAAGGACTAATGCTGAAGCTGAAACTCCAATATTTTGGCCACCTGATGTGAAGAACTGACTCATTCGAAAAGCCCCCAGTGCTTGGAAAGATTGAAGGCAGGAGGAGAAGGGGATGACAGAGGATGAGATGGTTGGATGGCATCACTGATGTGATGGACATGAGTTTGAGTAAACTCTGGGAGTTGGTGGTGGACAGGGAAGCCTGGCATGCTGCAGTCCATGGGGTTGCAGAGTCAGACATGACTGAGCGACCGAACTGAACTGAATACCTGATCCCTCTTCCTCACTGTATTTTTTCCCACAGCACTTGCCATTTTCTAATATACCATATAACTGACTCATTTGGGAGGGTTATCATCTGTCTTCCTCAATTAGAATATAAGCTCCTTTGGGAAAAAGTTTTTGCCTGTTTACTGCTATATCCTCAGTACCTAAACATTGCCTGGCACATACTAGTTACTTATTTTTGTTACATAATCATTTTTGTTAGATGAGTCAATTCATCTATATATATATATTTCAATAAATATGAAAAAGTCCAGAAAATATGAATAATGTGTCTCCACTTTCTGTGAGTATGAGTGATAGTTTTCTTTATATTTTNACTTTCTGTGAGTATGAGTGATAGTTTTCTTTATACTTTCTGTTTTCTAAATTATTCACAATAAATTATATGATATATTTAATGAAAACAAACAACTTTTAAAATTGTTTTGACTACACACAGAAATTTCAGAGTTCTTCTCCTTATTATTTTAATATTATTGAATTTGTCTATTTATCAGTAAGTATAATTTTTGCTCTAGCTTATATTGTGGCAAAAGGATCTGTGGGTAGAATGAGGCTCAAAACAGAAGGCAAGTGGGTCAAGGAGAGAAAGCTGAGAAGCTGAGAGCTGAGAGAACTGAAGAAAAGAATCACATCCCAGAAGTCTGTTCCCTGAGTCTCTGTAGGAATCTGGGTGATCTTTCTTTTTACAGCCTCCAGAGTGTTGCCAAGTTTTCCTATTTCTAATTATTCCTTATGGCAGAAAGCGAAGAGGAACTCAAGAGCCTCTTGATGAAGATGAAAAAGGAGAGTGAAAAAGCTGGCTTAAAATTCAACATTCAGAAAATGAAGATCATGGCATCTGGTCCCATACCTTCACAGCAAGTAGATGGGGAAACAATGGAAACAGTAACAGACTTTATTTTCTTGGTCTCCAAAACCACTGCAGATGGTGACTGCAGCCATGAAATTAAAAGATGCTTGCTCTTTGGAAGAAATCCTATGACAAACCTAGATAACGTATTTAAAAGCAGAGACATGTCTGTATAGCCAAAGCTGTGGTTTCTCCAGTAGTCATGTACAGATTTGAGAGGTGGACCATGAAGTAGGATGAGCACCAAAGAATTGATGCTTTTGAACTGTGGTGTAGGAGAAGACTCTGGAGAGTCCCTTGGATTGCAAGGAGATCAAACCAGTCAATCCTAAAGGAAATCCACCTTTAGGATATTCATTGGAAGGACTGATGCTGAAGCTGAAGCTCCAATACTTTGGCCACCCGATGCAAAGAGCTGAATCATTGGAAAAGACCATGATGCTGGGAAAGATTGAGGGCAGGAGGAGAAGGGGACAACAGAGGATAAGATGGTTATATGGCATCACTGACTCAACGGACATGAGTCTGAGAAAGCTCTGGGAGAATGGTGAAAGACAGGGAAGACCGGCAAGCTGCAGTCCATGGGATTGCAAAGAGTCGGACATGACTGAGCAACTGAACAACAACAATTATTCCTGAACTTTAAGACAAGTTCAAGTTATGTACTTTTGCATTTATATTAAAGAGAATAGCAAAAATACATTTGGAACATTAAATAACATAATAAATAGCTCCCTGGTTAAGAAATGTCATTTTTTATTCTGTAGGGTACCAGTCACAGATATAGCCATAACGGGAAGAAGACCAGTAGGATGCTTTTGTATTTGGCAGATTACTAAGCTCCACTTAGAGAAGCTGGAGTAATTGCATAAAGCTGCTTCTCCTAGGTTGAATGTTAGTTACATGACTGAAATGGTCAAGCAAAGACAAGATGCCAGCTATGCAAGTTGATAGGTGTTGGATGACATGTTTTCTCCATTCATTTACCTCCTCTTTTTCCCCATCCTCACCTCCACTGGGAGACTCGAGAGGCTGAGCTGTGATTTCTGAGTCTCAGTGCCAGGTAGATTTTTTTAAGAAGTGACGTATCTTGCCTGATGTAAGTTTCTTGTTGTTGAAGTTGTATAGCATAGGGGTTGAGAACATGAGGCTTTGGAGAAAGATGAAATTTGATTTAAATTTCACCTTCACCATTTACTAGCAGTATGACCTTGTCAAGTAACTGATTTTCCTGACCCTCACTTTTATCGTCTATAAATGGGAGAAACAAGGATTAAATGAGATGCCGTTTGTAAGGTGTTCGGTGTTGTATATTATCACTATCAAGCATTTAACAAATTCTGGCTGCTCTTATGACTACTGTGATAATTTTCTTAATTAAAACCTGTTTAGTTCTCTAGTAGTCAGGCCGGTAAGCTGGTCTTCTGGAGAAGGAAGAGAGAGAGAACTTGAAAAAAAAAAAAGATTAAAAAGTAATACCCCTAAGGTCTCTGCTTTGTACAAGTGGTGACTCTTGATTGCTTTGTTTTGAGGTTTAACAGCAGAGCATTACTGTGTAGTCACCACAGTGTCATAAAACTTGGTACATCTTGACCTTGAATGATGATATACTAGCTAAACTGTTCTTTGAGTGTTTTAGCAATCAATATCTGTCCTGAATCCCAGCCATGGTCATCAAATTTGTTATATATATCTAAGAACCTTGAGCAATTCCAGGATGGAAGATTGTAGAAATTTCTCTTAGTAAGTCTGTGAAACATAAAACTAAGTAGATGGATCGCAGAGAGTTGTAAGACACTGAAACAAAATCGGGGAGAAGCTAAGTCATTCATATCACACATTTGCTTTTTCATCATGATACCCTCTGATTAAGGGTAAGTTGATGATACTATACGCATCTACGTGATACTAAAGTAGCTGCTAGCACTCTTAACGAGTCAGGACCACTCCCTACACAGTGGGCTTTGCTGCCCTCCTGCTCTTTTTGTTTTTAAGTCTAGCCTCATTAAATTAATGGCTGGAAACCTTCTCAGGCATGTTAAAAATAGATTGCATGAGAATTGAAAGCAGTGTTTCCCACCCCCCTCCCACTCCTTTTCTCGATTGCAATATAATGGCACCACTCAGAAACAGTCCACGGAAATCAGGGTTTTCTCAGCGCCTTGTGTGGGAAGTACAGACTATTGTGAAGAAGTGTTGCAGCCCACTGCTTGGCAGGAAGTCGTTTTTGGAGAAGTTAACCGAAAAAACACCTTCCATTGTCTACAGAGGTCGAAAGCCCAAGGAAATCTCTTTATTTCTATCTCTAAACCAACTTGGTGACTGTTAATACATTTAACCCTTTTGATTCTAGAGTCTCAGCTTTATTGAAGGCTTTTCCCCTCGGGGATTCTTAACCTTTTTGAATTCTTGTACCTCTTTGAGAATCCAGTAGACGATAAATTCTTGTGTTCATTTTTCAGAAGACCTGTGATTCTCCTCCTCCTCCCACCCTCTGTGTTGAGTTGTTCTATAGTTGGTCTGAGTAATTAATGATCATGGGGAAAACAGCAAAGAAGGGAAGGCGAGATTCTCTCTGCTCCCTTGCTATACCACTACTCCACTGCATATTTCTCATTTCTTTCTTTGCAAATTTACTAAAAAAAAAAAGAAAAGGCCAAGCTCTGCTGAAGATTTTAAAAGCTGTTAACCACACTCATAGTCTTATTCATTAAAATAATTATACATAAGCTTGTTTCCCAATGTAATAAAGCTGAGAAGTTTGCCATTATAAATGAGTATACACACACATATGCATAGCTGAGTCCCTTTCCTGTCCACCTGAAACTATCACAGCACTGTTAATCAGCTATATTCCTATATAAAATAAAACATTTCAGAAAATATAAACGAGTATACAAAGGATTTAGACCAGAAGGAATAGATTATGTTTAACTAGGCATGACTCTTATTGTACTCAAAATATTTTAAGGACATTTGTGGGGATGTAACAATCACAGAATCATCAAAGGAAGGCTGTTTTTTGAAAACATGTTTTGGTTAAACCTCAGGCCCTAAGGTTTAATGTTCAACAGTGGAATTGGCTGACTTAGGAGACAAAGAGTTTATAGTCAAGAGAAGGATGCTACATTATCTGTCAAGAGTAATTTAGAAGGCATTTCTGCTCTCTGTGGCAGGATCTTTGTGCTAGAAATTCTGCAAGTACACAAGAATTTTAGTTGATCCACATGAAGAAAACTTTTGAGATGTCTTTTCTTTTCTCCCCTGTGCCTGTGCCCAGGAGAGTGGTTTTAATTTGTTCTGAGATGGAGCTTCCACTCTACAAAGTCACTTGTTTCGTGTGGGGCCTTAAATACCTATGATGCCATTACATGAGAATTGCAACCTCTTTCCCCATATCTGAATGTGCCCCATTATCCACTGGGAATTGACCTGTCATTTGGGAAGACTGAGCTACAGTCTGACCTTCACAGAAAGAAGGTATCTGAGTTAAGTGTCTTAACAAGTACTTTCGTTCTTTTTTTTCCCCCTCAAGCATNTGTCATTTGGGAAGAATGAGCTACAGTCTGACCTTCACAGAAAGAAGGTATCTGAGTTAAGTGTCTTAACAAGTACTTTCGTTCTTTTTTTACCCCTCAAGCATTTTCATTTTCTATTTGAGAGTTCATGGATTAAAGTATTCTTTTTCTTAAGACTGTATTATCTGTGGTTATCCGTGTTGAATTTATAAGGTATGAATTTTCAGGTTGAGAAAACGTGATGGCATTTAGCATCCAGGATTATATTCCACATGGATCCCTCATGACAAAAGCTGTGCACAGCCTGAAATCCTTTACTCTGAAGTTTTCCCATGGCACTGACTTTGGTTATGTTTTAGTTAACTTGGGCTACCATAACAAAATACCACAGATTGGGTTGTAAACAGCAGAAATTTATTCTGTCACAGTTCTGGAGGCTGAAAGACTGAGATCAGGGTGCTGGTACAGTCAGGTTCTGGCAAGAGTCCTCTCCCTGGTTTGCAGAGGTCCACCTTCTCACTGTGTCCTCACATGGCTTTTCCTTGGGGTGTGTGTGTGGGGGGCGGGGAGAGAGAGAAAGAGAGAGAAAAAGATCTTTTTCTTCTTATGTCTTCAGTCCTGTCAGATTAGGACCTTATCCTTATGGCTGCATTTAACCTCATTTACCTCCTGAAAGCCCCACCTCCAAATAAGTCACATTGGAGACTAGGGCTTCAAGATATGAATTTTGGAGAGACACAGTTCAGTCCATATCAATGTAGCAAATATCTATTGTAAACCTTGTGCAGCATCTTGGACATCTCTCAGGGAAAGAATGGGGAAAAATTCATTGTGACATCATCTTCCTTGTCATCTGCTCTTGTGACGTGGATTACAAAGACGTCAAGTATTTGATATAATTAAGAGAGCTTAAAATGTGTTTGTGAGTGAGAGAGAGAATGGAAGGAGGGGGAGGGAGAAAAGAGCGATGGAAAGAGAAAATAATTAAATCAATAAGCATTTAAAAACTAATTGCTGAGTATAGTGTACAGCCAGGAGTGACAAAAGATACATCTTCCCTGCCCTATAATAAACAAACAAAAACCAGAAAGGTGTTGATTTTGCTCTAAGGAGTTTGGGATTTATTTGAGGAGCTAAGAAGTGCAATGGCAACCCACTCCAGTACTCTTGCTTGGAGAATCCCATGGACGGAGGAGCCTGGTAGGCTGCAGTCCATGGGGTCGCTAAGAGTCAAGACACGACTGAGTGACTTCACTTTCACTTTTCATTTTCATGAGTTGGAGAAGGAAATGGCAACTCACTCCAGTGTTCTTGCCTGGAGAATTCCAGGGACAGAGGAAACTGTTGGGCTGCCATCTATGGGGTCGCACAGAGTCGGACACTACTGACGAGACTTATTAGCAGCAGCAAGAAGTGAAAACAATTCAAACTAAAAGTACAGTAAAAAGAAAGGACCATTTGTGTTAAGCATTGAGTAACTGGGTTAGCAAGGATGTGCAATTAATGCTCAGAGGATCACTCTGCAGTGAGAGGATCAGGGAGATTCTGATCCTGAAGAATGTAGGTGGTGGGATGAGCTGGGGCAGGATGGAAGTTAAGGATTTGAGGGGATCAGAGAAGTCTTCTCAGGAGAGGTGATGGCCACACAGTTAGTGCAAAGAAAATGGGGAAAGGGCATTCACACATCAAACAGAGAAGACAGGAAAGACCGTGCACAGTACGCGGGGGAGGCCACCAGCAGTTCCTGTAGGCGGAGGTGGAGGGCCAGGCAGAGTGGAATGAGAAGAAGGGGGGGAACCCGTCAGAAGTCACAAGACTGAGGGCTCCATGAGCCATGTGTTACCCTGCAGATCAGAGGTTTTCAAACTGCAGAAACGTTTCTTCAAATGAAAAGATGGCAAGTCTGCTCTAGTTATAGCCAGAGGGGGGCTCAGGTCCTGCCTCCTCACCTCTGCCTCTGTTTTTGTCATCCCTACTCTACCCTCCTTGTGCAGACTGGCCTCCCCTGCACCTGGATCATAGCAACAGCCTCCTTTTTTAGCTTGTCCTCTTGCTCATCTACCCTCCAACTGCATAGCTTTCTAAAAGATAAGTCTGATTTTGTCCTTCCTCTGTTTAGTCCCCTGCAATGGTTTCCAACTGCCTACATGAAAAAACCCATGCTCCAGAGGCCCTGCCTCCTGAGTTACTTTCCTCTCTTGCCAAATTCTCACCATAACATTAACTCAGCTTTATGTTCTAGCTAAGCTGAAATGCTTGCAACTGTGTCTTGTCCAGCCCTTGACTATGTTACCACCCCGCTAGAATGGCCTCAATATCTACCTCCTTTTATGTCCTAGTCAAAAGATCCCTCTCTCCATGAGGATGTGACTAACGTCCTTTGAACCCAGAATGACTTGGCCATCCTGTTTTGTTTTTTATGCTAACTGTACCCATAGGTAGGACTTCTTTGGTGGTTCAAGCAGTAAAGAATCTGCCTGTCAATGCAGGAGACACAGGTTCAATACATGGAGAAGGAAGTGGCTACCTACTCCAGTATTCTTGCCTGAAGAATTCCATGGACAGAGCAGCCTGGTGGGCTACAGTCCATGAGGCCCACAGAGAATCGGACATGACTGAGTGACTAATATACTAACCCACAGGTACAGATCCTACTCTTATAGCTTTATATGTGGACAGATATGAGAGATGTTAAGAGTCAAGCCAACAAGTTTCAGTCAGAGAATGGCTGTGGGTGGGAGGAAGGATTTGGAGAAGGGTCAGATGACACCCCAGTTTCTATCAAGATTGACATGTAGGATGGCAGCCCCAAGATGGCAGAGGAATAGGATGGGGAGACCACTTTCTCCCCTACAAATTCATCAAAAGATCATCTGAATGCTGAGCAACTTCCACAGAACAACTTCTGAACACTGGCGGAGGACACCAGGCACCCAGAAAGGCAGCCCATTCTCTTTGAAAGGAAGTAGGACAAAATACAAAGACAAAAAGAGAGACGAAAGAGTTAGGGATGGAGACCCATCCTGGGGAGGGAGTCGTGAAGTAGGAGAAGTTTCCACACAGTAGGAAACCCTCTCACAGTCGGGTCTGTGGGGAGTTTGGGGATCTCAGAGAGCAGCATAACCGGGAGGAAAAAAACAAAACAAAACCCACAGAATATGTACCTAACCAAAACTGCCAGCAGAGAAGTAGCCCAGACACTCGAGTCTGCCACTAGCAAGCAGGGGCTGGGCAGAGAGGTGCAGGCATCATCATTGGTGCTTAGGGTAAGGACCGGGCCTGAATGACCTGAGGACAATCTGAGGGAGCTAACATGAGACAGCAGCCCAAACTGTGTGATAGCCAGAGAGAGAGAAAAAAAGGGAGAACTTCCCCGTGAAAGGCTCTAACCTAACACACAGACTGGCCCATTCACAGAACAAAGGATTGGGCAAATACCAAAGGAGAGCTAGCAAGCTGCATACAGGTCCTTCCCCCCACCTCAGAGGCAGAGAGGCCAGAGCTGGAAGGCAAGGGGCTGCTGTAGTCTCGGCCCCAGAGATGGCATCTTCCACCAAACTGTGAGCAGGCTCCCAGGTGCTAACCACGTCTTCCTGATATGGGAAGGTTGCTAACCATATCTTCCTGAGATACCCACCGGCCAGACGTGGGAGGTGATTAAGACACACTGCCCACCCCGGACAGTGCATTTGCTAAGAACCTGGTCACCTGAGCTGCTCACACCTGGGAAAGGCACAAAACGTACACCCAGCCTGGTCTGTGCCCTTGCAGAGTACCTGAGAACCTCAACAGCTTAGACCTGGGAAGTGCACGAAATGCAGGGTCCGCTTCAGGCAGTGCGTTTGCAGAGCACCCTGGAGCCCGAGCAGCGTAGACCTGGGAAGCACACACAGCCTTGTGGTCCATACACTGTGAGCACTCCACACACAGCAGGGATATTTGTTTGCAGTGTTCCTCCCTCCCCACAACACAACTGAACAAGTGAGCCTAAATAAGTGACCACTTTTGCCCCCTTGTGTCAGGGAGGAAATTAGACACTGAACAGACTTGCAAACAGAGGAAGCCAAAATAAAGAAAGAAGAGGGAACCGCTCTGGAAGTGACAGACGCAACAGATTAAAACCCTGTGGTTAATGTTGACTGTGCATTGGAAAGGGCCTATGACCTTGAGAACAAGTACAAGCTGAAACAAGGAACTATCTGAAACAGAACTGACCCTACACTGCCCAGAACAGCTCCAGAGAAAGTCCTAGCTATATTTTCAATATTATTACTTTTTAATTGTTTTAAAAAGATTAAGTTCTTTATTACTCCTTTAATTTTCATTTTTATAATCTACCATTGGAGAAGGCAATNTTAAAAAAAAAAGACCTTATTTTTAAAGCAAATTTCATGTATATATATATTTTTGTGATTGATCTTATTTTGTATTTTTGAGAGTCTAACCTCTATTCTAGATTTTTTATCTTGGCTTTTTGGTATTTGTTATCAATTTTGTACCTTTAAGAATCTAATCTTCAGTATCCATTTTCACTTAGGGATATGATTACTGCCTTGATTGCTCTCTCTCTCCCTTTGACTCTCCCTTTTCTCCCACAGGTCACTTCTATCTCCTTCCTCCCCCTTCTCTTCTATACTTAACTCTGTGAATCTCTCTGGGTATTCTGGACTGTGGAGAACACTTAGGGAACTGTTTACTGGCTACATTGCTCTCTCCCTTTTTGACTCCCCCTCTTCTCCTCCTGGTCACCTCTATCTCCCTCCTCTCTCTTCTCTTCTCCTATGTAACTCTGTGAATCTCTCTGGGTGTCCCTCACTGTAGAGAATTGCTTCACCATAAACCTAGATGTTTCATCATCTGTCCTGTATGGATGGAGAAGTCTTGAAGCTACTGTAAGAGAAGGACTGAAAGCCAGAGGCAAGAGGCTTAACTCCAAAACTTGAGAACATCAGAGAACTCCTGATTTCAGGGAACATTAACAGACAAGAGCTCACCCAAAAATCTCCACACCTACACTGAAACAAAGCTCCACCCAACCTCCACTGAAACCAAGAGCCAACAAGTTCCAGTGCAAGACATCCCATGCTAATTCTCCAGCAAAGCAGGAACACAGCCCTGAGCATTAAAATACAGGTTGCCCAAGCCATGCCAAAAACATAGCCACCCCAAAATGCACTACTGGACACTTCGCTGCACTCTAGAGAGAAGAGATCAAGCTCCATCCACCAGAACACAGATGTAAGCTCCCCCAACCAGGAAACCCTGACAAGCCACTAGTCCAACCCCACCCACAAGGAGCAGTCTTCACAATAAAGAGGAACCATGAACTTCCAGCCTACATAAAGGGCACCCCAGACACAGCAATATAAATAAAATGAAAAGGCACAGAAATATTAGCATGTAAAGGAACATGATAAATACTCACCAAAACAAACAAAAGAGGAGGGGATAGGGAGTCTACCTGAAAAAGAATTCAGAATAATGATAGTAAAGATGATGCAAAATCCTGAAAACAAAATGGATAAATAGACTGAAGATAAATATACTGGAGACAAGGATTGAGAAGAAATGTTAACAAGGACCTAGAAGAAATAAAAATTAGTCAATCAATAATGAATAATGCAATAGCCAAGATCAAAAGTGCTCTGAAAGGAGCCAACAGTAGAGGAACTGAGGCATAAGAGAGGATAAGTGAGGTGGGAGATAGAGTGGTGGAAATAAATGAAGTAGAGAGGAAAAAAGAACTAAAGGAAATGAGGACAATCTCAGAGACCTCTGGGACAATGTTAAACACTCCAGGATTCAAATCATAGGTATCCCAGAAGAAGATGACAAAAAGAAAGGGCATGAGAAAATACTCGAGGAGATAATAGCTGAAAACGTCCCTAAAATGGGGAAGGAAATAGCCACCCAAGTCCAAGAAACGCAGAGAGTCCCAAACAGGATAAATCCAAGGTGAAAACCCTCAAGACACATATTAATCAAACTAATGAAGATCAAAAACAAACAGCAAATATTAAAATCAGCAAAGGAAAAGCAACAAATATGACACAAGGAGATTCCCATAAGGATAACAGCTGATCTTTCAATAGAAACTCTTCTGGCCAGAATGGAATGCCAGGAGATACTTAAAGTGATGAAAGGGAAAAGCTTACAATCCGGATTACTATAACCAGCAAGGATCTCATTCAAATATGAAGGAGAGATCAAAAGCTTTACAGACAAGCAAAAATTTAGCACTAGCAAACCAGCTCTTCAACAAATGCTAAAGGATCTCTAGACAGGAAACACAGAAAAGGTTTATAAACTCAAACCCAAAACAATGAAGTAAATGGCAACAGGATCATACTTATCAATAATAACCTTAAATGTGAATGGGTTGAATGTCCCAACCAAAAGACAAAGACTGGATTAATGGATACATAAACAAGATCCCTATATATGCTGTCTACAAGAGACCCACCTCAAACCAAGGGACACATACAGACTGAAAGTGAAGGGCTGGAGAAAGATATTTCATGCAAATGCAGATCAAAAGGAAGCAGAAGTAGTGATACTCATATCAGATAAAATAGACTTTGAAATATAGACCATGCAAAGAGACAAAGATGGACACTACATAATGATCAAAGGATCAATCCAAGAAGATATAACAACTATATATATATATATATATATATATATATATATATATGCACCCAACATAGGAGCACTGCAATATGTAAGGCAAATGCTAATAAGTATGAAAGGGGAAATTAACAGTAACACAATAATAGTTGGAGACTTTAATACCCCACTCACACCTGTGGATAGATCAACCAAATGGAAAATTAGTAAGGAAAAACACAAGCTTTAAATAATGCAGTGGACCAGTTAGACCTAACTGATATCTATAGGACATTTCACCCCAAAACAATGAATTTCACCTTTTTCTCAAGTGCACATGGAATGTTCTCCAGGATAGATCACATCCTGGGCCATAAATCTAGCCTTGGTAAATTCAAAAAAAAAAAATTGAAATAATTTCAAGCATCTTTTCTGATCACAATGTGGTAAGATTAGATGTCAACTACAGGCAAAAACTATTAAAAATACAAACATATGAAGGCTAAATGACACGCTTCTGAATAACCTACACATCACAGAAAAAGTCAAAAAGGAAATCAAAATATACATGGAAAAAATGAAAATGAAAACACTACAACCCCAAAGCTGTGGGATTCAGTAAAAGCAGTGTTAAGAGGAAGGTTCACAGCAGTACAAGCTCACCTCAATAAACAAAAGAAAAATCAAATAAATAACCTAACCTTACACCTAAAACAACTAGAAGAAGAAGAAATAAAGAACCCTAAAGTTGGTAGAAGGAAAGAAATCATAAAAATCAGAGCAGAAATAAATCAAAAAGAAACAAAGGAGATTATAGCAAAAATCAAAAAAAACTAAAAGCTGATTCTTTGAGAAGATAAATAAAAGAGACAAACCATTAGCCAGACTCATCAAGAAAAAGAACAATCAAATCAACAAAATTAGAAGTGAAAATGGAGAAATCACAACAGACAACACAGAAATACAAAGGATCATATGGGGTCGCAAAGAGTCGGACACGACTGAGCTACTGAACTGAACTGAACTGAACTGATATGCCAACAAAATAGACAACTTGGAAGAAATGCTTGGAAAAAGCATAACCTTCCAAAACTGAACCAGGAAGAAATAGAACATCTTAACAGACCCATGTCTAGCACAGAAATTGAAACTGTAATAAAAAAAAAAAGTCTTCCAACAAACAAAAGCCCAGGCTTCACAGTTGAATTATACCAAAACTTCAGAGAAGAGTTAATGCCTATCCTAGTCAAACTCTTCCAGAAAATTGCAGAGGAAGATAAACTTCCATCTCATTCTGTGAGGCCACCATCACCCTAATACCCAAACCAGACAAAAATGCCACAAAAAAAGAAAATTATAGGCCACTATCACTGATGAACATAGATGCAAAAATCCTCAACAAAATTCTAGCAAACAGAATCCAACAGCATATTAAAAAGATCATACATCATGACCAAGTGGGCTTTATCCCAGAGATGCAAGGATTCTTCAATATTCGCAAATCAATCAATGTGATATACCACATTAACAACTTGAAAGATAAAAACCATATAACTAACAATATATGCAGAGAAAGCCTTTGACAAATTCAACACCCATTTATGATAAAAACTCTCCAGAAAGCAGGCACAGAAGGAACATATCTCAACATAATAAAAGCCATATATGGTTAACCCACAGCAAACATTATCCTCAATAGTGAAAAATTGAAAGCATTTCCCCTAAAGTCAGGAACAAGACAAGGGTGTCCACTCTCACCACTACTATTCAACATAGTTTTGGAAGTTGTAGCCACAGCAATCAGAGAAGAAGAAAAAAAAAAAAGGAATCCAGATTGGAAAAGAAGTAAAACTTTCACTGTTTGCAGATGACATGATCCTCTATATAGAAAACCCTAAAGATACCACCAGAAAATTACTAGAGCTAATCAATGAATATAGTAAAGTTGCAGGATATAAAATCAATACACAGAAATCCATTGCATTCCTATACACTAACAATGAAAAGACAGAAAAAAGATAAATTAAGGAAACAATCCCATTCACCATTGCAAAAAAAAAAAAGAGAATAAAATACTTAGGACTATATCTACCTAAAGAAACAAAAGACCTATATATAGAAAACTATAAAACACTGGTGAAATAGAATTGCCATATGACCCAACAATACCACTGCTCCGCATACACACCGAGGAAACCAGAATTGAAAGAGACATGTGTACCACAATTTCATCACAGCACTGTTTATAATACCCAGGACATGGAAGCAACCCAGATGTCCATCAGCAGATGAATGGATAAGAAAGCTGTGGTACATATACACGATGGAATATTACTCAGCCATTAAAAAGAATGCATTAGAATTAGTTCTAATGAGATGGCTGAAACTGGAGCATATTATACAGAGTGAAGTAAGTCAGAAAGAAGAACACTAATACAGTATACTAATGCATATATATGGAATTTAGAAAGATGGTAACGATAACCCTGTATGCTAGACAGCAAAAGAGACCACAGATATATAGAATAGTCTTTTGGACTCTGTGGGCGAAGGCGAGGGTGGGATGATTTGAGAGAATACCATTGAAACATGTATATTATCATATGTGAAACAGATTGCCAGTCCAGGTTTGATGCATGAGACAAGTTTCTCAGGGCTGGTGCACTGGGATGACCCTGAGGGATGGGATGGGGCGGGAGGTGGGAGGGGGGTTCAGGATGGGGAACACATGTACATCCATGGCTGACTCATGTCAATATGTGGCAAAAACCACCACAATATTGTAAAGTAATTAGCCTCCAATTAAAATAAATAAATTAATTTTTAAAAATGCTGATGAAAGAAACCAAAGATGACACAAATAAATGGAGAAATATGCTATGTTCATGGATCAGAAGAATCAATATAGTGAAAATGAGTATACTACCCAAAGCAATATATAGATTTATTACAAACCCTGTCAAGCTACCAATGATATTTTTCACAGAACTGGAACAAATAATTTCATAGTTTGTATGGAAATACAAAAAAAGTCTCAAATAGCCAAAGCAATCTTAAGAAAGACAAATGGAACTGGAGGAATCAACCTGCCTGACTTCAGACTGTACTGCAAAGCTACAGTCATCAAGACTGTACAGTACTGGCACAAAGACAAAAATATAGATCAATGGAACAAAATAGAAAGCCCAGAAATAAATCCACACACCTATGGACACTTTATCTTTGATAAAGGAGGGAAAAATATACAATAGAGAAAAGACAATCTCTTCAACAAGTGGTGCTGGGAAAACTGGTCAACCATCTGTAAAAGAATGAAACTCAAACACTGCTTAACACCATACACAAAAATAAACTCAAAATGGATTAAATATCTAAATGTAAGACCAGAAACTATAAAACTCCTAGAGGAAAACATAGGCAAAACACTCTCTGACATAAATCATAGCAAGATCCTCTATGACCCACTTCTCAGAGTAATGGAAATAAAATAAAAAATAAACAAATGGGATCTAATTAAACTTAAAAACTTTTGCACAATGAAGGAAACTATAAGCAAGGTGAAAAGACAGCCTTCAGAATGGGAGAAAATAGCAAATGAAGTAACTGACAAATAATTAAACTCAAAAATATACAAGCAGCTCAAATGGCTCAATTCTAGAAAAATAAACCACCCAATCAAAAGATGGGCCAAAGAACTAAACAGACATTTTTCCAAAGAAGACGTACAGATGGCTAACAAACACATGAAAAGATGCTCAACATCACTCATTATCAGAGAAATGAAAATCAAAACCACAATGAGGTATCATCTCACGCCAGTCAGAATGGCTGCTATCCAAAAATCTACAAGCAATAAATGCTGGAGAGGGTATGCAGAAAAGGGAACCCTCTTACACTGTTGGTGGGAATGCAAACTAATACAGCGCTATGGAAAACAGAGTGGAGATTCCTTTAAAAACTGGAAATCAAACTGACATATGAAAGCAATCCCACTGCTGGGTATACACACTGAGGAAACCAGAATTGAAAGAGACACGTGTACCCCAATGTTCATTGCAGCACTGTTTACAATAGCCAGGACATGGAAGCAACCTAGATGTCCATCAGCGGATGAATGGATAAGAAAGCTATGGTACATATACACAATGGAGTATTACTCAGCTATAAAAGAGAATGCATTTGAATCAGTTCTAATGAGGTGGATGAAACTGGAGCCTATTATACAGAGTAAAGTAATCCAGAAAGAAAAACACCAATGCAGTNGGATGAATGGATAAGAAAGCTATGGTACATATACACAATGGAGTATTACTCAGCTATAAAAGAGAATGCATTTGAATCAGTTCTAATGAGGTGGATGAAACTGGAGCCTATTATACAGAGTGAAGTAATCCAGAAAGAAAAACACCAATGCAGTATATGAACACATATATATGGAATTTAGAAAGATAGTACTGATGACCCTATATGTGAGACAGCAAAAGAGACACAGAGATAAGAACAGACTTCTGGATTCTGTGGGAGAAGGCAAAGGTGGGATGATTTGAGAGAATAGCATTGAAACATGTATATTACCATATGTGAAATAGACTGCCAGTCCAAGTTTGATGCATGAAACAGGGCACTCAAAGCCGGTGCACTGGGACAACCCAGAGGGATGGGATGGGGAGGGAGGTGGGAGGGGGGTTTGAGACTTGAGGACACATGTACACCCGTGACTGATTCATGTCAATGTATGGCAAAAACCACTACAATATTGTTAAGTAATTAGCCTGCAATTAAAATAAATTAATAATAAAAAGATTAACATGTACTGCCATAGAGGATACAGAAGCATAAGGGCTTGGAAAGGGAAGGACAAGTTCCACTTTGGTGAAGCTGTATGTTGTCTGTGGAGATCCGGGTTGAGATGAACAGCAGGCAGTCAGGAAAAAGAACTGAAGATACACGTTTGGGAATCCTTAGGTAGGTAGTAGGTAAATCTTTAGGAATGAATGAGATTATTCAAGGTGAGATTATAGTGTGACTGGGGAAGTGAGATGTGGCCTAGGTGATTAAGGAAGAAGGTGGGATGGGAAGAGGTTCTCTACATAATCCCAGTTGCCTTTTCCCCATCATTTTGGTCCCTAGGACCACAAAGATCATGGCACAACTTGATAAAAACTTTATAAACGGAAAAGTTGTATTTGCAGTTCAGGGTCTTAGGCCATTCCAAGATCCAACGAAATGTTGAATCTTACAAAAAGCCAGGTGACTCATGCTCACAATTACAACAGGGGATGTTCTCTAACCTCATCATATGTGATTGCATATAATACTCAGCTCAGTTCAGTTCATTTCAGTAGCTCAGTCATGTCTGACTCTTTGTGACCACATGGACTACAGCACACCAGGTCTCCCTGTCCATCACCAACTCCCGGAGTTTGCTCAAAATCATGTCCATTGAGTTGGTGATGCCATCCAATCATCTCATCCTCTGTCATCCCCTTTTCCTCCAGCCTTCAATCTTTGCTAGCATCAGAGTATTTTCCAGTGAGTCAGCTCTTTGCATCAGGTGGCCAAAGTATTGGAGTTTCAGCTTCAACATCATTCCTTCCAATGAACACCCAGGACTGATCTCCCTTCGGATGGACTGGTTGAATCTCCTTGCAGTCCAAGGGACTCTCAAGAGTCTTCTCCAGCACCACAGTTCAAAAGCATCAATTCTTCAGCACTCAGCTTTCTTTATAGTCCAAGTATCACATCCTTACATGACTACTGAGAAAACCATAGCTTTTACTTGACGGACCTTTATTGGCGAAGTAATGTCTCTGCTTTTTAATATGCTGTCTAGATTGGTCATAACTTTTCTTTCAAGGAGCAAGCGTCTTTTAATCTCATGGCTGCAATCACCATCTGCAGTGATTTTGGAGCCCCTCAAAATAAAGTCTTTCACTGTTTCCATTGTTTTCCCATCTATTTGCCATTAGGGGATGGGACCAGATGTTGACTTTTAAGCCAAAATTTTCACTCTCCTCTTTCAGTTTCATCAAGAGGCTCTAGTTCTTCTTCACTTTCTGCCATAAGGGTGGTGTCATGTGCATATCTAAGGGTATTGATATTTCTCCTGGAAATCTTGATTCCAGCTTGTGTTTCATCCAGCCCAGCATTTCTCATGATGTATTCTGCATATAAGTTAAATAAGCATGGTGACAATATACAGCTTGATGTACCCCTTTTCCTATTTGGAACCAGTCTATTGTTCCATGTCCAGTTCTAACTGTTGCTTCCCTATCTGCGTAGAGATTTCCCAAGAGGCAGGTCAGGTGGTCTGGTATTTCCATCTCTTTCAGAATTTTCCACAGTTTATTGTGATCCACACAGTCAAAGGTTTGGCATAGTCAATTAAGCAGAAATAGATGTTTTTCTGGAACTCTTTTGCTTTTTCCATGATCCAGCGGATGTTGGCAATTTGATCTCTGGTTCCTCTGCTTTTTCTAAATCCAGCTTGACCATTTGGAATTTCACAGTTCACATACTGTTGAAGCATATAATATTAGTACCATTATAATTTGGGCTTCCCTAATAGCTCAGTTCGTAAAGAATCTGCCTGCAATGCAGGAGACCTCGGTTCAATTCCTGGGTCGGGAAGATCCCCTGGAGAAGGGGTAGGCTACCCTCTCCAGTATTCTTTAGCTTACCTTGTGGCTCAGCTGGTAAAGAATCTGCTTGCAAGGCAGTAGACCTGGGTTCAATCCCTGGGTTGGGAATATCCCCTGGAGAAGAGAATGGCTATCCACTCCACTACTCTAGCCTGGAGAATTCCAGAGACTATATATAGTCCATGGGGTCAGACAAAACTGAGTGACTTTCAGCAGCTTTCAGTTATAATTCA
Organism: Redunca redunca; assembly: GCA_006410935.1. Lineage (NCBI taxonomy): Eukaryota > Metazoa > Chordata > Mammalia > Artiodactyla > Bovidae > Redunca > Redunca redunca. The sequence goes on along the minus strand of SJYQ01004699.1, from coordinate 113,028 downwards.
GTATTTAGAAAAGAGAAAAGTTAGTAATATTAAAACAGGACTTGAGATTTAGCATATTTCTTGTTATCAAAGACTCCTTAAATAATTTAGAAAAACATTTGCAGCAGGAGTATCTCTGAATGTTGTTTAGGTATAGCAATACTTGCCCATCAGAAATTTTGTTTCCAAATTCATATGTAAACAAACCCATCATACATTTTACAGCAAGAGAGAAGTAAGTGTGGGCATATTATTTAAAAGATTTTCTGTTTTCTTTACCTAGAAGAAAGAAATATCTTCTTAGTCACAGGAAGAGAGAGAATGGTGAATGCAAGATTATAATGTATAGATGAAGTGACATCATCTCGTGATACATGAAGGTGAATCAAGAATCCCACAAGTCAAGTGTGTGGTAACTTGAATCTTGCATGCTCTCTGTGATGGTTGACATGTGATTCCCTGCAGGCACTGAGAATTTTTCATGCTCTTGCAGACTTTTTCAAACACTGCAGAAGAGTTTCCTTACCAGCACAAAAGGACCTTTTAGCTTTCTGGAGTACTTGCTATATTTCACTCGGTGTTGATCAATAGAAATGGTACCATTTTCCACCTCTGGGGATGTGAAGGCTGGTTTCAGTGGTCTAGGGCACTGGATAGGAGCCTGCATTTTTCCACGATGGGTCAATGAACAGGCCGGGGAGAGAGAGAGAGAGAGAGAGAGAGAGAGAGGCCAGCTGCCTCTTAGCTAAAGCAGTTAAATCAGTCTTGGCAAATTGTGTAACATGCCTTGACCAGGCTGCTCTTATCTTTATGTGGTCAATTAGAGGAAGATCTTGTGAGAAAAGAAAAGCAAAAAAAAAAAAAAATGATGTCATTTCTTTTATAGCCTCATTGGTATGATTCATATGAATATTTGTTACTACACATTGGATGTATTGACCAGTCACTTCTAAAGGAAATCAGTCCTGAATGTTCATTGGAAGGACTGATGCTGAAGCTGAAACTTCAATACTTTGGCTACCTGATGCAAACAGCTGACTTATTTGAAAAGACCCTGATGCTGGGAAAGATCGAAGGTGGGAGGAGAAGGGGATGACAGAGGATGAAATGGTTGGATGGCATCACTGATGTGATAGATGAGTTTGAGTAGGCTCCAGGAGTTGGTGATGAAATGGGAAGCCTGGTGTGCTGCAATCCATGGGGTTGCAAAGAGGCAGACATGACTGAGCAACTGAACTGAACTGAACAGGATGTATATGTATTTATTATCAGACTGTGTTTCAATATAGAGGCACCTTTGTGAAGAAAGAATAGTTAAATATGAACTATGTATTTGTCTTAAGGAAGTATGATGTATTCAGAGCTCATATAAATTTGGAACATAGGCATATGCCAAATTGTTTTCAAATGTGTTATTTTCTGCTATATACCCATAATTGTTTAATTTTGGCAGTAACTATTTTTGTCTTAAAGTGAAAATATGCTTCCAATTCAAGCAAAAAATTATATGCAGTAACTTCCAGTTAATTTTTTAAGAAATAAGCATTAGCATTAGGTAATTTTAGAAGTAATGTTCTTAATTTTTTAAACTTGAACTGTAAAAATTGGAGACTTATATTTTCATCTTTATTACACTGTATACTTGTTAATTTTTGTAAAAACAAAGATTTTCCATGTCACATTTTCAGATGTCCTAGGAAAGAAATGCTTAAAAAGTATTTTAAAGCTTTGATAAATGTGTAGCAACTTATATTTTACATCTTTTTAAAAGATCTATTTTGCTGATGAATAAATTGAAAGGAGAAATTTAGATGACATTTCAAGGTCAAACTAGAACTAAGAAGAAAACTTGGACTTGATTTTGAGTTCTCTTTAGCCCTGACCTTTCATACTCTTGGCCTGTATGTGAGCTCCACTTAAATGCCCGACATCTCTATTGTTCAGTTGCTAAGCCATGTCCAACTCTTTGTGACCGTGTGGACTGCAAGGAGATTCAACCAGTCCATCCGAAGGGAGATCAGTCCTGGGTGTTCACTATCTTCCAGAGCTTGCTCAAACTCATATCCATTGAGTCAGTGATGCCATCCAACCATCTTGTCCTCTGTCATCCCCTTCTCCTCCAGTCTTGCCCAGCATCAGGATCTTTTCTCATGAGTCAATTCTTCACATCAGATTATTGGAGTTTCAGCTTCAGCATCAGTCCTTCCAATGAATATTCAGGATTGATTTCCTTTAGGATTGACTGGTCTATATCAATATGTTATAAGGAAAGCCCATCATTATTTTTTCCCACACCTACTCATTCTCAACTCTTCTCTAGCTTAGACTCCAGCATCAACAGCCATGCATGCAACTGCTTTAGCCAAAACTTGGGTTCATCTTTTATTCTTCTTTTCTTGATCTACCCTTCAGCAAATCTTGTTGGTTGTACCTCTAAATATTATATATATAAAACATCTCTATTCCATTATATCCAGCCTGATCTGAGGTACCAACGCCTCTCACTGGGATTCATAGTAGTAACCTCCAAGTGTCTGGTGCATGGTAAGTAAAATCACTTGTTATCTCAGTGTTATTTCTGCCCTTCTGCACTCTATTTTCTACTTGATGGCCAAGTAATATTTACTGAAACAAATTAACTCAGAGTTAGTCACTGACCTATTTAAAAACCTCTGCTTTGAGAAGAAAATGCAAGCTTCTTGACCTGGCCCCTACAACCTGCATGATCTGTCCCCTGTTTTTCCTCTCTGGCCCCACCTCCTCCCTCTTATCCTTTCAATGGTGCAAGTACTTTCTGACTTGTTCATCACTTTATCTACAGCAGAATCCTGAGCACAAGACTTTAGTCAAATGCACAAACAAAAATTGTTATATATTTTCCTGAGCCTGAAAAGAAGTCCTCCTTTGGCTTTGGTGCTGAGCAAAATGAAAGTTGAGGGCAGTCAAGACCTGCTTTGCCACCTGTACTGGGTCCCTTCCTTGACCACTTCTGTAGGATTAGTTCTGCCTGAGATCTGAGGCCCATCCTGAGTTAAGAGAGGAGTGATTCAAAAGTATCTGTTTCACCAGTAGGTGATTCCATTTGACAGTTTCTTAATGCCAATCCAACTAGGATTTTATGAATTTCTGCCTAATTTCTGGGCTCAACTTCATACCTTGATCCTCGTTTCAGCAATTGAATTTCTGCCTATTTCTTTCTTCTTTTTTTTTTAAATATAACAATGACAAGGGATTCCATGGTGGCTCAAAGAGTAAAGAGTCTGTATGCAATGTGGGAGACCTCAGTTTGATCCCTGGGTCAAGAAGATCCCCTGGAGAAGGAAATGGCAACCCACTCCAGTGTTCTTGCATGTTAAATCCCATGGATGGAGGAACCTGGCAGGCTACAGTCCATGGGGTCGCAAAGAGTTGGACATGACTGAGCAACTTCATTTTCACTTTCATAACAATGACAAAGCCTTTTTAAATTTTTTAAAGAATTAATTAATACATTTTTGGCTGTGCAGGAGCCTCTTCCTTGCAGCCTGTGGCTTTCTCTAGTTGTGGTGCAAGGGTTTCTTGTTGCGGTGTTTGGACTTCTCTTGTTATGGAGCACAGGCTTCAGAGCACATGGGCTTTGTAGCTGCAGTGCTCAAGGTTAGTTACCCCACAGCATGTGGGATCTTAGTTCCTAGACCAGAGATCAAACGTCCCCTGCATTAGAAGGCAGATTGTTAACTGTTGGACCACCAGGGAAGTCCCTGCCTATTTATCTTCTGCCTCAGCCTTTGCACTTCAATCCCTTCTTCCTGGTGTAGGAACCGCCTGTATGCTCACATTTCTTCAGTTGCCCTATACCCAGTGTTTTACTACGGTGGACATTACCGTAGATCTCTTCTCAAACTAATTTAGCATTTTAGTTGAGACCTGAGAGTACCAAAGCCATCCATAAGAGGATGAATGAACTGCCATAATGTTGGAAGTAAGCTTTTAGAAAACACCTAAAGCTATTTATGCATGAATCTTGTGGAATTTTTCACAAGCAATTAAAAAACAATTACAACAAAATTCCCATGGTGCTCAGTATTCCCATAGATCCCAAAATACTTCTGCTGCTAAGTCACTTCAGTCATGTCCGACTTTGCACGACCCCATAGACAGCAGCCCAACAGGCTCCCCTGTCCCTGGGATTCTCAAGGCAAGAACACTGGAGTCCAGCCCCTTTAAAAAAGGAAAACCGGAGGCAAGAAAGATTTTAGAGGGGCTTTTAATGTTCTGGAAGGCCAATGCTAGTTACTGGCCAAGAGGGCAATGCTAATGGTAGTGCCCTTGGAATGTGCAAGGAAAAGAGTCTGGTCCATAGTGGGTGCTCCAAAAATTAAGAGGGGTGAATGAGTGAAGTGCAGACTAAGAGCTGGCCCTGAAGACCCCTCTAAGTGGACTGAGAATGGAGACTGACAGAAGAGTATATACTTTAGGGGGAAATAGCTAGACTTTGACTTTGCTTTGGAGCAGAGCAATGAAATATAAATATAGGTGCTCAGACAGTTATTTCTTAAAATAGCATATCCAATTAAAATGACTGAAATATTTCAAGTGAGGTCTTTTACTACTGCAGACTGAGCTGAAAATTTCCAGCTTTTTTTTTTTTTTTTTAGTAAGGCCTTGCCCAGTTGCTTATGTGGTTTGGGGAATTTTATGATAAAAGTTGAAATCTGGTGGCAACACTTCAAAAGGAATCTGGATATAGTTTGTAAAATCACCTCTGATACTTAGAGTGGGTCATTTTACAAGATCGTTTGAGTATCAGTTTCCTTCAACATGTGATTTTAAAGATGATTGCGTCATTCTTTTTTTTAACTTTTTATTTTATATTGAAGTATAGCCAATTAACAATGTTGTGATAGGATTGCATCGTTCTAAAGAGTGAGTTTGTTTAAAATCTACTTGAAGTCCCATTTTTTTTTACCTTTAATATTATAACATCAGTCAGATGGAGCTGAGATGATCTCAGGCAGTAATCTATAAACTTTCAAATATTAGAACTGAAGTTGTCTCTATCAGGCAATCCAGGTCCCATTTTTTCTAAAAGGATATTTATATGTTTAGGGAAAAACTACTATTGGAGATATAATTTATGCCTTTTAAAGGAAATAACCATTGCACTTTGTTGGGAGTTATTGTTAAACTTTAATGTACAAACAAACCAAAACAGCAATTACATTAGTGTTTTAAAATAGAAATAATACGTTTGACATACTAAATTCTATGGTAACTTGGAAAACACGAAGACAGTCAATTACAGTGCTATTATTGGGCATAGATTTTATTGTTAGGAGGAAATCTAAGAAAACACAAAGTAAAGTAAGAGTGGAGCTTCGCTGATGACTCAGTTGGAAAGTAAGAGTAAATTTTATGAAAAACTTTCATTTCACCTGTTAAGTGTTACAACCCACAATTGATGACATCCTCTCAGCTGAGAACCAGTGGTCTAGGAACTAAGTTAGTGTTATAATTGTATCATGTCCCCTTAAAAGACGTTGAGATCCTAGCCTGCAGTACCTATAAATGGGGCCTTACATAGAAACAGGGTTTTTGCGGATTAGCAAAATAGTAAGAGACTGTTAAGGTGGGCCTTAATCCAGTAGGACTCATGTCCTTGAGAAAGGGGAAATGTAGCCACAGAGACTGATACATACGTAGGGGGAATACCCTCTGAAGACAGAGGCAGAAATCAGGGTGATACAGGCCAAGGAACACCAGGTACTGACAGCAAACCGGCAGAAGCTAGGAGAGAGGCATGGGACAGACGCTCCTTCACAGTGTTCAGATGAGAACAACACTACTGACACGTGGGTGTTGGATTTCTAACCTCCAGAACCAGGAGACAATAAATATCTATTGCTGAAGCCACCTAGTCTATGGGACATTGTTATAGCAGCCCTGGCAAATTAATATAGCTAGTCATATGGTTTCCTAGATGAATAATCTGTCTAGCTACATCTTTCTATCTATTAATTTACTATTTAACAGCAGTAGAACTATTCCTTCCCCCAAGAACTATTCCTTCCCCCAATTTCTACCGGAAAGCGATGCTGATTATCATCCGTCCAATGCTCCTTATCCTTTTATTACTCCTTTCCTCTCTGTTCTGTGCTCCAGGAGGTAACTCTATGAACAAAATCAGAGGGTTGTTTTGCCCTTTGACTTTCACTTGCTGCTGCTGCTGCTGCTAAGTCGCGTCAGTCGTGTCCGACTTTGTGCGACCCCAGAGACGGCAGCCCACCAGGCTCCCCCGTCCCTGGGATTCTCCAGGCAAGAACACTGGAGTGGGTTGCCATTTCCTTCTCCAATGCATGAAAGTGAAAAGTGAAAGGGAAGTCGCTCAGTCGTGTCCGACTCTTAGCGACCCCATGGACTGTAGCCTACCAGGCTCCTCTGTCCATGGGATTCTCCAGGGAAGAGTACTGGAGTGGGGTGCCATTGCCTTCTCCCAGGCTTTCACTTGGGTTCAGCTAATGACAAGACAAGCAGCAACAAGAAGTCTAGAGGCAGAGAGGTAAGTGTTCTTTTCCCTGGTTCCTCCTCTGCCTTTTGGCTGAGTCCCCTTTTGGAAGGTCACTGTTCCTACCAGGTGTGACCTCACAGGTCACAACACGGCTCTCTCTGGGGCGACTTCTTCCCTCTGTCCCACTTAGGCCCTGAGTACTGCCCTAAAGCCCATGGTTCTCCCACATCCTGTCCACATATGATTAAACCCTACTCAAATCATTCCACCTTCAGCAAGCCTTCTATTTCCTGTCAGAGCCTTGGTTTAAAGTAAGGAATATGACCTGGAGCCTAGTCTCCTAAATGCTTAAAACAAATGCCCTGAGGCTCTACGTTGGTCTGGTGTTCTAGAGCTTTTAATCCTAGAGTCACAAACTACGTGCCCAGGAGGGCCAGTAAGGCCATGAGAATGAGTGGTGTGCGTTGGCCATGGAAGAACCTTGGGGACTTGGAGAACAAGATTATAGCTTACAGGGACAGCGGCTTCTTCACTCTAGCTGAGTTTTCTCCAGCTGGGAATGGAGATCCAGTGTTGCCAAAATGAACTTTTACAGAAAAGAGAAATCAGAAATCAATATTTTTTATGTGGACATTCTTCATGTTTCAGTCTTGGCAACTAGTTCAAAAAATGTTCACACAGCAGGCCAAGCAAAATACGTCCTCCGTCTAGACTTGTGACCTCTGTCTCAGCTCCATCTCAGATCCAGCGACTTCCTGGATCACCATAAACTACCTGGACCATATTACCTTGGACCTTCCAGAGGAATTACAATGCAATCATGTGTCTAAGTTATTATTATTATTATGAATAAAGGGCAAGATAAAAGAAAGTATCCTTTGTGTTATCTACTTTTGAAGATATTATTTTTTTTTTACTAGATTATTTATTGTCCTTTCCTTAAAGACACATGAAATAAATTTTCCTCAAGAATGTAGCTCCAAGGACATCCCTGGTGGTCCAGTGGCTAAGACTACATGCTTCCAATGCAGGGGGCCCTGGGTTCAATCCCTGGTCAGGGAACTAGATCCCACAACTAAGACATGGCACAGCCACATAAATATGTGTTTAAAAATGAATTTAGCTCCAGAAAAAAGTCTATGTTGCTCTTGAAAAGCACAAACATCTTATATTACTGGTTAAAGGGGTAAGTAAAAGTGGCTTCTATGTCAGGCATCATATTTGGTATTTTATTTATTAATAGAACAGGCTAGGCTCATGCTGTGGTCATAGACAGCTCCAAAATTTCAGTGGCTTAACACAGAAAATTTATAGCTCACTCTTATAAAGTCAGAGAGTAGCTTTGACTGTCTGGAGGAGAGAGTAGCTCCTTGAGAGAGTAGCTCCTGCAGAGAGTAGCTGTTTTCCTCTGATCCAAGCTGCCTGGATCTGGTGGCTCCTCTCAGTCAAGGCGTGTGTTGCATGGAGGAGGTGCAGGGCCTTGCATTGCCTCACTCTGGAAGAGACATGTGTTATTTCTGGTCAAAACCAGTCTCATGCCCCTGCCAACTGTAAAGGGATTAAGAGGTATAATTTTCCACATTCTAGGAAGGAGTGGAGATCAGGAATGGTGAGCACTAGCAGTATCCTCTGTTGGCATCTTCAATATTATCTGAATGCTATGAAAGCTGTTATAGTACTCTCTTGCCTGTGACTACAGAAACTCAGAGCAGCTAATTGTAGACTAAATATTTCCTAGATAACCTTCAGATATTTTTCCTTTTTCCTTTTATTAGGTCATGTTCTTTCTTATTTTAGTAGGGCCCTGTTGTTTGTATACTTTTTATTGTTACGTTGCCCCTTAATCATTTGGGGGAAACAAGGAAGAAGAATAGTAAATGAACTGGTTAATGGGAATAAACAGGAAAAGTTAAGTATACAGATACGTGCTTTACAGCAACATCTGACGCTGACTGACCCCCGCCACTTCAGACTAAAGAGATGCAGGGCATCAAGAAGTGTGAATAGTTAACAAGGTTAACCGTGGGAACAACCGAGTCCCACACCCTTCCGCTGCCTTTCCCCTCCATGCCCTTCCCTTCTCTTGGTGTAGCCCCGAGTGGTTCACGTGCTCATGATGGCAGATTTGTCGCCTTGTGGGTCCCACTGGGTACAGCTGGGAAGTAAATGTCTAAGAGTGTGTTATTGCCTCCCTACTTTCTTGCTTACCAATCCAAGGAGTGGGTGTGCAAGATAGCCCTTTCTCTGAAACTCCAGCTATATAGCAGTATCTTTAATATTATATAAAGATAATAATGAATGATCTTCCACTCTGACCGATGTTTTGGTGTGTGTGTGTGTGTTAGTCATTCAGTCGTGTCCGACTTATTTGTGACCCCATGAACTGTAGCTCACCAGGCTCCTCTGTCCGTGGAATTCTCCAGGCAAGAATACTGGGGCTGGTAGCCATTCCCTTCTCCAGGGAATCTTCTCAACCCAGGGACTGAACCATGTCTCCTTTATTGCAGGCAGGCAGATTTGTTGTCAATAAATCAAATTCCTCAAGCTCTCCAAAGTAAGGGGATTAAAGAGAACCTGATTCTAATGAAGGGATAATATTTATAAAAAGTTGATGGAGGAAACAAACTTATGTTCAGAGATAATCCTTTTAAGCATGAAGGAAAACCCACCTCAAATTTCTTAATCCGGAACCTTCTGTAGGGCTCCTAAGCTCCTAGGGATAAAACAAGGTGTTCTCTTTCTGATACTGCAGCTGAGATTTTCATCTTGCTGGGGTCTGCAAAGCACTCTCAGGCTCAGCAGGAAAATATTGAAGTGGAATTTTTCTATTCCTTCTGAGTTTTATCAGATTTTCAAGCCACAGAGAACAGTGAACATGCTGGAGAGTCAGGGATAAATGAATCCTTTGGTGAAGGAAGAGAGGGATCACCACCAGTACTAGTTTCTTTTTCTTTTTCTTTTTTTTTCCCTTGCCTTTTCTGCTGATAACAAAAATAAATGGTTTTGTAACTGCTAAGTATTGTGATGTAAGAAAAACATGCTGTTTGACTTGGATAAACAAATCTCTCTTTATCACCCATTGAGTTTATTGTTTAACCTTATCATTTTAAGTTTTCGTTTCTCTTAAGGAAAGAGTAGAAGCTACAAGAAACAACACTTTGGTGTTTGTATTAGTCTGCTTGGACTGTCAAAACAAAATGCTATAGATTGAGTGGCTTAAACAACAAGAATGTATTTATCACAGCTCTGGGGACTGCAGGTCCAAGAACGAGGAGCCAACAGGGTTAGTGTCTGGTTAGTGAGAGCTAGCTCCTTGGGTTACAAATAGTTGCCTTCTTGATGTGTCCTCACATGGCCTTTCCTTGGTTAGTAGAGATGAAGAGAGGGAAGGAGAGAGAAAGAGCTGTCTGGTATCTCTACTTATAAGGGCTCCACCCTCATCATCTCATCTAAACCTAGTTCCCTTCAAAAAGCCCATCTCCAAATACCATCACGCGGGGGCTTAGGGCTTCAAGATATGAATTTGGGGAGGAACACAATTGTCCATTGCACTCTACCTCTGCATTCTCTTCCCAAAATTCATGTTCTTCTCACATGTAAAATGCACACATTTCATATCAACAGCCCTTAAAGTCCTAATTGATTTCAACATCAACTCTAAAGTCCAAAATCTCATCTAAATATCATTTAAATCATATATGAGTGAGTCTTGAGGTATGATTCATCCAAAGACAAAATTCCTCTTTAGTTGTGAACCTGTGAAACTAAAGAAGTTATGTGCTTCTAAAATATAGCTGTGAGACAGGCATAGGATAGACATTCTCACTTCAAAAGGGAGAAATAACAGAGAAGGGAGGGATGACATGTCCCGAGCCATCCAAAACCTAGCAAGACAAATTCCATTCGATCTTAAGGCTTGAGAGTAACTCTTTGGTTCAGGGTCCTGCCTTCCAGTCCCACAAGACTGGCAGTGCCACCCTCGGGCTCTGCAGGGTAGCCCTGCCTCTCACACCTCCCCGTTTGCAACAGCATATTCCTTGCTTCCACCTGAGACTTCACTGGCCTTACTCTCCATATTTCTAGCATGTACCTCAAAAGTCTCCCAACCACTATTCATTACCTAATTGCCAAATTGCTTTCACATATTTAGAATTTGTTAAAGCAGTGCTCTTTTACATAAAATAATTTCATTAGAACTTCCAAATAATGACCCCTGGGAATCTATAGTAATCAAGATCACTTTAGAAATCTCATTATTTTTTGTTCCCAGAACCTAGGGAACATTGTGAAAATAAAATTAATAAAATTATTTCCAACCTGAAAAAAATTATACAGAATAAAGTATTTCTCTTCAAATAATAGGTCCTGTGCTTTTAGAATGGTATGAAATTAGGTCACTAATTCTTTTGTTTGATTTCCCTATTGATTAGCATTTAAAAATCAAATTTATATGTGCATATAGTTCAACTAGTCTATCTGTCCTATAAAATTTATTAAGATAAAGCAAAGACTTCAGTTCCTCACTTAATTTGGGGGAAGCTGGTTACATTAATCGATGATACCAGTTGGAAAAAAGAAGCCAGAGTGAATTACCTTCTGCTTTGCTTCTATTTTTTTTCTAACATAGAGGCATTACAACAGAAAAGCATTTATAAAGCAACAGAAAGAATATAATTTATTATAGGTTAAAATGTAAAGAGAACACAACAACTTCCTTGTGCTGTGCTGTGCTGAGTTGCTCTGTTGTGTCCAACTCTTTGCGACCCCAGGAACTGCAGCCAGCAAGGCTCCTCTGTCCATGGGGATTCTCCAGGCAAGAACACTGGAGTGGGTTGCCGTGCCCTCCTCCAGGGGATCTTCCCAACCCAGGGATCCTGCATTATAGGCAGATTCTTTACTGACTGAGCCACCAGGGAAACCCAAGAATCCTGGAGTGGGTAGCATATCCCTTCTCCAGGAGATCTTCCCAATCTAGGAATTGAACCGGAGTCTTCCTCATTGCAGGCAGATTCTTTACCAGCTGAACTAGCAGGGAAGCCCAACAACCTCCTTGGATAAACTCAGATATTTAGACCTTAGCACTTATATCTAAGGATGCTGAAGAAAGTTTTCAGGTTCATTTTAGAACTCTGAAATTCCAAGCAACCACTGAAAATGTGGGAGAGAAACAGAGAAAGTGTATGTGATGGGTAAATGCCCTAATATCTTTTTGAAAAAGGAGATGTCTGGTTAAATTCTAAAGAGGATTCTCCAGAATGTAATTCATGAGCACTTAGAAGCAAATGGAGTGGTCACTAAAAGTCCATCTGAATTCCCTCTCAAGTTCCCAGGTTATCCAGTGTAGAGGGGAACACAGTAGGTAGCCTTGCTTCCTTCCCTTGGCTCAAAACCGCTAGATGCCAAAAAACTTTCTGTTCCATTTAAGGACTTCTCAAAGATTCTCTTCTCAGTAAGTTTGTGATGGACATGCTAAGTTGCTTCAGTCATGTCTGACTCTGTGCAACCCTATGGACTGTGGACCCCCAGGCTCCTCTGTCTATGGGATTCTCCAGGCAAGAATACTGGAGTGGGTTGCCATGCCCTCCTCCAGGGGATCTTCCCGACCCAGGGATCGAACCCACATCTCTTATGTCTCCTGCATTGGCAGGTGTGTGCTGTAACACTAGTCCCACCTGGGAAGCTCCTTGATAAGTTTGGGAACATACTATAGCAAAGATAAGGCTAGGTTTCATGAAACCATTTGAAAACATCAGAATATCTTTGGAAGTAATATGGAGAAATGTAGGCTGAATGATATTATGGTGCAGTGATCTCGTTGCTTGATTAGTCATATGTCCTTCCTCCCTACCGCCCCCGTAAAAAGTTTACAACAGGAAGATGCCAACCATTAGTATAACCAAGGGAATCATAACTGTTGGGATTTTAGGCTTTGGGGCAACTAAAGAGACTTTTCTGGCAAGGATATTTTTTGGCATCTCCCGAAATAATATCAGGTTGGCAATTTCTTGGTTATGGTTCCTGAGGAGACTGTCTCTTGAGTAAATATTTTTAAAGTCACAAAATGAGCTTTGCAAAGAATGAGAAAAGCAAAACAAAGGACTGTTTTAAATTTAAGATTTAAATCTCTGTTCTTGGATGTGTGCCTAGTTCTATCAAAACAGTGATAGCCATCCAACGAATCCTGCACGAAGTATCCTGTGATGAATCTCTACAGAAATGCTCATTTTCCAATTGAATTATTAGTAAATAATTGAAAAACTATTCTATTTCTTTTGTTAAAAAAAAAAACCTTTTAAAAGTTAACTGTGCTTTATAACTTCAGAAGCAACTCAGAAAACTTCTCATTTCCATCATAGGATAAATAGGAAGATGGTTTTGTTTTCTTGTAATATTTTTATAAGTGGCAAATAAAATCCTATAAAATGCATGAGTTTACCAAGGTGATTGAATGAAAATACTGGTACAAGTTCAAATTTTCTCCTTTTCTTTTGTAACTCTCATTGACTTTTTTTTTTTAATGGCAATTTTCCTTAGAAAATTGCACGTCTGTGGGACACTAGTTTACAAAAATGTTTTCCATTGTAATATTTTGTTAGATTTATGGAAATCTTGCAGCTAGGCTCTGACCATTTGAAAGAAAGGGAAAAGGCAGTTTGATTCACTGTTTAGGGTGTCACTGTTTGCTTCTGCAGATTTAATAAATCCTACCATGTTGTGGGCTCAGCTTTATTTAGTTTTGTGCTCACCCATACTCTTGAGAATAAACCAAATCACTTTCTTTCTCTAGTGTTGTATTTGTTCTGTGCCTTGAATGGAAATTAAATGCAAATGTTTTCATTGCACTATCCCCTTGTTAATTTATCACATGTTTAAACACAGCAACATATTGGAAAACCTTATTATTTCGTAATCTTCAGATTTTTTGCACAATGATATTAAGAACAGAATAATGAGTAAAGATAAGCCGATGGGAAGCACATGTTTACAGGGCCACTGGCAGCAGTCCCACGGCCATTAGTCCATGGTATCTGGTGAAACTGCTGGAGTCAGCTTGCACTCCCACTGCGTGACAGAGCAAAAAGAAGGAAGAAAAATGTCTCCAGAGGCGACCAAAGCACCATGTTCAAACCTTAGTCATATTCCCAAATAGTTTGTTCTCACCTTTAAAAATGTCCGTTCTGATAAAACTTGCTTTATAGTAGACTTTTAGTGAAAATTAATGATAATGATGATGATAATAATAAAATAAAATACAGAGTACCAACTTCCAGGAAAGGATAAAGTTAGAGTGTTTTGCAAAACATAGTGCCAGAAGGTACCCAGTAAATATTTATGGATGTGATTGATGGTGAGTGAGGGCAATTAAGGGAATGAAGTTACTCCATATTTGTTTTGATATACCAAGGGCAGAAGAGCTAATTATAGCCAAATGTTACAGGGTTAAATTCATTGGCAGGGATATGTACTCAGTGATGATTATATGCACATGACGAGAGAGATAAGAAAAGGGTGTCGGAGATTCTCCTTTGCCTTTCCTCTTTCTCAGCACATTTTATCCATTAGATTTGGTTTTAAAACCTGCCTTAAAATAAGTAAACACCACCCCACAAGCATTTAGGCATTTTGCAAATGTCTGCACCCTAAACCTACTTTACTTAATATTTCCCATTGTTCTGAAGTTTACTTCATCTCTGTATCTCAACAAACATGTTTCAAAAATATCTAGCATTGTTTTCAGTAGAATTTCTTTACTTCAGCAGAGTATTGATGAGCTTGACTGCACGTTAAGTCATGAGACATTTTAAGTGGACTTTGCTGACCCTATCATTCATCTTTTAAGTGTTGGTTCTCTTGTGATCCCTGTCTCTCATGCTTAAAATTTAGTTTAAAATCTGGATCAATAAATAAAGCATAAACAATTCCCAAAGGTGGTTTTTGGAAGTGTTGGTTCAATAAAAACTCTAAAACTTTTTAATTCTGCTTCTGTACTTCCCAGTACTAGCAACACGTTACACTCCTATCAGCTGGTTGTTTTCCCAGCCTCACTGCTTTGGTTCCTTTTTCTCTCCTCCCTTCCCTTCTCCCTTTCCTCCTGCTTTCTTTCTTCCCTTTCTTCCACTCTGGTGAATGTGGTACATTCCCGAGATGGGTAAACAGAAAGAGTAGGCTTTGGGTCAAGTCTGAAATGTGTACAGACCTCCAAGTGGAGATGTCAAGATGTTGTGTATATGAGATAAGCAGCCCAGAGGAGGAGATTGACCTGTAGATATAAATTTGAAAGTCAGTAGTGAGTGAATTTGAAGAAGGCAATGTCACCCCCCTCCAGTACTCTTGCCTGGAAAATCCCATGGGTGGAGGAGCCTGGTAGGCTGCAGTCTATGGGGTCGCTAAGAGTCGGACACGACTGAGCGACTTCACTTTCACTTTTCACTTTCATGCATTGGAGAAGGAAATGGCAACCCACTCCAGTGTTCTTGCCTGGAGAATCCCAGGGATGGGGGAGCCTGGTCGGCTGCCGTCTCTGGGGTCACACAGAGTCGGACACGACTGAAGCACCTTAGCAGCAGTGAGTGAATTGGAGGCTTCCAGGTGGCACCAGTGGTAAAGAATCCACCTGTCAGTTCAGGAGGCACAAGCAGTGTGGGTTTGATCCCTGGGTTGAGAAGATCCCTTAAAGTAGAAAATGGCACCCTATACCAGTATTTTTGCCTGGAAAATTTCATGGACAGAGGAGCCTTTCAGGCTATTGTTCATGGGGTCACAAAGAGTCAGACACAACTGAGCACACACACACACACACACACACACAGTGCATTAATATGCTTAAAGACACAACATCCAGTGAAATCACTTGGAATGAATGCCGTTAAAGAAGAGAAATGGCTAAGAACCAAACCCAGAGCATTCTAACATTTAAAGGTCAGGAAGAGAAAAAGGGAAAATAATATTTAAATGTGTTAACACAATTTTCTTTTAAGGAGTCTACCATCCATATTGACCTGTTGACCCCTATTGTTATTTATTAAGGAGACATCATGCAACATGGTTTTCTCTTCTCAGAACTTTAAGACATTGGCTGTCTAAAGCCTAAGGAACATTTCTGATTCAAGCTGTTAGGTCTGGTCTTGTGAAGTTGATTCACATTGGTGTCAGTTGTGAGGACAGTACTTAGATAATGGGGCTTCCCAAGGCTGAGCCAAATAAGGTACGCCATTATCAAATACCCGAACTACAAAGGTGTCAGTCCCTGTCAGGAGGAAGAGGTAAGATGCAATTTAGGACAGTGACAGGAGTGTCTAGAGCTGAGCGTCTCACAAAAGTGGAAAGGGAAAATAGACAGGAAGTGAGATGAACAAAGGTAATAATGGCAGGGTCAGAGTAGGCTGTCTGTCGTGAGTCTGGTAGATTGTATTCAATCTCCTGCAGTGATTTCTGGCATCTGCCTTTTAAGCTGTGCTTGAAACAGCCAAACCACATCAGACGGAACCTTCCATCCGCCTCTTTTGGCATTTCTAATTTTAAAGTGCATAGTCATCGTCTCCCAACTGTTCTCACTTTCCATTCTGATGGTTAGAATCATGTCCACTGCTTCCTTCTAAGAGTAAGATTCAGATTCAGCTTTCACTAATGCAGCTGAGGGTCAGCTACCTACCAGGCACTGGCACTGGGCTGGTCCCTTGTACATATATCAGCTCTTTTAGGGATTTAATTGTTGTCTTGGCTGAGGCAGAGTTCCTATAAATAGCTTATCCTGCCACAGTTTAAAAGCCATGTGTAAATTTCCTAAATCCTCTTTGTGCAATATTTGCTTGATAGTTGGTCTCATCTGGAATATTTGAAAATTGAGTCTTGTATGATTTAGATGTGCTTCTTCTATGCAGAGAGGGCACATCTGACATAATGTACCAAGTTTCATTGCCAGGATAAGAATAGATAACAAACTATAAACAAACAAGAAACCAAGTCATCAAATGAAAGAACACTGAAAATCTGGTCAAACGCTTACTGTGGAGGGACCTGAATTCAGGCATTAAATTAGGTAAATGAGTCTTTGGTTATGTTAGGCAGGTAGTTACCTCCTCTGAGGCCAGGTATTCCTTCCTGGCTTAGCTGTATTCTTAAGGCTCTTAAATGACTTACCAGCATCAGAGAATTATTTTTAAAAGTTTTGAGAACCAGAAGAACATCCTACACTTATTTATCTGGGACAAAGCTTTGTATCTTTGCCCTTCACTGCTTCCTTTTAAAACTGCGCCGTGTCATTTCTGACTGCCTGTCTGCCCCTAGAACTTCATCATGTCTACTCATTTCAGTTCTGCATCACCTTTCCAGTGGAACACTGGTCATTTTATCATGAACGAATACTATGTCTTCAAATCAGAAGACATGAGCACGTCAATGGTTACTCACTACATGATGTGGGCTCCCTGTCATATTCCCCAGCTGGCATGAGCCTGGTCCTCTGGAGAGATGAGATGGGCAGGGAGAGTGCCCAAGCTTTCCCCAATGGCATTCCCATGCCTGGGTGCCAAGAGAGAGAGCATCCACTGCTTCCCACTCCAGGGCTCTCCAGCTCCCTTCCTAGAGATGATGCTGTTGTGTGCATCACTTAAGTCCTTGTAAGGGGCTACTGATTGATTTGTTACTTAACCAGGACCAGTAAGAGAAACAAAGTTTCCATAGGACTCAGAAACACAAGCTTAAGTTAACATGCAAGGAGATCCAATCAGTCCATTCTGAGGGAGATCAGCCCTGGGATTTCTTTGGAAGGAATGATGCTAAAGCTGAAACTCTAGTACTTTTGCCACCTCATGTGAAGAGTTGACTCATTGGAAAAGACTTTGATGCTGGGAGGGATTGGGGGCAGGAGAAAAGGGGACAACCGAGGATGAGATGGCTGGATGGCATCACTGACTCGATGGACGCGAGTCTGGGTGAACTCTGGGAGTTGGTGATGGACAGGGAGGCCTGGCGTGCTGCGATTCGTGGGGTCACAAAGAGTCGGACATGACTGACCGAATGAACTGAACTGAACTGAAGAGACATAAGCATAAGCTTAAATTAACTCCTTTATGTACAAGTGATATTCTGCCCCTTCTGGACAACATTCTTTGCCTCTGGTACAAACCTCAGGAAACTCCTAAGTCCAGTGGTTTTCTGTTTTGGATACTCATTAGCATCACCTGGGAAACTTAAAAAAGTCAGTGTTTTTAAAGCTCCCAGGTAATTCCAACGTGCAGCCAACTTGAACACTGCCCTAGTGCTTCTCCCACATCCAAACTGACAAGGTCAAGAGGAATCCTACCCCTGATTCCCATCTAAGTCTTATTTGCATTTTCTTCATGTACCGTCATTTTGATCAGGTGGAAGCAACCAGGAGTGGGATATGTACAACAGAGTTTGAAGAATACTTTTTGCTTCTACTTGGTAAGACTCTTTCTGTGCTCTTGGCTACTCTGACTCTTGAGGTTAAAAAAATGCAAACCACTCCACGTTTCTGCCAGTTTGCTCTTCTTGTTTTGTTCTTCTCTCTCCTCAAGGTCTGGCTCTCTAGAAATTCTGACTGATCTATGAAATTTCTCCAGAATTTGCTTAATGCTTTGAAGCCTTTCCCACTTCTTAAATACTTGACTTCTCACCCTGGTCAATATTTGATTCTCAATAATAGATAATATTTTACAAAACTGGTCTGATGGAGAAAGAGAATGAGAGACTTTAGGTGGTGAAGGGGTTGGAGATGCAGAAAATGTCCGCACTTTGGTCAGTGATGGAAGCTGATGGAGATTGTTGCCATCAGATGGTGAGAGTTGGGGGTGGCTTGGGCTTGGTGCGCAGGATCACAGAGATGGCTTCTGGCCTCAAGTATCTACTCGGGCATCTGTATCTGTGCCTGGCCAGGACCTTTACTAGGATCAGCCTCAAAAGCAACAGAGCAGACCTCTCTGCCTGAGAGGGACTGGCCTGGTCTGACCTTGGTGATTTCAAATTAGGCGAACTGTTGCTGGCTTCACAAGGCCTCCACCTCTATTTGGGACCTCAACCAATGTTTGTACTCAGGACATTTATGCCAGAATTCTCTTGAAAAACCAGAGTTGGCTCATCCCTTATGCCCTAGACTTGTTCATTTCTGCAGTTATCTCCTGCCTGGTATCAATCTATGCTTCTCATTGTGAGAGAGGACCAAAACTCCATTGCTGCCTATTTAAACATCATTCCTTCAGAAACCAGCTCTCCTACATCCTCACTTTCTTTACAGAATGCTCTTGCTACTTCTTTACCAGAATAAAATATAGCTTTCTCATGAGTGTATATTTTCTAGGGATTCTCCTCAAATGCAGGGAACCACAGAGTTGAAGGATGGTGTCAGTTTTCTGCTTTCTCTACAAAATTGCATGTCTAATTCCATCATTCTTCCACCTTCATGAAAAAAGATTCTGCCCCTCTGGAAATTCTGCCACCTGGAATGACAGTCTCTGCCTTCCTTATCCCCATCACTGACTTTCCAGTTCGTTAGTCCCTCATGTTAACTTAAAACGTGGGCATTCTTTTACTATCATCCTCTCCAACATAGATTCTACCATTATACTGGCTGTATTTGTAAGGACATTTTGTTTGCAAGCACAGAAGGGTAAAAATGTATTCACTATGTTTAACATGTACCAAAGATAGAATGTTTTAAAAAAAAACTTTTTTATTACTGATTTCATCTTACACTCTAACCTCCAATGCCCTCATAGTAGAAAAAATAAAACCAGAAAACAAAACCCTCCAAATCTTAAATGTATCCTTTCTAAGTATGAGGGTGTTTCAAACTTTAAAAATTATTTTTGTGTGTTGTTCTAGAGTCATCATTTGGATAAACGGTCATTCAACTCAAAGTTATACTCCTTACTGGGACAACATCTCCCCTTTCCTAAAAGAAGTTCTTTGGTGATGCTGCCAGACCCCAGGCTTGGGGGCAGGGGCTGTTGGTCTGAGCCTTCCTGGGCCACTTGTAGCTTAAATGCATTGTGACTAAGTTGGACATTGGTGTTGGCTAGAGTACTGCTGATCATGCCTGGCTCTCTGAGAAAGGTTTCCTGTGTTCATGTAAACCAGTGGCACCTGCCAGATCCCGTTCCTGTGGGACGTGCATTTTATGGCCTTCTCAACCCTATCCTAAGCCCTCTCCTGGTTTGCTGGCTCTCTCAGCACCTCTGTGTACCCTCAGCCATTTACTCTGTGCAGTGATGGAGTGTGTGCTGCTACACTTCCAGTTACCTCCCTCAGCCCTTACTAATCCCTTGTCACAGGTCTCCATGCAGACTTCCAGCCAGAAGGCAAAGACAAGCCCGCCTCTGCTTTTAATGTCCCCTTCAAATTCGTTGATTTCTGGGGGTGTCTTTTGCATCTTCTTTGCTTCCCATCTGTACTTCTCAAAAGAGTGGCTTCTGCTCCCATCATGTTACTGAGTCAACTCCTCATAAGGCCGTGAGTAATTTCTAACTGCCCCCAAATGTCTTAGCATTTTCAGTTTTTTTTTTTTAAACTTTGAATCTCTTTTGATTTATATTTTACAAAAAGACCATTTGCAAACTTGGTATTTCTTTACTTGGCTGCACCGTGGGTCATACTGGATCTTAGTTCCCCGATCAAATATTGAAACTGTGGCCCCTGCAGTGGGGTTGCACAGAGTCGGACACGACTGAAGCGACTTAGCAGCAGCAGCAGTGGGAGCATTCATCTGACACCTTGATGCCTTAATTTTCCAAGCACTGTGCTTTCTTGGTTCCACTCAGAGGTTTTTCCCAATTTCCTATGTTGTTTCCCCCTTCAATGCGAGTGTATAAGGATTCTGCTCTTGGATGGTTTCTACTCTGATTATGGTTAAGTCCAGGAAGTAGACAGTTCCCCCTGGGTGATTGCTTTCATTCTCACGTTAAACCTCATTCTTTATACTGCAGCTTAAAAAAAATCCACACATCCATTCAGAACATTTTTCCAAGCTTTAGAGTTGTATTTTTAACTGAAGGTGAAAGTCGCGCAGTCATGCCCATCTCTTTGGGACCCCATGGACAGTCCATGGAATTCGCCAGTTCAGAATACTGGAGTGGGTAGCCTTTCCCTTCTCCAGGGGATCTTCCCAAGCAAGGGATTGAACCCAAGGCTACTGCATTGCAGGCGGATTCTTTACCAGCTGGGCCACAAGGGAAGCCCAAGAATACCGGAGTGGGTAGCCTTTCCCTTCTCCAGCAGATCTTCCTGACCTAGAAACTGAACCAGGGTCTCCTGCATTGGAGGATTCCTTACCAACTGAGCTATAAGGGAACCCTACCTACTGGATATTTCCAGGCCTTTCAAACTCAACATGTACAAACTGAACTCATTATCCTCCCCAGCTTCTCAGGATGTATTTTCAGTCTGGATTGATACCACCTTGTCTCCAGTCACCAGAGCTAGAAAACTTGGGAATTGGTTTTGATTCTTTTTAATTTTTTTTTATCTCCCACATTCCCACAATGAGTCACAAAGCCTGGCAAGTTTCTTCCTGTTCAGTACCAATTTGTCTTTGATCTCTTAGTCATCATTGTATCTACTTACCTATCATCATCTGTCAATTCTCCACCATTATTTGTCTGCAATGAAAATTTGTCCCCCAGACTTTAAAAGAAAGTGGAATTGTTAGTTGCTCAGTTGTGTCCAACCCTTTGTGACTCCATGGAATGTAGCCTGCCAGGCTCCTCTGTGCTGAATAGGAATAAGATAAATGTACACTTTCTAGAAGGGAAAAAAGAAATAAAGACATTGCCTATAAAGATCCGTATTGTTGATTATTGTTGCTATAATTATGCCTCAAACTTGGCACTGAAATTTGGGGTAGCTGCAGTGAAAATGAGGTTAGGTTGATTAGCTCATGATTTTTCTCGGAGAAAACAGAGGTATTTTCACAATTTAAGTTATAAATTGTGATTAGCTGAAGCTTTGTATTGATAAAACTTTGCCTAGCTTTTCCTCTAATTTCTAGATCACCCTAAATTGGCCCTTTGAACCAATTCTTCCTTCCTTAAGGCAAATATCTTTTGAGCATTTAAGCATTTTAAGACCTCTCTTGCTAAACGACAGATCCTTTTCAGTTTTTCCCAGTCTGTCCCAAGCTGAGAACCTGTGTTCTCTGTTTATGGTAGCCCGCAGTCCTGTTTGTCCTGTAAGTCATATTGTATAAACTTGTCTCCCTTTCTTAAAGCTCAAATTTCTTTGCGGCTCAGTATTTGAAAACCATCCAACTAGATTTTGAGCAGATTTGTATGTGACAGTGATTTTAGTTTGGGTCTAAGTTGTGTTCTCTTTTAGACTCACACATGCCTGAACAAGTTCATGGGTCCACTGGGGCTGGCTCCCCAGGCCTTACTTCATAAAATGATGGGGGAGTCTTTGATGAGGAAGTGTGTTTGCATTATTGTCAGCGATGGGGTATGAAAGTGCCACTTAGAGTCATTATTTGTGAATGAAGCAAACATAATAACCTTTACAGGCGAAGATTGCTAGCCTACATCTAGATATAGAAGAGAGGATAGTGCTGACCAAAATGGGAAGGAAATCCAAAAAAAGAGAGGATATATGTTTACACAGAGCTGATTCACTTTACTGTACAGCAGAAACTAACATAACATTGTAAGGCAAATATTCTCCAATAAAATCAATAATAAGAACAGAGAAGACAGTGTCTTCTGACATTAAAGCAGGGAAGTCGTGTTCACAGTGTTCACAGGAGCGGTGCCAGTCCCGCCCCTGGGAGCAACGTTGGCTGTGGTTTATCTTCACAGGGGTTCTACGTATGGTACAGTGGTAGGGAGCCAGGCTGGGGTGCCAGACAGACTGATGGGAATCCTGGCTCTGCTCCTTCCCTACGCGGAGCCTTGGGCAACTTCCCTAACCTCTCTGAGCCTGCTCTGAGGATTAAAAATAAGGCACATGAAGTCAATACTGCATAAATGGGAATAATTATTTCTAGTATTATTATCAGATATCACCAGGGCAATGAGCAGCAAGGGAGGAAGAAACTGATGAGCGTGGGAGATGAAAGGATGGCTCTGGGAGCTCAGGTGAGATACACCTTAGGGGCACTGAAAACAGTGTCTGAGCGAAGGAAGTTTGAAGAGGGCTGGGATCCTCACATTAGATGAGGTACAGAGGACAGAAGAGATCTGGGTAGTCTCACTTTCTATCCACAGGATCTGTAGCCAGGAGATTGTATACATACAACTCATAAACATTAAGTTGAAAAAAACATTTCCAAGGGTCTTGTCTACTTTGGGTTATAGTCTCATAATCTGGAGGGTCTGGAAGTTTTTGTTTCTAGGTTTAGAAATAAGTTTCTGAGGGTTGGTTTTTGTCCTATAAATATTTTATCCTATGAAAATTGTCCAATAATACTTGAACTTTCTGTCATACTTTGCAAAGTTGCCACTCCTTTCCTAAAATGTCCCCTCATTGGACTTTTATAAAACTAGTTTTTTTCTGGAGTGTCCTTCTAACAGTCAGGGCTTTCCTTCTTGGTCTTCTTGCTTGGAAGCTAAGTTTTTCCCCATTATTTTCTCCCTCTGAAGCTCTTAACTATGCGTATTTCCCAGGACTCTGTTAGCTCTTTGGTCTTCTCACTTTTTAATAATCTCTGGTACCAAAACCCATGGCTTAAGCACCACGTCTGTTTCTAGAGCCCAGACCCTTCTCCTAATCTACTGGATCCACATACCGAAGGGCCTGAGTGAAACAAATTAGGAAATTTCCATTTGCACAGGTGGCCACGTGGCACCTGACATGTTTCAGCCCCAGGTCTAGGGGTAGGCATCTTGGTGTGAACTGACCTGCGAACTAGGTCAGATGATTTCTACCATTTGCCAGTTGCATAACCTTGGGAAATTTACTTCTCTCTCTCGGGCTTCCCAGGTGGTGCTAGTGGTAAAGAATCCACTTGCCAATGCAGGAGATCTAAGAAATACTTAACCCCAGAGAGCTTTTATTTAGCCATCTTTAAGATGGGGAGTATGTATACTTTTAATCTCTTGCCTCTTAGCTCAGCGGATGCTTCCAGGGGCTACATATGTTCTTTTGTTATTAGGTTTTATAAATTTTCTTCTTGGAGTATTTTATTTTAAAAAGGAGTGGGCTATATATACAATGAAGACCATGTCAAGTAGTATCTTTCCTCGGCACTATTTCATTTTAAATTACTTCTTCCCTGTTGGTTTAATCCAGTTTTCTAGAACATCTATTGTGCTGTTACCTGGGAAACTCAGCCTTCACAACCATTGGTTAGAATGTCCCAAGGTTGTTCATTATATTCCATCACCCTCAAGAAAGCGAATATCCAACATATATTAGAATTAGCTTATAACCTTTAGCAATCTGTTACTTACATTTAAGATTTTGACATGATTTTTAGTTCCTAAATTGTTTTATAGACTTTTCGGGGAGCATAGAAGCAGAATTTTTCCCTACAGCATTGTTATGAATGGTAATCTTTGTGGTCTCTAGTTTCTATAAGCAAGAAGTTTATTTTCTGTTGATAAGAGAAATAATCCAAATGTTTCCCTCTTTTCAGCATGCTTGCTTTAGCAATTCAAAGTGGGTGGGGAGACTGTCCCTCTAGAGTTTTTACTATGTGCAAACAATAAAATAGTTTGAAAAGAAAGAGTTTTAACCTACCTTCTCCAACTGATATAAGCCAGTTTTTCCTTTCCTTACCATTCTGCCTTCTTAGGGAGTTTGGATTCCCTGACCTCATGAAAATGATGATAGCCTTTCAAACCCTCAAGATTAGCTTTCCTGGTGCTCATTCATGGTGGAATCTGTTTCTTCTGAGCCTAAGGTCTACAAAGGTATTTGGTCTACTGGTGCACACAATGTCTACCTCACTGCCCTTGAGAAAATCACTGTCTTCAATTCTTAATTATTGACCTATAAGTAGATATTTATAAACACAATAAAACATCAAATTAAAAATCATGTTCAACTGGGATATGCCATTGAATCCCATTAAAATTACAAATGTGTCTCTTCCCATTTCCTTGTAAATGGAAATCACCTACTCGGTGATTTTATCTAGCAATATTTTCTTTTTACAAATGATCATATAGGTTAGTCTACATATAGAAGTTTGCACATATGTGCTTTTGTCTTTATTTCTAAGTTACCTTTGTTGTTCAATCACTCCGTCTTGTCTGACTCTTTGCAGCCCCATGGACTGATGCATTCCAGGCTTCCCTGTCCTTCACTATATCCTGGAGTTTGCTCATACTTGTGTCTATTGAGTTGATGATGTCATTTATACCTTAAACAGATATAAATCTGAGGCATAAAAATGCTACCTGGATGCAGGACTTTCCTGGTGGTCCAGTGGTTAAGAATCTGCTTCCAATGCAAGGGGGTGAGGGTTCGATCCCTGGTTGTGAAGTTAAGATCCCACAAGCTTCATGACCAAAGAAACCAGAACATAACAGAAGCAATATTGTACCAAAATCAGTAAAGACTTTAAATGTGGTCCACATAAAAAAATACTACCTAGATGGATTAAGTAATTGTGATACTTATAATGCTGTAAGTTAGATTCTCTTTTGAAAAACAAAGTAGGTTATAAAGGAAATATACTATAAGACATCCATATACCTATTTTACTTGCTTTTGAAGACTTCTGTGTTACCCTGTTCTGTAGTCTAGAAAGTCAGTGTGGTGCCAGAGAAAGAGCACTGCTTTGTGAGTTGGCAAGTGTACCTGGTCTCAGCTGGGTCATGCACCAGCTATGGGACTTTGACTCATCTCAATCACCTTTGTGGGCCTCAATTTCCTTACTTATGAAATACAGGCTAATAACATTTTTTATTTATTGAATGGGTTTATTATGAAGATTTGATGTAAAACAGTGCAAAAGTTTTACATGGAAAACTTATATGGAAAGAAATAAGAAATGCTGAGTATGAGACAGATCAGCTAGCCAAGAGTTTAACAAGTCCAGGGAAGAATTATCATATTACTCTTACCATTCAAATTTTCTTACTGGCCAAAGAGAAATTGAATGTGTGTTGGATCTAGCATACATGTCTTTCAGCATTTCAGATTTTCTCAAACCATAAGGCGTTTTCTCACATACTTATGAAAAACAAGATCATTTTCTGCATGCTTTTTAAAAAATAGGTTGTCCTGTCATTTGGGAGGCCAATTGCCCTTTCCAGTTCTGCTTGTTTTCACCTTTAGTCCATGAGAATTTTTCCTTGTTGTTGATTCACCCTTTCCTTCTCCCTATACATGGATCCATACTTGAAAGGCAGAATGTTAATTGTGAACAGAGCATTGAGCTGGCAGAGATCCAGGAAGTAGGTTTTAAACACAGTTCTAGCAGTCACTAGAATCAATAGCATTAACCAGCATTTAATCTATCTATGCCTCATATTCGTTGAGCTGTATAATCTCCAAGTTTGAAAGTTAAAGAAGAACAACAAAACCAATAGATCATTGATTTCCCTGTCCCAGGGAAAACCTGCTTAAATTTTTTACACAACATTTCCAGTGAAAGAAAGTATAATATTATAGACTTAGGAGTCAGAGTCAAATTTAAATCTCTGCTTAGCTGCCTAGAGCCTGTGTGATCTTGGGGAAGTTTTTTATATCCTCCATGACCCAGGTTGTGGGTTGTTTTTTATAGAACGGAAATAGTAATATACAACATAGAGCTATGGTTGTATATATGGAAGGTTTCCTGAGATAACACATGTATAGCCCTTAACGTGGAGCCTGGCACCTGATGAGGATCTCAACAAAGGGTTCTACTGTTTCCTCCTCCCCCTTCCCTACCTCTCTCCCTCCTCCTTCTCCATCTGAACCAGTAGTGGAAAGCTATTTTACCAGTGATGGAAAACTATTATGTTCTAAGATATACCACTCCAACTTTGTAAAGTTATCCTAGTTAGAAAGAATTCCTGCTAATCAATCAAAATTGCTCACTTTAGTTCTGCACATACTTTTTGTCCAAGCACTGACTTCTAGGGTCTTGCTGCTGCTGCTGCTAAGCCACTTCAGTTGTGTCCGACTTGACTGCCCTTTAGATACTTGAAAATGACTATCATGCCTGTCATGTTACCCTACTCTCCTCTTTTTCATCACTTTCTTCCTAATATGGTCCATCAAGCTTGGCCTGCCAACTTTCAACCAACTCTTGACCTTTCGCCATTAGCTTGCTCGTTGGCCGGCTGCTCAGTGGTGTCTGACTCTTTGTGACCCTGTCCTGCAGCACACCAGGCTTCCCTGTCCTTCGTCATCTCCCTGAGCTTGCCTGATACCAACCCTTTCAATAAAGATTTATAGAGTGACATGTAATGATCTTGTTTCTCAGACCTGTAGTGATTCTTTGGAAAGATTGGAAAGGAACAAGAGGTCACTCAGAGCATGGGTCTGTCTTCATTTGCACTACCAATTCTACTCATTTTAATTCTGTACCTGAGACAAACCCTTTCTCATTTAAGGGTTTTTTCCTTTATAGAGTTTATAAAGAATATAAGGTCACATTTTCAACCCTATGATGACTTTTATATAAAGTACTGTGTGGAAGTTCTCAAAACATTTTTACATACTCTAAAGAGTTAGATTGACTAATCAAATTTCATTTTTATAGTGTCTTCCTAAAAGTTGATGCTTTAAAATATCAGATGATCCATCCACAGAATAAGCCTCTAAAACAGATTGGAAACATTATTTCCCTCAATTTTACAGAGATCTGAAACCAGAGGTTTCCCAGGAGCCGTGACCCAGTGGCCTTTACAGACATCTGGCCAATGAGTGGGTTTATATATGTTGTGATAGACTGGGCAACGTTGAAAACACCTTTTCTCCTTCTCCACAGGACTGTCCTTTATATAGTTGAAGACAGAATTTTGCATCTCGCTTGGACACTTATTCTTTTGGCTTGTTCATTGTAGTTACCTTTTCACTCTATCAACCATAAGCTCTTGGTGGGCAGGGAATTTTATTCTCTTTTGTATGTCTTGTTCTGTCTAATATAGCACTCAACTTCAAAATTTCAGTACATCTTATTAACTGAATCACAACAAGGACTATAAGACCAGAATGACACAAGGTGACTTTAATTCTGAAGGAGACAGAAGGTACAAATATCCATAAGGTGATATTATATTCTCTAGAGTAAAAAAAAAAGAAAATGAAATCAGGTTGCCAATTTATATTCTTAATTTTTATCAGTTGACTTACAGCATACATAGATCAACTTTGATCATACATAATGTTGAAATAATTCTCCAAATTGTTAGAATTAAACATTTATTATTATAAAAATAAAATATAATAATTGTAATCGCATTTTCTACTTCTGCTTTGTCTGCCAATTATTAATGATTATTCTAGCATTGTTTAGGAATAAGAGATGCCCAGTAGGGATTCTGATTGACAAAATTTCTTTTAACCATTTGCTTCAACTTTTGTAGAAATAGTGATAGGAAAAGGAACATGAAAATAGTATTTACTAATGATTATAATCAATTTCCATGAAAAAATAGATATCTTTTATTTAGTGGCACAACTAGTCACAAAACTAGGAAAGTTTTCTTTATTTAAAACTGTTCTTACATAAAAGTTTGAAAAGTGAAAGTGAAGTCAGTCATGTCCAACCCTTTGTGACCCCATGGACTGTAGCCTACCAGGCTCCTCCTTCCATGGGATTCTCCAGGCAAGAGTACTGGAGTGGGTTGCCATTTCCTTCTCCAGGGGATCTTCCCGACCCAGGGATCGAACCAGGGTCTCCTGCATTCCAGGCAGACGCTTTAACCTCTGAGCCACCAGGGAAGCCCCACATAAAAGTTTATATTCCAGAATATATTTGAGTAATTGTCCAGCAAATAATAGAAGGATATCATAGAAATGATGATGGGTTCATAATCTTCCTTAAATGCTAGTCCACAAGAGCTTGCTATAAAGTATCTTCATTTTCCCAATGATAACTCTTTGTTCCATCGAACAGAAAGAAAAGATTATTTTTGGAAAGGCCCTAAAGAAAATACACTGTAATGGCCAAACAAATTGAATCCCAATAGTGAATGTTTTATCAACTCTTCAGGGTTAATAGTACTATGATCTTTTTTAATATTCGTGATATTGCAATAATCTACTATAAAAAACACTTACAGTCTGTTCTGCCAAAGGCAGTAATAAAAGTAAAATTTGATATACAGCTAAAGAGAAAGAGAGAGAAATGGATAGATATTTTTGCCTTGATCCTCATCTTTTCCAGGTTTTCCTTTAACCCACATCTTACTTTGGACCTTTCTGCCTTAGGGATTGGTTGGGCATAGCCCTAGACTGAGGCTCCAGAAGGGGATTTATTCTGAACATTAACCATCTTTCAGATGATCTGGCCCAGGACCACCCTTCATCAGGACCTCTGGGAGATGGGGGTATCCCACTCAGTCAATAGATATGAAGCACCTACAAGGTGCCAGCACTGTGGAACCTTAGAAAATACCTTTATGTAAAAGCAGAAAGGGAGCCCTGTGTAATGTACCTTTACAACTTTGGGAGGCTCAGCATTCCTTCATAGCTTTCCACAGCATCATAATCTTATTTTTGGGAATCATCTCTCTTCTGTGTGTATGTTTTTTCAGGGCAGGAAAATCCAGGTTTATATCTTTTACTCTGGAGCTTGATGGAACTAGAGGCTCTCTCCTCTTTCTCTTTGCCCACGAGAAGCCATGTGACCTCTGTTTAGCCCATCAGAAGGTCTTTATTGGCCTCTTGAATCATAACTAATTGAATCAAATAAAAGAGTGGTCTTTGATGCTCACTCATGATGACCTGGATGTCCCTAAGATGAGGCCACTGCTGAGATTTATCTTTCTTAGTCTCCTAAACTTTCTTTCCTGTCCAGGACAGAGCTTTATTCCTCTGTTCTCAGTTCTGGGAATATATCAATTCTACCCTTATATTCTTCCAATAGATCTTTTTATGGTCAAGTTGGGCAGAGTTTTTTTAGCCAAGGGTCTTCATTGATGAACCTCAGTCTATAGTTAGTGACAGTCTCAGAGCTCCAAGGACAAAGAATCACTTGAGATTGTGTCAGATGATTGAAGATCACCCTGGTTTGTATTCGTAACTGAGCACAGCCTGGTGGGTGAGAGCTCGGGGTTTCATTCGCATCATATGACCATAGGCAAATGTGGGTAATGAAGTTGTTTGATGAAGGGGATAAAAGAGAAAAGCAGGCTCTGTGTTATAGACAACCCCCAGCAGAGGGAAGGAGGCAGAGCAAGGACATGCCTCCTAGGTCCATGTTAGAGGAAGGGGCAGCAAGACTCAGCCCAGGAATAAGAGCACAGGAAGTGAACACAGACATGGCAGTATTTTCCAAGTAAGAGAAAGAAAAAGGGGAAATGGAATTCCCACAAGTCTTCAGAGGGTTGTGTGGGAAC
Organism: Redunca redunca; assembly: GCA_006410935.1. Taxonomy (NCBI): domain Eukaryota; kingdom Metazoa; phylum Chordata; class Mammalia; order Artiodactyla; family Bovidae; genus Redunca; species Redunca redunca. The sequence goes on along the minus strand of SJYQ01004699.1, from coordinate 83,115 downwards.
GTAAGAGAGATAACTGCCGTAATCAGACAGTGACATGCCCAAGGCCTTGTCCCAGGGGAACCTGGGAGCCTGGTAGCAGCCCTGCTTTCTTGGGAACACTCCAAAAGGCTCCCCTTAACTGCCCCCACACAGACACGACAGCCTTTCTTGTTGTAGAACAGATCCTGTAGGAATTGCAGAACAGAGTCCTTCCACTGGCCTCTCCTGTGTGCTTGCGTTTGTGTGAGAGAGAGACAGACAGACAGACAAACAGAGAGGCAGAGATACAGAGAACAGAGAGAGAAAACTGGGAGTCAGAGACAGAAAGAGATGGAGAGAGGACTGAATCTAGCTTCTCAGGATTTTATTCTTACTCTTAGAGAGGAAACCCTTTCTCACGTTTTTGACCCAGTCTCCCTAAATCATCCCTCTTCTCCTGCCCCCGACACTTACTGCCCACCTGCTGACTCTCCTGCTCCTCCAAACCCAATGCACTTGCCTCTTCCTTTCTTCTGCTTTTTGCTCCTGTCTCCAACCTTTCCTTTACCCTTTTTGGGGGACTTAGACATGCTCAGTCCTTGCTTATTTCTTCTGCCGACTAATTGTCCTAATATTTTATTCAGTGAGAAAGCTATTCTGGAAATCAAATTTTCCTACCAAGAATTGCAAAATCGATTTGGGAGACTTAAACATCTGTAATCTCAGGAAAACTTTAGGTATTAAAAAACTTGGATGTATAAAATTTTCGAAACCATAAAGTTTCCAAAATGAATGTCTTCTCATTGGAGGTATTTTTACCTCTGCCGTACAGTTTCACAGGAGATTTTCCTTACTATTCTTTTCAAAGTACTTCTTTGCAGTTAGTGTTTTTCAGCCTCAGTGTCTTTTCAAAGTTACTTTTCTGGGGACTGTTGATTTCAGGCCACTTCAACTGCATGAGTTATGCAAGTGTGAAAATTTTTTTGTTCTAAAAAAAGATGCTCCAACCTACTTTTCATACTCATAATAAGGCAAAAGGATAAAGACCGAAGTTCAGCATTGGTCGAGTCTTTTCTAGGAAAGGAAGAGCTAAGAAAATTTGTACTATCCCGTATTGATAACAGAGTCAAAGTGAGAATGAAGGCCTGATGATAAAACAGCTTCAAGTGATACAGAGAACTGCATTTTAATTTTATTTATATTGACATTTTATTAGCATCACCCTTTCTTTACTTCCTCAGTTATTAAAGGAAACACAAAACATTATACTGAATATAAGTATAAGAAGTTATGTAAAGACCTAGATAATACAATGTGTCTGCAGTATAAAGCAAATTGTTCAGTCATGAAGTCTTGTCTAACTAACTCTTTGAGACCCCATGGACTACAGCACGCCAGGCCTTCCTGTCCCTCAGTGTCTCTTGGAGTTTGCTCAAGTTCATGTCCACTGAGTCGGTGATGCTATCCAACATTCTCACGTGCTGCTGCTCTCTTCTCCTTTTACCTTCAGTCTTTCCCATCATCAGGGTCTTTTCCAATGAGTCAGCTCTTCGTATCAGGTAGCCAAGTTATTGGAGCTTCAGCTTCAGCATCAGCCCTTGTAGTGAGTATTCAGGACTGATTTCCTTTAGAATTGACTGGTTTCATCTCCTTTCAGTCCAGGGGACTCTCAAGAGTCTTCTCCAATACCACAGCTGAAAAGCATTAATTCTTGGGTGCTCAGCCTTCTTTATGGTCCAACTCTCACATCCATACATGACTTCTGGAAAAAACATAGCTTTGACTAGATGGATCTTCATCAGCAAAGTGACATCTTTGTTTTTGAACATGCTGTCTAGGTCTGTCATAGCACAAAGTGAATATTTATCTGATTTTGGAAGTTTCTTTTTTGTCAGTTAGTACTAGTTCTCCAGTAAGTGCGTTAAACTGTGGACACTCACAGCCTTTGAAAAACTTAGAATCTAAGGAGAATTAAATCTTTAAATGCAATCTGTCTTTGTGTATCTCAGCATGTTTCTGTGTGTCTACACACATATATTTAAATGAAACCATGAAACATATGTGAGGCTCAATACATATGAACCATCATTTAGAAAATCTTTAAGCATTACTGAATTCCCCGATGTCTCTTAGAAACAAATGTCTGTTTCTCATAAACTTATTGATAGAAATGCCAAATGAAATAAAATGTCACAGGCATGATACAGAACTGATTGAAGAATTTGCTGACTATTTTACCAGCAATTTTTCCATCTCTGGGATTGCTTCTGCTAATGAACAGCATGTGTCCTCTCCCAACTGATTGTGGAAAACTTCATTATCAGAGGTGGAAGTCAGAAAGATGGACCCCTGAACATGATCCCCTGTCCTCTGTTTCTTAGTGGAACTTTATATCTTGGTCTGTGCTCTCTTGTCCATGGTGGCCCTTGCAAAGATGTGGTGACTCTCCAGCCATAGAATCGTAGAATCCTCTTACTGTTACAGTCTTTATGTTCCTATCAGTTAGCATCACTCAGCTGCAAGCTACATCATTCTCAACTAACTGTGACTCAAAAATGAAGGCCTTTAATTTTCCTGCAGAGTGAGAATTCAGGGAGTAGGTGGCTCTGGATTTGGTAAAGAAACCCAAAGTTCACATCAAGGAACTAGTTTTCCATCTTTCTTCTCTGCCATCCTCAGCTTGTGGATGTTTTGGTCCTTAAGCTACAAGCTGGCTACTGAGGAAGCAGGATCTCACAGCTTCATGTTTGCTTTAGAGAATGGGCTGGAGGAAAATGGCTTTTCTTGTGTCAGAAAGACCAGTCTCTCCCAGACTTTTTATTAGGCTTTCCTTTGTAACTTATTGGGAGAATTGGATCACATGGTCCCCCACTGCTGCCCAAAAGATGCACAGAATATTAGCCTGATGATTAACTAGCAAAGGAGGCGATGATTGCTAGCATTGTATTAAATAAGCCAGAGACATCTCCTGGGGCTGAGCTTGTAGACACTCGGTCCTCTCCCAACATGATCATTGATTCTTTGTGGCAGAGAAGAAAGGGGGAAAGGCTGTTGAGTAAGTTTTGCTGGTTTCCCAAGCTGTGGCTTCCATGACATCTCTCTCCATCTCATATGACTCAGCAGTGGGAATATTCTGAATGTTCACCTGGGTTTTAAGTCTTCCAGTCAGAAAACCTCCTCATTATGGATTTGGAGAGAAAGGCAGTTTTAACTCACCATTCCATAGCTTGCCACATACAATTCACAGCTTCCCATTTATATGCTTTCTCAGCTCATTTTTGTTAAACTTAAGAGATTCTACCTTCAAATTATGCTTTCATCTTTTTAAAAAACATTTTTCTCCCCTATGGCTGCTTCTATCTGGATGCAAAATAAAGAGGAGGAAAACTCTGTTTATCTGGTAACTTTTGGTTATCTTCTCTAAATTCAGGACCCATTAGCCTCTGCCATGATATAGTTTATGATGTAGGACATTTATGCTCTCTTGTTTCTACTTTTAAACACTCTGTAGGCTGCTCCACCTTGCCCTTGCCCATGAATGTTTAACTATATGTATAATGATCCTGCCAGAATTGATTTTTCATTATAGAAGTCATTTTCCAAGGAGGGTTTTCACTATTTTAAAAATCACATTTTAGCATGTTGATATAAAAAACAGTTTTAACCTCAATTTTTTGTAGCAGTTTTTTTTTTTCACAGATAGAAGAAAGGGATTTTTTTAAGGCATTTCATATTATTCATATGATATTGATAAGTTGAAAGTATTGAAAAGTCTAAAAGTATCCATGTAGACTTTATTTTTGTTTAGAAAATTGATTTCTAAACTATTGAAAATGCAGACAAAGGTAAGTTAGGCATGTTCAAGGGTGCTATGTGGTGTTTACAAATCAGTAATTTTCCACCAACATAATATATTATATCTAGCTAACAGTCCCAAGTATTCCTGCCATCCTAGATCAGGAAAAATGAGATGTAAATGAAAATTAATGTTTGATTTTTAAATGAGTGCTTCTTTCATCTTTTGTATTAGAGGTCTTGCCCTTCTAGATTTTAATTGTCCTTTCATCTCCCACCACTTGTTCATTTTCAGATTAACTATCATTTCTGAGTGAATAATGTTTTCATATTCAGTTCAGTTCAGTCGCTCAGTCATGTCTGACTCTTTGCGACCCCATGAATCGCAGCACGCCAGGCCTCCATGTTCATCACCATCTCCCGGAGTTCACTCAGACTTACGTCCATCAAGTCCGTGATGCCATCCAGCCATCTCATCCTCAGTCATCCCCTTCTCCTCCTGCCCCCAATCCCTCCCAGCATCAGAGTCTTTTCCAATGAGTCAACTCTTCGCATGAGGTGGCCAAAGTACTGGAGTTTCAGCTTTAGCATCATTCCTTCCAAAGAAATCCCGGGCTGATCTCCTTCAGAATGGACTGGTTGGAGCTCCTTGCAGTCCAAGGGACTCTCAAGAGTCTTCTCCAACACCACAGCTCAAAAGCGTCAATTCTTCGGCACTCAGCCTTCTTCACAGTCCAACTCTCACATCCATACATGACCACTGGAAAAACCATAGCCTTGACTAGACGGACCTTAGTCGCCAAAGTAATGTCTCTGCTTTGAATATACTACCTAGGTGTCTTGATCACCTGAAATCAGGTACAAGTGGTCTAGCTGGTTCTAAATGGGGAAGTTCAGGGAGGGTTGCAGCTAAAGAGAGATGACTAGAGAGTGAACATGAACATGGAGGCGACTGAAGTGAACTGAATATGATCCCAGACTGCCCTCTGTGATAATTTAATATTTAAAAAATGAAAGCTCTTTCCTTCACACAAAAAAATATTCACAAGGGCTTCCAGAAAGAGATGAAGGATAGTGGTTATGTTTCCTTGGGCCCTAAATCTTTTCTGCAGATCTTCATAATACAATGAAGGAGGGAAAGAACATGTCATTATTTCTTGCCTCCATGTTCTTGAGAGCCATATATCCTAAGATATCATAGAACTTAGCAAAATAGCTTGGATGCTGATTGAAAGGCAGACTCAGAGTCTAGAAATGCAAAATAACAGCCCATATGCCAAACCACATGCATCGTAATCCTTGATACTTCTGAAGGAAGATTTAAAGGCGACAAAGAATTCCAAATTTGGAACCCACAGAGACATCTGGTATCTTAGAACTTTCCATTTTATCTTGGCAGATATTTCAGCTAATTTTCCCACCTTGGTCAGAGTGTATAAAGCTTTTTTAGCTTATTCTAATTTTAACATATTCTCTGTATTCTACTGTTACTGTGAAATGGCCCTACTCTCAGGACCAACCATTTAATTTTAACACTTAGATCATTTAGCAATTTCTTAGAACAAAAATAAGGGAGTGGAATTTAATTAACATAATGGGTACACCATCAACCTTTTTTTCGGTGACATTTTTGTATATTTCCGATACTTGGTCTTCAAACAGATACATGTGAAAAAAATGACAGATGAATCAAAATGTGGAAAAAGCATTGCATTCCAAATGGTGATTTTCCTCATCAGCAGGCATGTAGTGGCTCTTCAGTATCAAATAGATAGTACCAACAACTAACCTGACAGGTATCTTCATGGTGCTGCTTGCTTCTTACCAGCAAGTTGCTAGGAGCTGGGCTGTGTCTACTTGAAGATTTCATCAGTCTGGGTCCACACCTGCCCTGTGTGATGGTAGAATAGCATGAGGACTTGAGGAGACTGATGAGGCTTTGAGATAATTAATCTAAATAATGTACTAAGTTGTGCGTACATTACTGAGTATCAAGAGGGGTCGGTTGAAATTGAATACTATGAATATTTAGTAATGTCAGCCGCCCCTAGTTAATATACTCGTCAACGGTGTCATAAATTATGCTCATTTTAGAGATAAAAGGGACCATCTTATTAAACTTGCAGATTAGGAGACTGAGATACAAATAAGCTAAAGGAGTTGCCCAAGTCTACACTGGTAGAACAGTTCTCACTTGTAGACTATATCTAAGTACAGTATTTATAGGGAGGTCAAGGTATGACTAATATTTTTCAATAGTAGAACCCCAATTTTTATTCAGGGTACCAAATACCATATTTTCGGCTTCTCTTATAGCTCTGGTGACCATGTGACCAAGATCTTTCTAATGAAAAATAAACAAAAGTGGTTGAGTGAGACATCCAGGAAGAATCCTTAAAAGGGGAACTGTTGGTCAAGACCAAATCTTTTGCCTTAATTCTGCTCCTTCCTGAAACACAGAGATGATGACTGGCTTCAGCAGCTATATATTATATGTCAAGACTACGAGTTAACTTGTGGTCTCTCTAGGAACTCTCGCTTCTTTTGAAACAGCAGACGTTCCAAGGTCCAGGAATTTCCTCTGGTCGTGGAGAGTGGAGGTGGGAGGTGGCTGTGACTTACCGCAGGGGCACAGACCCTAGCTGTAACCATTCTTGGGAGCTCCTGTTACCACGCGGACACTGGTGGTGGTGGGTACCATTGCCTGTGACTGACTTCTTTTTATTGAGTATAATAAACTTACAAAATTACAGTAGATTCAGGTATACAACAATGACCAAATTTCTACACATTTCAGAATGATCACCACAGTAAATCTAGTTGCCATCTGTCACTATACAAAGTTATTGCAGCATTACTGATTATATCCCCTATAATACACATTGTATCTCTGTGACTTATTTATTTTATAACTGAAAGTTTGTACCTCTTCACTTCACACACCTTTTCCATTCTCTGGCAACCACCAGTTTGTTCTCTGTATTTATCAACCTGTTTCTGGTTTGCTGTATTTGATTGCTTTGATTTCATAAAAATGAAATCATATCATATTTATCCATCTTTGACATTTCACTTAGCATAACATCTTCTAAGCCTATTTGTGTTGTCACAAAAATAAAAATTTCTTTCTATCATTCTTTTTACGGCTGAATAATATTCCACAGTGGTGTGTGTGTGTGTGTACATGTGTGTACATACCATATCTTCTTTAGTCAACTATTTATGGATACTTAGGTTGGTTCCATATCTTGGCTATTGTTAATAATGCTGAAATGAACATGGGGATGCATATAACTTCTTAGATTAGTGTCTTTAGTTTTCTGTGGAAAAGCCCAGAAGTGGAATTACTGGATCACGTTGTTGTTCATTCACTAAACTGTGTCCAATTCTTTGGGAACCCATGGACTCCAGCACACCAGGCTTCCCTGTCCTCCACTGTCTCCCAGAGTTTGCTCAAATTCTTGTCCATTGAGTGAGTGATGCTATCTAACCATCTCACCCTCTGCTGTCCTCTTCTCCTCTTGCCTTCACTATTTCCCAGCAATAGGGTCTTTTCCAATGAATAAGCTCTTTGCATCAGGTGGCCAAAGTATTGGAGTTTCAGCTTTAGCATCAATCCTTCCAATTAATATCCAGGACTGATTTCCTTCAGGATTGACTGGTTTGATCTCTTTGTTGTTCAAGAGCCTCTCAAGGGTCTTCTCCAGCATCAGTTCTTCAGTGCTCAGCCTTCTGTATGGTCCAAGTCTCACATCCATACATGACTATTGGAAAAACCATAGCTTTGACTATATGTACCTTTCTCAGCAAAAAGATGTCTCTGCTTTTGAACATGCTGTCAAGGTTTGCCATTGCTTTCTTTCCAAGGAGCAAGTGCCTTTTAATTTCATGGCTGCAGTTACCATCCGGAGTAATTTTGGAGCCCAAGAAAAGAAAATCTGTAACTGCTTCTATTTGTCCCCTTCTATTTGCCATGAAGTGATGGGACCTGATGCCATGATCTCAGGTGTTTTAATGTTGAGTTTTAAGCCCGCTTTTTCACTCTGCTTTCACCCTCATCAAGAGGCTTTTTAGTTCCTCTTTGCTTTCTATCACTAGAGTAGTATCATCTGCGTATCTGAGGGAGCTGACATTTCTCCTGGAAATCTTGATTCCAGCTTGCAACTCATACAACTTGTGATCCATACTGAACTCCACTATTTTCCATAGTGGCTGTACCAATTTACATTCCTAACAGTAGTGCAGAGGGTTCCTTTTTCTTCATATCCTTGACAACACTTGTTATTTGACTTTAAAAAAAAAATAGTCATTCTGATAGGTATGAGGCAATATCTCATTGTGGTTTTAATTTGCATTTTCCTGATGATTAGCATCTTTTAAGGTGTCTGTTAGTCATCTGTATGTCTTATTTGGAAAAGTGTCTACTCAGGTGCTCTTTTCGGTTTTGTTTCTCTTCTCGTTTGTTAATAAGGTTGCTTATTTGATGTTGAGCTGTATGATTTCTCTGTATATTTTAGATATTGAAAGTGTGAATGTTAATTGCTCAGTTGTGTCCAACTCTTTGTGACCTCACGGACTGTTGCTAACCAGACTCCTCTATCCATGGAGTTTTCCAGACAAGAATACTATAGTGGGTTGTCATTCCCTTCTCCAGGGGATCTTCCTGACCCAGGGATCAAACCTGGGTTTGCTGCACTGCAGGCAGATTCTTGACTGTCTGAGTCACTAGGGAAGCCCCGTTTTAGATATTACCCCTTTATCAAATATATCGTTTGAAAATATTTTCACTCACTCAGTCTGCCTTATCACTTTATTGACAGTTTTTTTCTCTGTACAAAATCTTTTTAGTTTCATACGCTCTCACTTTTCTGTATACAGCATTACATCATCTGCAAATAGTGGCAGCTTTACTTCTTTTTCAATTTGGATCCCTCTTATCTCTTTTTCTAGTCTAATTGCTGTCGTTAGGACTTTCAGTATTATGCTGAATAAAATTGGTAAGAGTGGTCATTTGTGTTGTTTTCATTATCTCACAGGAAATACATTCAGCTTTTCCCCAGTAAGTATGACCTTGGCTACGGGTTTTTCATATATGGCTTTATGTTGAGGTATGTTTTGTCTATATCACTTTGTTAAGAGTTTTCATCATAAATGAATGTTGAATTTTGTCAAATACTTTTTCTACATCTATTAAGGAAATTGTATGGTTTTTANTGATATTGGCCTGTAATCTTCTTCTTCTGCCTTCATCTGTCTTTTTGGCCAGGGTGATGCTGGCCTTACTGTGAGAAGGACAGGTGTGGCTCTGCTTTAAATGTTTGCCAGAGCTCATCTGTGATGATTGTCCAATCCTGAAACTTTATTTTTGGAGAGTATTTTGATTACTGATTCTGTTTCATTACTGGGAATTAGTCTGTTTATATTTTCTCCTCCTTCTAATTCAGTCTGAGGAGATTGTACATTAAAAAAAAAAATTTCTTCTAGAATGCCCATTTAATGGGCATATACTTGTTTTTAGTAATGTTATGTGACCCTTGGCATTTCTATGGAGTTGACGTGATTTCTCTTTTTTAAATTTCTATTTGGGCTCTCTTTTTTCTCTTGATGGGTCTGATTAAAGATTTATCAATTTTGTTTGTCTTTTCTAAGAACTAGCTCTCAGTTTCATTAATCTTTTTTATTGTGTTTTAATGTCTATTTTATTTATTTCTGCTCTGAACTTTATATTTTATTAGTTTCTATTAACCTTGGATTTGTGTTTTCTCCTTTTTTAGTTTTTTAAAAAAAATCAGTTTTATGCTCTTTTTTTTCTCGTTTTCTTCAGGTGTAACATTGTACTGTTTATACAATGTACTGTGAGATCTTTCTTATTTTCTGAGGTAGGCTGGTATTGCTATGAACGTCCCTTTGCAACTGCTTTTGCTGTGTTCCATAGATTTTGGATTATGGTGCTTCTATTTTCATTTGAACCCACATATTTTTTGATTTCCAATTTGATTCTTCTGTGACCCATTTGGTTGTTTTGTCACATGTTGTTTAGCCTCCATGTGTTACGTTTTTTGAAGTTTTCTTTCCTTGTAGTTGATTTCTAGTTTCATTACATTGTGGTCAGAAAAGATGCTTGATGTGATTTCAGTCTTAAGTTTATTAAGACTGATTTCGTGACCTAGATATGGTCTGTCCTGGAGAGTGTTTCATGTGCACTTGAAAAGAACATGTGTTCTGCTGCCTTTGGATGGAAGGTGTTGTATGTTATATACATATATAGTTGGTGATGGACAGGACAGCCTGGCATGCTGCAGTTCAAGGGGTTGCAAGGAGTGAGACACGACTGAGCGACTGAACAGATATATACATCCATCTGGTCTAATACGTCATTTAAGGCCAATTTTCTTATTCATCTTCTGTCTGGAGGATCTATTCATTGATGGGTTGGGGTGTTAATGTCTCCCACTATTATTGTGTTTCTGTTGATTTCTTTTTATTAATTATATGCATTTATGTGCTCCTAAGTCAATTTCCTGATCTTGGAGAAGTAGCCTTACACAGGTCATGTCCTATTGGACCGAGAAGCATATTCGCCTGGTCACGAAAGCTGTATATTTACTCCTAGAGGACCCTTCTCTTGTGGTGGGACTGGCAGGTAAAAGTGGACACCAGGCTGGTTGGCTTCCAGGTCTTGTCTTGCATGGTGGGTGCCTACCCTACTGGTGGGCAGGGATGAGTCCCAGTGTGGCTTGCCGAACAGTCTGGTGGATCCTGGGGCTGATGCTTATCCACTGGTAGGCGCAGCCAGCTGCAGGGGACTGGGGTCCTAGAGCTGATGCATGGAACTTGGTGCTGGCACTGATGCCAGCCTGCTGGTGGGCTTGTAAGCTGCCGGTTCTGACAGGCTAGGGAGAGAACTCCAACATGGTACTTGCCAACACGTTGTCCTCATGGTAGAACGAGCTCCCCAAATGACTGCTGCCAGCATCTGCGTCCTCAGGGAAATCCCTGTTACTTCCTGCCTCTTTGAGAGGCTTTCCAAGATCAGCAAGGAGGTCTGATCCAGGATCCTTTCAAATTATGGCCTCTGTGCTGGGACTGGGAGCATGTGAGATTTTATGTGTAGTTGTTAAGAGTAGAGTCTCTACAGCTCTCAAGTTCTCCCACATTTACCATAAGTCCTGCTGGCCTTCAAAGCTAGACATTCTGGAGGCTCATTTTCCTGGTGCAGGACTCCCAGCTTAGGGAGTCTGATGTGGGGCTTGACTTCATCCCTCCTTTGGGAGAGCATGTGCAATTGTCATTATCCCCCCATCTGTGGGTTGCCTACCCAGAGATATGAGTCTTGACTGTATTGTCTTCCCCCCCCACGCCCCACTTCTTGTTGGGCTTCCTTCTTGTGCTACTTTTCAGACTGTTCTCATAGATAATTGTGAATGTTGTGATTGTGGTGTGCCTGTGAGAAGACGCAGCTTCAGGGTCTTCCAGTCTGCTCTCTTGGCCATACCCAAAGTATAACTAGTTTTGCAATAATTTGATCTGGAAGTGCTAGAATAGCTGTTGGACCAGTAATTCCCATCAATGTCACTTGAATAGCTGAAATATCATTGAATGCATGCATTTACCTCATTTAATCCTCATACTGTGAGAGATGTATTATTTTCCCTATCTAAACAATATGTGCTCAGACGCTCAGTCGTGTCTCCTTCTTTTTGACCCTGTGGACTCTAGCCCACCAGGTTCCTCTGTCCATGGGATTATCCTGGCAAAAATACTAGAGTGGTTGCCATTTTCTTCTCCATGGGATCTTCCCAACCTAGGGATCAAGCCCATATCTTTTACATCTCCTGCATTGGCAGGAAGATTCTTTACCACTAGTACTGCATGGGAAGCACAGAGTCTACTTTTTTATGTCTGTAGTCTAAATATATATCTGACTGGTAACTTTTAAAGAATAATGATGATGATGCTTCGGAAATTGAAAAGAGGTCAAGATCAATTTGCTTAAGGAAACTTTTACTGAACAAATTGCAGTCTATGGAAGAATATTTCATACAGTTGGCCAGAAGTTGCTACTAACTGATGATTTCCCTAGAGACATATTCAATATGGAGTAGAATTGACAAATCATTTATTTGACCAAGTTGTTGGGGAAAATGAGTCAATAGAAACACAGTGCAAGATAGGTATCACCTTACCTGGATGTTCTTAGGGGCCCACTTAAATAGTCATTAATGGTTTCTGGCTTAATGTGTAACTAAAATTTCATTGCATTAGTGGAATTCTTTCCAATAAAACCAAAATGGACAGATGCAACTTGTGTTAAAATAATGAAACATTATATTTCAAAGGCATGGTGGCTACATGACATTCCAACATGGTTGAAAAATCTAAGCTTGCAGAACTGTAGAACTGCAGCAAGATTTACAGACATACTTATGCTTCTTATGCAAAAGAAAGAACAACATAAAGTTACTGGTATTCGGATTCTGTCTCCTTTTATCAGTAGGTGAGGCAAAGGTAGTAATAACTTGCTTCCTAGGAAAGGTAGATAAAAGTATTGTTGGTCTCTTTATCTCTTTATTCTCACACAATTTTTATGGGATAAATACCCAGTTAGTAAGGATTACTGGGGTCTCAGATTAGCAGTTTTTGAACAGAAAACTGCTTGGAGTTTGGTTTGGTTTGGTTTTTTGTCCCTCCTGAAGTTTAGAAAGCCATTATAATTGGTTACATGTAATTGTTGGTCAAAATACAGGTATTATAGCTTAAAGTCTCTTGTCTTAGATCTGGCCCCCTTCAGATTTTTATATCATCTGTTGAGCACTGGTGGACATTAGAAATTGTCTAATGCAGCTGATCCTTTGATATGAAACCTAGACCATTTTCTAAAATGGGATAAGTTCTGGGATAAATAAAATATAAATAGTGATAGTAATCAATGCTATATTATGATATGACTTAGGGAGAAGGCAATGGCACCCCACTCCAGTACTCTTGCTTGGAGAATCCCATGGATGGAGGAGCCTGGTGGGCTGCAGGCCATGGGGTCGCTAAGAGTCGGACATGACTGAGAGACTTCACTTTCACCCTTCACTTTCATGCACTGGAGAAGGAAATGGCAACCCACTCCAGTGATCTTGCCTGGAGAATCTCAGGGATGGGGGAGCCTGGTGGGCTGCCATCTTTGGGGTCACACAGAGTTGGACATGACTGAAGTGACTTAGCAGCAGCACCAGCAGGGACTCCACTGTAGTAACACTTTATACTAGGAAGTAAATTTTAAGTGCAAAAATGGGTGTTTGTTTTTAAATAGTTATCTCATGAAGTAATGTAATTATTATTAAAATTTAAGAAGTTATTAGTTATTATTTCTGGATATTGAAATCACAAACATTTATTTATGTATGTTATACATATATTTTGAAATTTCTATAGAGAAATGTCACATCTTAAGAAAAACAATTATTCCTTTCACTAAAGGAATAACCAAGTAACTATAAAAATTAAAGTATAAAAGGAAATGTTCTTGTTCAAGATAACAAATAATATTAAAACATATTTTGCTTAGAGAATTTGGATGTTTTTAAGAGTGATGGTGATAAAAAGTAATTTCATACTTTTATAATTGGGTTATAGAGAGTGGTGAGAGGAGAGTAAGAAAATGTATGAGCATAAGCTGTTATATACAGAATGGATAAAGAGCAAAATCTTACTGTATAGTGCAGGGAGCTATAGTCAGTGTTCTGTGATAAACCATAATGGAAAATAATATGGAAAAAGAATGTTCATAGGTGTATAACTGAATGGAGTTTGTATACAGTAGGAATTAATGCAACATTGTAAATCAATTATACCTCAATGAAATAAAATGTTAAAAAGAAAATACATGAGGAAAAAGATATTAGAAATGATTTAAATATAATAAGTATTATTATCTATAATGATACTATTATCCATAATGATGACCTTTTTTTGTAACAAGGAAACTGAGGTGATACTCTACTTTCAACACACTGAAAATGTAGATAACCAAAAAATCAGATGTAAGAATCTAAAGGAGTAATAATACTTGGCATTTATTAAACATTCACTTGTCTTTGTGATGACTATATCCTCACCCAGAATAGTTTATACAGAAAGTGTTTTTATAGGTAGTATCTGATTTGATGCTTATGGTGTTAAAAAAACATGCATAGGAATTATTTTTAATACCTATTTAATGATAGAGGAAAATGCTCCAAGGGGGAAAAGGACATGCTCAGGTGAAAAAGACAGGTTGATATGTAATGCATGTGTTTATTGAATTATATCTTTGTGAATAGATTTGGGAATTTTTGCCCTACCTCATTCTCTTCTTATCAATTGAAATGTTACCCTTATTCATATTTCTAAATTTTAAATTATTATTAAAGTTTTTTTGATAAGGTAATATTTAAAATATTTAGTAATCATAATGATGTGGACAGCAACTAATCAAAATGGTTGCTGGAATGGGCACCAATTCAGCAGGATGCCCCTCCCCACAATGGGACAGATATGTGGGTGTGTTTTCACCAAGTAACAGCCCTATGCCAGCAAACCCAACTTCTATTTGAGGGAATTCAGAGTAGATTTTTGACACATATGTGGACTGCCCAAAGGTGGACTCTTTTTAGACACAACAGTGTACAAGGGCTCAAATGTTAAGTCTTTTTAAAATCACTTATTTCTTTCCTCTCTGTTAACTCCATTTTCAGAAGGGCTGTCCCCTTGTAATGCAAGATGACTTATAATAGCTCCAGATTTATATTCTATGTCCTCAGCAAAAATCAGCATCTCTCTGTTGGTTTCCTGAGTAAGAGTCTTAGGACTAACTTTGAACTGGCTCTGATTAGTGGCCATCCTTGTGGCTAAGGGAAAGTGATGTAATAAGCGTTAGAGAAGGCAGAAGACTCCACCCAGACCATTAGATTCAGAGTGGGAAGGAGAGTTCCTGAAAGAAGACCAAGGCTGCGCCCGGAACAACCAGGAAAAGCAACACTCACTGACAAACTCCACCCTGTCCTTCTGAGTTCTTATACTATACCTTTACTACTTTAAATAGTTTTTTTTAAATTATAAATGAAATGTACTCTCATTTAGGAAACTTGAAAGGTTGAGTTAAATATAAGAATGAAGTATAAAATAAAGAAAATATAAAAATGACATGTTACTGAATAAGAAATGAAGAAAAATTATAATGTCTATAGCAGCATATGTGTGCTGGGCTAAGTCACTTCAGTCCTGACCACCTCTTTGCAATCTCATGGACTGTAGCCCAGGCTCCTCTGTCCATGGACTTTTCCAGGCAAGAACACTGGAGCGGGTTGCCATTTCCTTCTCCAGTGGATCTTCCTGACCCAGTAACTGAGCCTGGGTCTCCTGTATTGCAGGTAGATTCTTTACCATCTGAGCTCCCAGGGAAGCTCATAATGCACTTCAAATAATCAGGTGTCAAACAGATAATTCATTATGACTTAGAAACAGCCAAATCAATTTTATTCTACCCCAGCCTCCAGTACCTTTAATATTTTCCTTTATAAATCTAATTGAAGTCATAGGTTTCATTATGGAATTTTAAAATATCACTGATTACTATAAGTAAAATAATTTTTGTTTAATAGTGGTATCAGAACTTAGTGAGAATTCTTAAAATGTAATATATATTACCTCCTTTGTCCATGGGATTTTCCAGGCAATAGTACTGGAGTGGATTGCCATTTCCTTCTCCAAATGTATATATTGAAAGTAGAAAATGAAAAATAATTTGTATACAAAAGAAAACTGGTTTCTAAAGTTTAAAGATATCATAGTCATTGGAAATTACATTGCTACAATTACACATATTTTTGAAAAACCATTTTTACCAGATAAACCCAATATTGCTCCATCTACTAATTCCTTTAGCCTGATAACATAAAATTTTTAAACAGTGGTTTTAGGCTTTTATCTAAATGAGTGAACCTTTTGATGGAATCTTTAGTCAAAAAGAATAGCCAAGGATGACCAAGAATTTCATCTTTGAAAATCCAGCACTGCCCAGTAGAAGCATAATGAAAGCCATAACTGTGAACTAATATATCATTTAAAAATTTCTAGTAACCACATGAAAGGGAAACAAATGAAATTAATTGTGATAATGTATTTCATTTAACCTAATGTGTCCAAAGTATTATCATTTCAAAATGTAATCAATACAAAACCTTTTAGTGATATACTGCATGTTTTTTTCATATTAATTCTTAAAATCCAGTGTGGTTTACACTTATAGTATACCTTAATTCTCACAAAGCACGTCTCAGGGCTTGACAACACCATGTGGCTAGTGGCTTCCTTTTTGCACCACACAGATTTACTAGAATGGGCCAAAGATTTTTAATAAGCCAAGGTTTTTCCTATTATTAATATTAAGGCTTGAATTTCTAATGCATTCTTTGACAATTTCAGTCCTCAGCCTGACTAGCTATAGCTGGACTGATTCTACAAAATTTGACAAGAAAATCTGTTGAGATTATATAATCAGGCAACAGGGAATTTGCATATCACTGTAAATTATTTTCCTGTACATTACTTATCCTGAATTTATGCATCAACTTATATTTGTGAATTTCAGAAGCCAACATGTTTTAGCTCAAGGTTCTTATCCTTAATCCCAAAGCATGATGATCTAATGTGAAGAGAATCATTCATGACACACCCAATAATAGAAAGGAAAGTTGAAGGTCTTAGAAGTGCAGCAGAATGCTTCAAAGTGGTTAGTAGGGTGTTGTTTTCCTGGTATAATGGCACTTCAGAAGTGCTATAATCAATAAGGTAAAACTAGGGAAAGGCTTCCACAAGTTTGCTTATTTATTAAAAGTCTTCTTTTAATTATTATTTTACTCAAGTCATAAAGAAAGAATTTTAGTATAAACCAACACCCCAAAGTCTTGCCAAGGAATGAGCTTGTTCTGCATGACAGCAAATCTGGGGAAGCACAGAGATGGTAGGACAGAGATTCAACTTGGTTTTACGTTTTTATTTTTATTTTCAAATAAATCTAAAGCTATTTAGGAACTGTTTTAAAAAGACCTTGATGAACCGGATTACTACAATGGTGTGGTTAGTCACCCAGAGCCAGACATTCTGAAGTCAAGTGGGCCTTAATAAGCACAGCTGTTAATAAAGCTAGTGGATATGGTGAAATTCCACAAGAACTATTCAAATCCCTAAAGGAGGATGCCATCAAGATGTTGCATTCATTATGTCAGCAAATCTGGAAGACCCAGCAGAAGCCTCAGAACTAGAAAAAGTCAATCCTCATCCCAATTCCCAAGAAAGGTAGTACTAAAGAATGGGCTAACCATTGGACAGTTGCACTCATCTCCCATGCTAGTAAGGCCATGCTTAAAATCTTGCATGCTAGGCTTTAGCATTATGCGAACCAAGAACTTCCAGATGTCCAAGCTGGGTTTAGAAAAGGCTGAGGAACTAGAGATCAAATTGCCAACATTCGCTGGATTATAAAGAAAGCTAGGGAATTTCAGAAAAACATCTATCTCTGTTTCATTGACTATGATAAAGGCTTTGACTGTGTGGATCATGACAAACTGTAGAAAGCTCTCAGAGAGCTGGGAACACCAGACCATCTTACCCATCGCCTGAGAAATCTGTATGCGGGTCAAGAAGCAACAGTTAGAAGCCTGTATGGAACAACTGACTGGTTCAGGATCGAGAAAGGAGTACAGCAGGGCTGTCTGCTGTCACCCTGTTTGTTTAACCTATATGCTGAGCACATCATGAGAAATGGGCTGGATGAGTTATAAACCAGAATCAAGATAGGCAGGAGAAACATCAACCACCTCAGATATGGGGATGATACCACTCTAATTGCCTAAGGCAAAGAGGAACTAAAGAGCCTCTGGATGAGGGTGAAGGAGGAGAGTGAAAGAGCCAGCTTAAAACTAAATATTGAAGAAAAAGAAAGAAACTCAGATCACGGCATCTGGCCCCATTACTTCATGGCAAATAGAAGGGGAAACGGTGGAAGTAGGGACAGATTTCCTCTTCTTGGGCTCCAAAATCACTGCAGACAGTGACTGCGGCCATGAAATCAGAAGATGACTGCTTTTTGGCAAGAAAGTAATGACAAACCTAGACAGTGTTTTGAAAAGCAGAGACGTCACTCTGCCGACTAAAGTCTATATAGTCAAGGCTGCGGTCTCCCCAGTCAAGACTAAGGTTCATATAGTCAAGATTACCGTCTCACAACTGTCTCACACAGTTGCGAGAGCTGGACCGTAAGGAAGACAGAGTGCCAAGGAATTGCTGCCTTCGAAATGTGATGCTAGAGAAGACTCCTGAAAGTCTCTTGGACAGCAAGGAGTTCAAGCCAGTTCAACATCAATCTTAAGGGAGAACAATCCTGAATATTCACTGGAAGGTCTGATATTGAAGCCGAAACTCCAGTATTTTGGTCATCTGATATGCACAGATGATTCATTGTGAAATCCCCGATGATGGGACAGATCGAAGGCAGAAGGAGAAAAGGGCATCAGAAGATGAGGTAGCTGGACCTCATCGCCGATGCAACGAGCATGAACTTGGCCAGACAATGGGAAATGGTGAACGACAGGGAGGCCTGGCGTGCTGCAGTCCATGCGGTCACAAAGAGTTGGACACACTGGGTGACTGAACAACAACAAGCCTAGTTAGACGGATCGATTACTTAAGCAAGCTCCCTGGGCTGCACTTTAAATATGCTAAATGGAAAGAGTAAATGGAACAGGCCTATATTTTAATGTAGTGCATAAAATCAGTAGATAGCAGTAATTCTTCAGCTTGAGTATATTTATAATGTCCAATTGTCTCACATTTACTTAAAATGGTTCCCATTTAAATACTCTTATTCCATTTCTATCTCATTTTTGGCTTAACAAAGATATTCCACGTCTAACATATATTTCTTTCTTTCTCAAAAGCAATGCAACTTTAACTTCTGGGAAGATTTCCAAAATTGATGCAGTGGTGATGAAATTTCCCCACATAAGGTAGAATTTGGAACCATGAAAAAGATGATTGTGTTCAACATCATTTTTTCTACAAATAATATCATGCTTTCTTAACAGAATCCAGTGTAGATTTAAATTATCGTTCATTAACTATAAGAAAGTACATAGACATCATTTCTGTAGTGGGAAAGGCATATCACAAGTGTTGCATGAAGTATGTATGTCCATATGTTAAGAATATTTACCAGGCTACTTTGAAGAAAACATTTGTGATAGAAATTAGAAATGCTGGATATTGTTATACTGACTCACCTATCAGTTCAGCTCAGTTCAGCTGCTCAGTTGTGTCTGACTCTCTGCAACCCCATGGAATGCAACATGAAAAGGCTTCCCTGTACATCACCAAGTCCCGGAGCTTGCTCAAACTCATGTCTGTCCAAGTCGGTGATGCCATCCATCCATCTCATCCTCTGTCGTCCCTTTCTCCTTCTGCCTTCACTCTTTCGCAGCCTCACGGCCTTTTCAAATGAGTCCGTTCTTCGCAAAGTTCTTGACCAAAGTACTGGAGCTTCAGCTTCAGTATCAGTCCTTCTGATGAAAATTCAGGCCTGATTTCCTTTAGGACTCACATATATTAAGCCTCAATAGAAATAGAAAACGTTTGTGGCATTTTCTGAACGTGAGGATGAAAAACAAGAATCCTCACCGATGATGGGGATTTCCTCTTTCCAGTTCTCTTTCTTTTCTCCTTCTGAAATTCCAGTGAAACATCTTTTCAATCTTTTCTTCTCCATGACTTTTATATGTGTTGGTGCTGTATTTTGGGATTTCATCAGATCTGTCTTTTAGCCTGCTAGTTTTTTTATTTTGTAAATATCAGCTCTGCTTAATCTACTGTGTAATTCATACAGATTAAAACAAAGATCTGTGAAGAGCTCTGTGTGCTGGGTCTTTTGCTTGGCTTCCTATTCTTCTGTTTTATTTTTAACATTAACTTGAGATATGCATACTAACGGGCTTGCCCGGGGGCTCGGTGGTTAACAATCTGCCTGCAAGGCAGGAGCCACAGGTTTGATCTCTGGGTCAGGATGGTCCCCTGGAGGAGGGCACGGCAACCCACTCCAGTACTCTTGCCTGGAGAATCCCTTGGACAGAGGAGCCTGGCGGGCTACAGTCTGCAGTGTCACAGTCAGACATGACGGAAGTGACAAGAGTATGCACGTACTTATGAGTATATAACTTACTAATCATACTAAATATATTCTTCGGTAAGTTTCTTTTGGATGCTCTTATTTCACTTTTTCTTCTTTTGTGTATACTCCGTATGTTTTGAAATTACATGTCCTCTAGCTAATTATCAACAGATACACATACATACAACATTTAGTTGTGGTAAAATAACATTAGATTTGTCATTGTACAATTCAGTGGTATTAACTATTAATACATTTCCAATGTGCAGCCATCACCACATCACACAAAATGTGCACATGAAACTGTCTAGCTCTGGAAATTTTTTATCTACACAAACAGAAACTTGGTACCTGTTAAGCAGTCAGTCTCAATTTCCCTGGTAAATCGGGCTTCCCTGGTGGCTCAGATGGTAAAGAATCTGCCTGCAATGCAGGAGACCTGGGTTTGATCCCTGGGTTGGGAAGATCCCCTGAAGAGAATGGCAACCCTCTCCAGTATCCTTGCCTGGAGAATCCCATGGACCAAGGAGCCTGGCAGGCTACAGCCCACGGGGTTGCAAAGAGTCGGACACAACTGAGCAACTAACACACACGCCAAATTCACCACTCTCCCAGCTCCTGGCAAACAATAGTCAACCTCCTGTCTATATGGATTAGCCTATTCTGGACATTTCATACAAATGTAATTGTACAATATGTGTCCTGACTTCTTTCACTTAGCACATTTTCAAGGTCCATCCATCTTGTAGCATCTACCAGTGGCATGTGCAATAATTCTTTTTTATGGCTGAATAATAGTCTATTGAATGACTATTTTTATTTTATTTATTTATTTATCTGTTGATGGACATTTTGGTTGTCTCTACCTTTTGGTTATTGTACATAGAGCTGCTGTCAACGTTCTTGTACAAGTTTTTGTTTGAAAACCTGTTTCAATCCTTTTTCATATGTACATTGGGTTGGCCAGAAAATTCATTCAGGTTTTTCCCATAAAATGGTACGGAAAAACTCATACAAACTTTTTGGCAAACCCAGTACCTAGGAAGGATTTTACTGGGTTATATAGCAATTCCATGTTTAACTTTTTGAGGAAACACCAAATTGTTCTCCAAAACACTGTACCATGTTACATTTCCACCAGCAATGCACAAGGGTTCCAATTTCTCCACATCCTTCCAAACACTTTTAATTTTCCTTTTTTAAAAAATGGCCATCCCAGTGGATATACCATCTCATATCACATACCCCAAGTGGCCTCTCAGCGTGGTTTTCATCTGCATTTCCTCAATGACTAACGCCATTTAGCATCTTTTCATGTGTTTATTGGCTATTTGGATGTGTTTTTTTTTTTTGAGAAATGTCTGTTATGTCTATTATAAGTCATTTATCCATTTTAAAACTGGATGGTTTGCCTTTTTGTTGCTGAGTTGTGAGTTCTTTACATATTTATATATATATATATAAAGATATATATACATATATTCTGGACCCTTCTTAGGTATATGATTAGCAAATATTTTCTCCCAGTTTGGCATAGCCCTCCTGTGAATTGTCCTTTCATTTTCTTGATAGTATCTTTTGATGCTGGGAAGTCTTAAATTTTGTTGAAATCAAATTTATCTGTTTTACCTTTTGTTGCTTGTACTTTTGATGTCATATTTATGAATCCATTGCCAAACAATTGCTAACCATGACGATTCTCCCATTTTCTTTAAGAGTTTTATAGTAGTAGGCCTTAAATTCAGATCTTTGAATCATTATGAGTTAATTTTCATGCACAGTATAAGATAAAGGCCCAACCTCATTCCTTTACATGTGGATACCTACTTGTCCCAGCATCATTTGTCAAAGAGGCTATTCTTTGCCCATTGAATAGTCCTGTTAATCTTGTTGAAAACTGATTATAAAACTCTTATTCTCCACCCCCCTCCAAAAATAAAATCACGCTCTCCGGTTTCTCCTGCCAGGCTTTCTGCAGGTCTCTTTTTGCTCCAGCTTTTATTTTCGTTCCCCAGGCGGCGGCAGCAACATGTTCATTTGCTCTCATTGTTGTTGAGGACCTCTAGGCACTGCATTCTGTGACGGAGGTCTGAGGCTAAACAAGGGGAAGACCCTGGCAGCAGTCTTTTGGGGAAACCCCAGTTACGTCATAACAGAGAAACAAAATCCCATGGGAACAAGCTGCTGTCTGCTGTTTCTGATATTAGATACCCACTCTGATGAAATGCAGGCTGTCATCTTCAAAAACGTCTCCATCCCAGAGAAGAGGTGGAACTAGGTTAAAATACCACAAAGGTCTCTTACCCCATTTCAGTGGCTTTCTCTGGTAACTAAGCTTTGGGTTGCTAAAAATCTTCATCTATTTTTCTGAGTTCTAAAAAGTTGATTCCAATATGTTGTTTTGTTTCACCAAACTTTTAGTGTTTCTTGAGAGGGATCCCTCCTGGAGGTCCCTACCCTACCGTATTTTCTGATATCCCCCTACCCTATATATTTAACTTGCATATTTAATCTAACAATCTGACAGATTTCACTTCTCTCTCAGAAATATGAGGATTTTAGGGTGTTTTCACTCTAATCACATCCCAACCAACTTATTATAGGTTATTTCTCCCCATTATTCTAGTTCATGGCTGCTGCAAAATTCTGTGGTAATGATAATATCAATGAGGATGATAATGACTCACTGTTTCATAAAGCAATGTATAATTATTTTTTTCTCTCATTTATTAGCATAGCTCCCCATCATTCCACTGTAAATCATACAACCTCCTAACCTGTATTGTCCAGCACGATAGCCACTAGTATAGCGTGGCTAATGCCCTTGAAATGTGGTTAGTGAGACTGAAGTGTTAAAATTTTTTTTGTTAATTTTAATTAACTTAAATTTAAATTAGAAAAACAAAATAGTTATCTATTAAACACAATTTATTGTTTTGATTGGGACTACGTTTTACTTTAAATGTTAGCATTGGTATCTCAATGTGTTGGTACAAAATACACACTAGATATCTAAGACATGGTGAAAAAATTGATGTGAGTGATCTCATCAGTTTTTAAATATTGATTTCATGTTAAAATGATCATTTTTAGTAATTTTCTTAAATACACGATTTTAAAAATTATTTCACCTGTTTGTTTTTAATGGTCTTAATCTGACTACTTGGAACTATGAAATTACATATGTGATTCTCTTGGTAGTTTTGCCTGAAACAATATGATTTTTCATCTTTCTGATAAATATATATACATATATATAATTTAGAATTTCCATTAGTGAATATTTTTAGGTAATAAAAATCTCTTTTGTCTTCAATGCTTTAATTTCATTTATGTTTTTCAAAGGTAGCTTCTATGGGTATAGAATGCTATATTAATTTTTTTAGAACATTGAAGATAACATCCTACTGTCCTTTGGCTCCTACCATTACTTTCAGCAGGTGAACATTCAGCCTAATTGCCATTTCTATATTAGTCATCACTCATTAGCCTCTGAATGATTTTAAGATCTCCTTCATGTTCTCCTGTTTCACTGTTGTGGTCTCTGTAGGTATGGATTTTTTTTTTTTTAAATCTTGCTTGGAGTAGGTTGGGTTTCTTTGATCTGGATTTTAGTGTCCTTCAGTAATTCTGGAAAATTCAAAGAAATTATCCCTCTAGAGAGATCTCTTCTCCATTCTTCCTATTATCATCTTCCAGAACTCTAATGGTCTAATCAAACCCATTAGACCATCTCTTTATAAGTTTCATACCTTTTAACTTCTCTGTCATATTTTCTGTCTCTTTATCTCTTTTGGCTACATTCTGTCAATCTATTGCTTGATTGCATCAAATATATTATTCCCACCATTAAACATTGTAATTCTAGAAGTAATGTTAGGTTCTCTTTGGTCATTCTTTGCTCATGAATTCAAGCTTCTCTGAATTCTTTGAATAAATTAATTATAGAATTTTTAAAATATTCTGACACTATCAATATCTCATGTCTTTGCAGTTTAGTTCTACATCTGATATTTCTACTTGTTTTCACTCATGATAACATTTTTTCTTTGAATGTATTTCATGACATTTCTGTGTAGACTGCCTTACTTCTGGAACTTTATCTGTAGGAATTTTTGAGGTTCAAGTTGAATTCNTTTGAGGTTCAAGTTGAATTCCTCAAAGAGGGATTTTCATTTGCTTTTTAATTTCATTTGGATTTTTCATTTTTTTAATTTGGATTTTCATTTTTCATTTGCCAGTCACTTGGCAAAATTAACCCAGAATCACTTTAGTTTTTCTATTTAGGGATTAAAAAAAAACTTTATACAGTGGTATAAATTTGCAACAAAAACCTACATGTTTGTTGGTTTATGGCTAAAAAGTTTTAGGAGAGGATTTTTTCCTTCTCTACCAAATGCAATCTGAATTAGGGGAATTTCCTGGCTTTCCCTTTCTATGTGATGTAGTTATTTCTAATTCGTATCCCCACTGACGGAGAAGGCAATGGCACCCCACTCCAGTACTCTTGCCTGGAAAATCCCATGGACGAAGGAGCCTGGTAGGCTGCAGTCCATGGGATCTTGAAGAGTTGGACACGACTGAGTGGCTTCCCTTTCACTTTTCACTTTCATGCACTGGAGAAGGAAATGGCAACCCACTCCAGTGTTCTTGCCTGGAGAATCCCAGGGATGGGGGAGCCTGGTGGGCTGCCGTCTATGGGGTCGCACAGAGTCGGACACGACTGAAGTGACTTAGCAGCAGCCGTAGCAGTAGCAGCAGCATCCCCACTGAGGAAACAGCCTGTGGAGTTCAGTTTACCTCAGATCCCTTATTAGGTTCCTAATTCACTTGGACCCAGGACCCAGGACTCAATCTTCAGTTTCCTGAGATTCCCATGCAGAAATTGAGGCAAGATCCCCAGAGCAGCAGCAGAAACTCTCAGGGCATTAGCCAGTTTGGGTGTTCCTTTCCTCTTAGGACTTCAAATTCCAATGAGTTTTGAGGACCTACAGGTTCTTTGCTTTCGTACCAGTTCAGTGATATGCTAAAAATAATACTGTATCTGGAATTTTAATTCTTCTAATCAGTGGATCATTCAGGGTATCTTGTCTGTCATAATGTTAGAAAAGAAAATGATCTTTTGTTCCATTCTTATGTTTTCCATTCCATCTTTTACTTCCCAGATATTTTGAATGTAATGATTTTATAGTTTGTATCCAGTCCTTCTAATATCTGAAATTCTTGGCAGTCTGATTCTTTTTTATTTAAACCTTCTTTTCTTTTTTGGGCTGTGCTGAGTCTTTGTCACTTTACTAGCATGTGAGATGAGTGCAATTGTGTGGTAGTTTGAGCATTCTTTGGCATTGCCTTTCTTTGGGATTGGAATGAAAACTGACCTTTTCCAGTCCTGTGGACACTGCTGAGTTTTCCAAATTTGCTGGCATATTGAGTCCAGCACTTCCACAGCATCATCTTTCAGGATTTGAAATAGCTCAACTGGAATTCCATCACCTCCACTAGCTTTGTTCTTAGTGATGATTTCTAAGGCCCACTTGACTTCACATTCCAAGATGTCTGGCTCTAGGTGAGTGATCACACCATCATGATTATCTTGGTCNTGATCACACCATCGTGATTATCTTGGTCGTGAAGATCTTTTTTGTACAGTTCTTCTGTGTATTCTTGCCACCTCTTCTTAATATCTTCTGCTTCTGTTAGGTCCATACCATTGCTGTACTTTTTCAAGCCCATCTTTGTATGAAATGTTCCCTTGGTATCTCTAATTTTTTTTGAAGAGATGTCTAGTCTTTCCCATTCTGTTGTTTTCCTCTATTTCTTTGCATTGATCGCTGAAGAAGGCTTTCTTAGCTCTTCTTGCTATTCTCTGGAACTCTGCATTCAGATGCTTATATCTTTCCTTTTCTCCTTTGCTTTTCACTTTTCTTTTCACAGCTATTTGTAAGGCTTCCCCAGACAGCCATTTTGCTTTTTTGC
>SJYQ01004699.1:22013-57006 GCA_006410935.1 Redunca redunca | reverse complement strand
GTCTAGTCAAGGCTATGGTTTTTCCTGTGGTCATGTATGGATGTGAGAGTTGGACTGTGAAGAAAGCTAAGCGCCGAAGAATTGATGCTTTTGAGCTGTGGTGTTGGAGAAGACTCTTGAGAGTTCCTTAGACTGCAAGGAGATCCAACCAGTCCATTCTGAAGGAGATCAGCCCAGGATTTCTTTGGAAGGAATGATGCTAAAGCTGAAACTCCAGTACTTTGGCCACCTCATGCGAAGAGTTGACTCATTGGAAAAGACTCTGATGCTGGGAGGGATTGGGGGCAAGAGGAGAAGGGAACGACAGAGGAGGAGATGGCTGGATGGCATCACGGACTTGATGGATGTGAGTCTGAGTGAACTCCGGGAGTTGGTGATGGACAGGGAGGCCTGGCGTGCTGCGATTCATGGGGTCGCAAAGAGTCGGACACAACTGAGCGACTGAACTGAACTGAACTGAGTCTTTGTTGCTGCTCACAGGCTTTCTCTAGCTGTGGCAAGCAAGAACTACACTCTAGCTTGGTGTGCAGGCTTCTCGTTGCAGTGACTTCTCCTGTTGTGACGCATGGGCTCTAGAGCGTGGGCCTCAGTAGTTGTGGGACACGGGCTTAGTTGCTCCATCATCTGTGAGATCTTCCTAGACCGGAGATGAAACCCGCGTCCGCTGCACTGGCAGGCAGACTCTTATCCTCTGGCCCACCTTGGCAGGCTGATTCTGATTCTGTGTGTTGTGCTGCTGCTGTTTCTGTTGCCCCTTGCTCCCAGAGTCTTGTTTTGTCGTGTGTTTTGTTAAGTTTGCATTGTGAAGTCAGCTTACCAGGGCTTCATATGTAAGAATATTATGAGAGAGGCCTCCTTCTATGCAAGATGAATGCTTTTCTCTTTTAGTAGTGCTTTTCTGTTTTTAACCTTATGTAAAATGAGGAGCTTAAGCTTTCCTTCAATCAATTAAAAAATATTTCATGAATTTTTATCATAATTCCTTAGTCACTGTTCAAGTTGCGAAAAATAAGGATAAACATCTCTCCCTTCTTGGAGTTTAAGGGAGACAGATAGGTAATAAACAAATAAATAAGCAAATGACCGTTTTTCATTGAGTCAAAGAACATTTTTTTCACAATTTAAAATCTTGGAAATCAGGACGCCTCTTACAATGGGTGATATATCATATTTAACTGGCCATGCTTTGAGGGTAGAATCATTTTAAAATGTGAACCTTTATAATTAATGATATTTTACATTAAATGAAATTTATGTCCAGTGTCAAATGGTGGTAAATACTATGGAGAAAAAGAAAGCAGAGAAGGGAGATGGGAATTTCTGGAGAACTGTTGCATTTTTAAATAGGATGGTCAAAGGCTGTATTCCTGAGAAGGGGACTTTTGAGTGAAGAGCTGAAGGAGATGAGACAGTGAGTAAGACCACTCAAATACACTGCTTCACTTTCACCACTGTCGTTTGTAAGGATTATGCTCACAGACATGCTCAGTGCCCGCATGGATGTCAAGGGGAAGAAGCATCTAGGCAAAAGGGGCACCCTAGGCAAAGATATTGAGGCTGGAGTGTCCCTGGAATGTTCAAGGCGTGGAGCAAGCATAGGGACAAGGAGTAGACGACACCTCAAGGGCCAAGGCTTACAGGGTCCCACGGGCACTGCAGCACTTTGAATTCTACTTTGACTGAGATGGGCAACAATGTGAAGATGTGGGAAAAGCAAGTGATAAGGGCTTCCCAGGTGGTGCTAGTGGTAAAGAAACCACCTACCAAGGCAGAAGATGTAAGAGACGTGGGTTTGATCCCTGGGTCGGGAAGATTCCCTGGAGGAGGGCATGGCAACCCCCTCCAGTATTCCTGCTTGGAGAATGCCATGGAACGAAGAGCCCAGCAGGTTACAGACTGTGGGGTTGCAAAGAGTAGAACATAACTGAAGTGACTTAGCAAGCAAGCAATACCCAACTTACATTAATATTTTCAGAAGGATCACACTGACTGCCATGTTGATAAGAAGCTGCAAAATGGGAGAAAATAAGGACATAGCAAGTTGGATTAGTGGGCCCTTTGCAGTGATCCAGGTGTGCGTTGAAAGCGCCTTGGTGGAGAGGGTGAGAAAGAATCAGGGTTTGGGTGTATTTGCAGGTATGACAGGCCTGTGAGATTTGCTTGGGGAGTAAATACGGTGCATGAGTGAAAGAGCAGAGCCAAGGATGTGTCTAAGTTTTAGGGGCCTAAGCAATTATCCTCACTCCCCTGTTTGTTTATATTATCTGGAGTTTAAAACCCAAAAGACACATTTAAAATTACTTTTTAATAGCCTACATTTTCTTTAAAGTACTCTCGCTTATATATAGACTCAGTTTAGTAACCAAATTTATTGTGTTCACCCAACATTAAGTTAAACTGGTTTTAGTTCTCATCTGCTTTATTATTATCCCAGGGTTCTTGATTTCAAGCTATCTTTTGAACTGTGTCCATGCCTGACCTCTGTCCACAACATTTGATGCTGTATTTTAGTATTTACAGCTTCCAGCTGGTGATGGGGTGGGCTAACTCATTCTCACTGCCATGGTGTAAGCAGCGAGAACAAGGACAGTGATGCTCTGATTTTTCTCCATCTATCCATATGGTGGGTAGGGAGCTGCTTAGTTTTCTGCTTGGTAGAAACTTTGTGTTTATGAACCAGAGGAAACACAGAGGACGGAGATGTGTCCTCTCTCTGCTCTTTTCTGGTATGTTGCAGGGCTTGGTCACTGATGTGATCTCTCAGTCCTGTGATCTCTCAGTCCGGTTTCATTGGCCTGGCAGTGAATAATTTTCCCCGAGCCTGGAAGCAGAGTGACTATCAGCATTTGTTTCCGGTGTTCCTGTTTCCTATAGTCTTGTCCCATGCCTTCATATGCCTTCATCGTCTAGTGGGACGATGGTGCAATGAGTGTCAAGGATGGTCTGTTGGGCATTATTGTAAGTGAGAGTTCAGAGCCTTTGCATTTAAAACTAATAGAGCAAGCTGCCTTAGTTGAAAAGGACCAGCTGAGAATAACTTAACCTATTAAAAGGACTTTATTTTCATCAGACTCAGCAAGGTTCTGACTTGTGATAATATTTCAAAATTTCGCTATTACCTACGCATACAGTTGTCACAGGGAGTACTTGTAGGGAGTTATGCTTTATATGACATCATATATAACAGCCTATTCCTTTGTCCTCAATAGCTTTCTTTGGTGTTTTGTTGATGCAGAATTTAAAAGCAAAGCCATCCCTATATGTGCAAGACCACAACCTGAACGCTAACTAAAGCGTATTACGTTCATGTAGACTCAGAGAACTAAGAAGCTTATTCAGATATTTAGGGGATAACATAAACTGTCTGATAATGTGGTCTGCAGGCAGTACCCGGATCTGCCTCAGAGGTTTTGCACATTGTTATGTTGAGGTGTATTAATATATTTAAGAACTTATGAGCTCCTTACAGATTTTGGTAGAATAGCAAGAGACACTGGCTTTGTGCACTTCCTAAAATAACATCTCTAAGAATACTACTTTTATAGTATGTACATAGGAACAGTCCATAGTTATATATTTCTGAATGTACTTCTATAGTATATATAGGAACACCTCAGAGATGCTGTGGGTTGGGTTCCAGATTACCACAATAAAGAGTATATCACAATGAAGCAAGTCACACAGATTTTTTTACATAAAAGTTACATTTATACTCTTCTATAGTCTATTAAGTGTGCAACAGCTTTATTTCTTAAAAAACAATGTACATACCTTAATTTAAAATACTTTATTGCTAACAATTATTAACCATTGTCTGAGCCTTCAGACAGTCATAATCGTTTTCCTAGTGGAGGGTCTTGTCTCAGGGTTGATGGCCGCTGACTGATCAGGCTGGTGGTTGCTGAAGGTTGGGAGGGCTTTGGAAATTTCTTAAAATAAGAGAACAATGAAGTTCGCTACATCAATTTACTTTTCCTTTCACGAATGATTTCTCTGTAGCGTGTAATGCTATCCAACAGCATTTTACCCACAGTTGTTGCTGCTGCTGCTGCTGCTAAGTCGCTTCAGTCTTGTCTGACTCTGTGCGACCCCATAGACGGCAGCCCACCAGGCTCCCCCGTCCCTGGGATTCCCCAGGCAAGAACACTGGAGTGGGTTGCCATTGCCTTCTCCAGTGCATGAAAGTGAAAAGTGAAAGTGAAGTCGCTCAGTCGTGTCCGACCCTCAGCGACCCCATGGACTGCAGGTTTCCAGCCTCCTTCGCCCATGGGATTTTTCAGGCAAGAGTACTGGAGTGGAGTGCCATTACCCACAGTAGAACTTCTTTCCAAACTAGAGTCAGTCCTTGGTAGGTTCAGCTCCAGGAGGGAGAGAAGATGCTTCATGGCTCCTTGCCCATCTAGTTCCACATCTGCCCAGATCAGCAGTACATTTGGCAGGAGATGACAGAACTTACTCTGCAATAACCATGGAATCCCGATGACAGTCCTGAGCTCCCTCCATTCATATTCTACATCAGGCCTCTCTCTGATGCCTCTTACAAGAAGCTTCGCCAATGCCCCTGTGTTACATAGGATCTGCTACAAATCCTTTGCGCGGCTCCCAGTGGAGCTCAGTCCATGAGCTCCATAGTATCTAGTCCAGTGTTCTGCAAATAATGGCTGCACAGTAAATGGTTCTTGCATTAAAACAAACTGGAGTCAAAGCCTGCTGCCAGTTTATCGACTGTTCATGCAATATTCTAAATTTTTATTGTCCTTTCAACAATCTTTACAGCATTTTCACCAGGTGTAAATTCGATCTCAAAAAATCACTTTCTTTGCTCATCCACAGGAAACTACCTGCAAGCTTCTCTTCTGCATCATCCTCACCTCTCTCAGCCTTCAGAGAACTGGACAGACTCAGTGCCTTGCTCCGGACTAGGCTTTGGCTAAACAAATATTATGGCTGGTTTGATCTTTTACCCAGACCACTACAACTTTCTCCATATCAGCAAATGGTTGGTTATCTTTCTTATCATTTGTGTATTCATTGGAGTAGTAGTTTCCTTCAAGAACGTTTACTTTGCATTCGCAGCTTGTCTATCTGGCTTAAGAGACCTAGCTTTCAGCCTGTCTTGACTTTTGACATGCCTTCCTCATTAAGCTTAATCATTTCTAACTTTTGATGTAGACTGAGATATAAGCAATTCTTCTCACTTGAACTCTTAGGGGTCATTGTAGGTCACTGATTGGCCTAATTTCCATATTGTTGAGCCTCAAGGAATAGGGAAGCCCAAAAAAGCAAGAGAGAGGGGAATGATGGGTTGGTGGAGCAGTCAGAACACATGTAACATTTACTGGTTAAGTTTGCTGTCTTATATTGCTGTGATTTATGGTGCCTCCAAAACAGCTATAATAGTAATATAAAAATCACTATCACAGATCACCACAACATAACAATAATGAAAAAGTTTGACATATTTTAATTACTAGCAAAATGTAACAGACACATGTGTGCTTAGCTGCCCAGTCATGTCCAACTATTTGAGACACTTTGGACTGTAATATACCAGGCTCCTCTGTCCATGGAATTTTTCAGGCGAGAATATTAGAGTGGGTTGCATTTCCTTCTCCAAACAGAGACACAGAGTGAGCAAATTCCATTGAAAATGGCACCAATAGCCTTGCTCAGTGCAGGGTTGCCACAGACCTTTTTCAATTTGTAAAAAACACCACATCGGACTTCCTTGGTGGTCCAGTGGTTAAGAATCCACCTTGCAAGGCAGAGAACATGGGTTTGATCCCCAGTCCAGAAAGATTCCATGTGCTGTTGTAGCAGCTAAGCCAAGGTGTCATACTCCCTGAGCCACCTGCTCTGAGAGACTGCTCCGCAGTAAGAGAAGCCCCAACTCACCGCAGCTAGAGAAAGCTGACTCTCAGCAACGCAGACTGAGCGTGGCCAAATATAAAAAGTAAATAAATAGACAAATAAATACAATAAACATTTTAAAAAACAGAGTATCTGTGAAGCTCAATAAAGTGAAGTGTGTTAACAAGGTGTGCCTGTTTAGGAACTGTGAATATTCTGGTGTGAGTCTTTATAGGCAAAATAATATTGTCTCTTTTAAAATGATGGATAAGGCCAGTGCCAGCCCACCAGGAAGGCCTGAAATCCTAGCCATCTGTCATCAGAAAGAAAGAAGTGGTACCAACTGAAACAAATTTCTTTGCATGAAAGGGGTTTTCTTTAGATACGCTATTTATCCTTTGTGAATTTTGCATCACTGAAAAAATATAAGCAAAAGCTGTTTTTTACACTTTGTCCCGCGTTAGCTTGGCTTCGTGATCCTGCAATGAAAATTTTCTTTTATGGGTGGTTGTGGGTTGTCAACATTCTACTGAATAATATTTTAATAAAATTTAAACTTAATAGGGTTAGAAAATTTGTAACTATACACCTAACATTGTTATTCCCAGGATAACTTTAAGAAAATATTTTAATAGCTGCTAGAAATAACAAATAATCCATGTTAACTCTGCAAACTGCCACTCATCCCGAGGATTAACATTAGAAGTGGAAAATGTGGTAAAGGGTAATGACAATTTATTTTTATTTCTTTGCTCTTCCCCAAAAAGGGACATGTGGTTAACAACTGGATGAGTGGTGAAGACTTTAGGCCATTCTGTGAAACTGTTCTCTTGATTAAGCAGTATCATTATGAATACAAGTGTTATTTCTAAGCACCTTCTATGTTTCCTGCCCTTTTCGAGGTATCTCAAGAAGTTAAACAAACAGAAAACAAACAGATCTTAGACTAGGAGGGGAATTGTCATGTTCTGTCTAAACCGCAGTAGAAAATAACTAGAATCCATTTGCCTTGTCATTCCTGCCTGTGGCTAAAGAGAGAAATTTATTTTGTGGAGTATGGGGATTAATATTTTATCATCTTTCTGCAGAATATGACTAATTTTCTAAAACAAAAACAACCCCCCCAATCTAAATATTAGTATCTCAAATTTCTCAATCACTTTCATCTTGTGTTCTGAAAGCAATATGGATGATCTTCTGTAAATGTCTTTTGACCCCTGTAACTTTTAGAATACTAAAAAGCTGTTAAATTTCAATTTTATATTTCTTATTAAAGCCCACTGAATAACTCAATGAGAACACTGTGTGGCATTGAACACAGCATAGCTTGCTTTCTTTTGTCAATATTTTGAAAGATTATAGAAAACAGGTGAATTAGACTAGATTTTTAAAAACAATGTATCAATAATTGTACGAATAAATTGTGTTTACCTTTGGGAAGCATTAAGGTACCTGCTTAGGAAAGCAGGCTATTCATTTCTCCTGTTCTTCAGCTTGAGTCTCCATTGATGTTTGCTCCTGCTGTCATGGCCTGGTAACCTGCTGAGGTCTTAGGTGGAGAAGCCACAGTTGCCCAGCTGTTCTAGATAATCTGCAGAATTCATTATCTATCTGCAGACACTGTAGAGGCTATCAGTATAGGCTTCTTTTAAAAAATTTATACTACAAAGACAGATTTGCAAGGCAATCTTGTGAAAATCATTGTTCACACGTTAGAGGATTTTGGGCAAGGAGGGATTTACAAAGGGAATTACCCTGAGATTCTGGCAAAAATCAATCTCCCTTGTGCAATAAAACCCAAATTAACTGCCACAATTTTTTTGGACAGAATTTTCAGGAGGACTTATTGAGAAAATAAATAAATTGCATTCTTTCCAGGCATATTTAGAAAGCGAATTTTTATTGTAATTGAAGAGCTCATCAAAATTGTTATTCCTTATAGTTTTCTGTCATTCAGATCTTGGGCAGGAGTTTTAATTCCAGATATTAAATATTTATTGATATGTATTCCTCTCTTGAGTTGCTTTCATAACCACCAAAGGATGGATCTGGGGCCAGGAAACTGTTACAGATTGTTAGTAGAATGATTTACTGGTATATAATTTGAAAAGAAGAAACCTATAGAATATTAAGTATAGTGTATCAATGGGAGAATTACCTACTCCTATAAGATGTTGCTTCCCTGGTGGCTCAGACATTAAAGAATCCGCCTGCAATGCAGGAGACCTGGTTTAGATCCCTTGGTTGGGCAGATTCCCTGGAGGAGGCCATGGAACCCACTCCAGTATTCTTGCCTGGAGAATCCCCATGGACAGAGGGGCCTGACGGGCTACAGTCCATGGGGTTGCAAAGATCTGGGCATGACTGAGTGACTAAGCACAGCACACAAGATATTGCAACCCCAAGTTGTAGCTTTTATTATTTGTGTTCATGGGCTCCCGCATGTGCATGTGTGAGCATGCATGTAGCTGTGCACGCACACACACACACACACACACATGCACACACAGTTTGTGTAGTTATGACAGTAGGGATAACAATGCTGTATTTATTCAGTTTTAAAAAAGAGTAGGGGATTTGCATAAATAAAACTTTAATATTGATGTCAGTGAGCTATACTCATGGGAATGTGAGGTATAGAATTGGGTCTTTTAATACTAGTTCCCAGATTGGAACGCTTTCCAAAGCCAGATTGAAACCTCTTCTGAAGCAAAGGAAGATATTTACCTTAAGAAGCTAAGGCACAGGAACTCGATTGGAGACTGTTTGCTGCACAAATAAATGCTAATGCAGTGGAATGTGATTTACGTCAGTCTGGTCCTAAATACATCAATTTTCTCTTTTGGTATTCCAAATGCTCAATTAAATTCTTCAATTTATTTTTCCCTAAGGAGAATAACTTGAACATAGAATTAGTTCCAGCTGAAGCAAGACAATGTTAACCTGTTATTTCTGGGCTGCATTTGTGTATTTTGCATACTAGTTTGAAAATGATTCAATAATGAATTTGCAGATCATGACACAAAGTATAGTATTAATGCACTGAACTACGTGGTTAAGTGAGCACTGAGTTTTCAATGAGTATTATCTTTTAATGGTTTATAATTAAGATTTTCCTAACTATATATTTTTACAATACATTTCTTTATGAACCTACTTTTGTATTTGCATATACTTCTAAAAAGAAATCACACTAAAAGAAAAAGAAGGATTTAACATAAAGACCCAGGAGTAAGGCTCTGCAGTTTGGAGATATAAGGAGATACATTAGATCTGGCTCTTTTTTATAAAGCTAATGATAAAGAGTTAGGATTTTATTTCATAAACTAAAGGGCATTGTTATCATTTGGATAGTACCTTGGAAAATGTTTACCACTCTTTGTGAAACATTCATATTCTACAATATGTTTTATATTGAGTTAACAGATTTATGTGGCAATAAAGAAGTAGAAAAATAATGTAATGAAGAGTCATTTATCATTGAAATAAATTCTCCTTTTGAAAGCCCATATTGGAAAATTTGAGATAGAGCGATGTAAACAATATCTATAAACACTGAATTTATTATAGAAATGATGAATTATCAGTTTTATGAAATCAAAATCAAAGGCCAAGAAGAGACAGTTTGAAGTGATAAAAATTCAGGCCACTGCCTCTTATGCCCACCCCATTTAAAGAGCCAATGAACTTGATTCCTTTCTGTAGTCTCTGATGAGGAAAATTCACTACTTTATACAGAAATTTGACGCTTAATGAAAACAAGATATATATATATATATATATACAGGTAAAATATCTNATATATATATATATATACAGGTAAAATATCTCTTTATAATTTAGCTATGGAAAGTAAGTTGATAACAGTAATATATAAAATTATATGTACATTATTATTTACAGCAAATATACCTATTAAAAGAGTCTCCAGAGACCTATTACATATGACATGTAGACATTGTTTGGATCCTGATTCAAATACCAGGTCTAAAAGGACAGTTTTGAGATAACTGGGAAAATTAAACATGAATTAAAATGTAGACAGTATTAAGATTTCAGTAATTTTGTTGAGTTTAATAATAGAACAGTGATTTTGTTTTTAAAAAAAATCTCTTATTTGTTTGATGTAAATACTGACATATTTGTAGGAGAAATGATATGACATCTGGACTTTGCTTTAAAATATTATGGAAAAATTTTGGAAGGAGGTTGATGAAATAAGATGAGAAAGTTGGTGGTTGTTGAAGCTGGGCAAAAACATTTAAAATCTTCCATAATAAAAAGTTGACAAAAAAATAGAGTGCTCACATATGCATGTACACAATCAAGTATTCTTTTAAAAGTAATCACCTTGAAAGTTCTTGAGCTCATTCTATACTCATTCTAATAGTATCCCTGGTAGTTAAAATAGCTCTGAGACACTTACTTTGAAATTATGTTCATAGCAGTGGAGTTCTCAGTGTGAACCACATGGTTCACATCAGAATTTGGGTTTTCAGGCGAGCCAGGTAGAGTAGGGAGTTCTTTGTCAGCACACACAAAGCATCCAAAGGCAAAAGAAAATTTTAACTCAGAGTATACTTAGAAAATTAGTAGTTTAAACAGTGGGGAAGTCATGGCTAATGCCCAGTTAAAAGAGCCACAAGAGAATCAAGTTCTGGATTCAAGATCTTTAAGTTGGAAGTAGGGTTGAGATTAATATAAGGCTGAAAAATACTGCTGAGCTCAAGCTAAGTTATGTCATATTCCTAAATAATAATGAACACCAGTAGGCTCATTACAATAGGTGAACTGGAGGGTGGGCAGGCAATGAGCAGAAGAGCCAGCACAGGAAAATCAGGATAGTTTACTCCAGAACTGCACCTCCCTTTTAAGCCCAGATTATATTACCCAGTGTGCATATCTACTTGGAATCATCAAACTTGGCTCTGAATGCTCTTTATTTTCACCATTTAGATAGACTCTGAAGAGAGAAGTTTTGTCACCATGGAAAATATTCAAAAGAACATCGTGGGTTCCAAAGACCATTCTAAAATAAGAGTTGCAAACAAAAACAAACAAAACTGGCCAATAGAATCCTTGAAATAAACATATAGTTTCTTTTCTTTACAAGGACAAAACCTGTTTACGTAATGTAAAAATGCCACTCTATTTGTTAAAAAGTCAGTCCTCAACATTGTTATTGGTTTGTAATTTTTTCATTTAAAGATGGTAAAATTGAATGGTATAACTAAATTCTAATAGTTCACAGGAAAAGGCGTGTGTATATGTGTGTGTGAGAGAGAGAAAGAGAGAGACAGACTCTCACGCGCACACACACACACACAGACGCAGAGGCCTTTACTTCTAGCTCTTTGAACAGCTGGGAAGTTCTACTCCCTTGCTTCCTCCTCTCATGTAATCTATCTTGGTTCTGATAACAATTGATTCTGTCACTGATTCATGTGAGAAGAAGCACTGCCTCCTCTATTCTAGCTGTCCCCAACCTCTTCCACGTCAGGGACCTGTTTTGTGGAAATTTTTCCACAGACAGGGGAGGAGGGATGGTTTGGGGACGATTCAAGCACATTACATTTACTGTGCACTTTATTTCTATTATTTTTACATCAGCTCCACCTCAGATCATCAGGCATTATATCCTGGAGGTTTGGGGACCCATGCTCTAAAAGATTGGCTTATTCATTCATTAAATGCCATCAACCTTGCTATATCCCACAGCATGAGAGCACTTTCCCTGACCATTAGGAACACTAGGAATAAATACAGTCACTTCCTCTCTTCCCCTTGGGGCTCATGACTACCTAGCCACACAGAGATGAGGATGGAGGTGATAAGCACAAAGCTTCTGTTGAAACACACCCCCACTCACATGCTACATGGATGAACAAGGTACCTTATAGCTAGAGTCTGAACAGAAATCATTGCAAAGGTGCCCTTGATCCTGCAGGTCCCTCTGCGGTCACCACCTACATGAACTGGAGATTGCTCTGCTAGCCATACTACCAGGCGGACAGATGGGAGGAAGACAAGAGCAAAGGCTGCTGCTCACAACCCCACTGTTCGCCTGACATCTGACACAATGAATGCATTATCAAGTCATTAGCCCTCATCAAATATGTGATGCCTGGATCTTCTGTCAGTCAGCGTAGTATAGATTCAGAAGAGAAGTACTTGAGTGTTAATGGATTTGCTTTAGGCATTTCACAACCTATTGGTCCTAATTAGTCTGAAAACCGGTTGCTATAGACAACCTGGAGATTTAAATAATGCATTTGTTCTCATATATTCTTCCTAAACAAGTCAGCAAGAATCTAAAACAAAAAGAAGACCAGAGCAATGTCTTAAAGCAATATTGGAATTTGCTTTTTCAAAACATGGGGCCAAAACCACACTGAATTTTTATGTGCAGCTGATAGTTTGACTTGGCAAATCCTAAAATGATATTCTGAATATAGCACATGCAATAAGCTTATACCATGTATTACCTAAACATTGTGGTTGCAAAGACATTTGAATTGATCACTAGAAATGAAGAGGGTAAACTGCAGAAAAGCACAGATTCTCCAAACAAGGGGTGGGGTCTGAAACCAGCGTGGGTCCCGTGGTGTTAATCTGGAAAATAAGAGCAGAGGGGTCATTTTTATATGAGATTTAACGAGCTACAAGAAAGCCGTGCCACAGTGGAGATCCTTTGAAGTACCCACAACTCTCAGAAGGCAACGTTTGGAGAGACATACAAACGTTTAGTCAATAGGAACCATGGCAAAAGCATTCATTAAAGGTGCTGCAGTTTCTTGCAATCTACTGAGGCTGAGTTTTCAGATAATTGTAGTACAGTAAATGTAGTAAAGAAACTAAAGCTATTTGTCTCATATGCAGGCCAATTTTCCAGGCACAATCAAATTTTACTTCTTATATTCCCTAACAGCTGCTCTAAGCCCACTGAGGATTCAGAAGTCGTGATATAATATTAGTAAGAAAATTAGAGGGGCAGCAAATTGCAAGTCGTTTTCTGAGCAACACAGGAGGAGGTCAGTTAACAGTAAATATCCACAGCCTGTGTGCACACACTCATGTTTCCTAGGAGAGTCTAAGCAAAATAGTGCCTTCAGGTATCCACTCTTAGGAGCTTTTGCATAACAGTAACCAAGATACTGATAACAACGAATGAAATTCTGATGCTGAAGAAGGAGCCCCAAGGCTCAGAACAAAGCTCTCTAGGAAAACAGAGGTGAACTTATTTAAAAAGTAAACAGTCTAATTATTCATTCATCATATATTTATCGGGGACATTTTTTTCTGTCACTTTGGTTAGGCTCTGGAGATGTCATAGTGAGAAAATACAGACTTTGTCCCTGACTTCATGAAATTTAAGACTAGAAGGAGACAAATTCTAATGAAAATAGTCACATAAATAAATGTGCTTTTACAAACAGTGAAATTGCTTTGAAGTAAATGTACCTGGTACTACGAAAGCAAATAATAGAAGACACTGACTTTGACTGGAAGGGTAATGAGGGAATATGAGGGATGACTAGAAATTCTAGAGAAGAGGGATTCGATAAAACTCCTGGTGGAAGGGCAAATATGTGCAAAGAGCCTGTGGCCTGAAGGAGCATAGGGCTTTAGGAAATGTGAGAGCCAGGATATTTGCTGGACAGAGAGCAAGAAGCAAGATGTGAAATGAGATGGAGACACATAGGTAGACACTAGACCATCAGGGCCCCAAGAATTTTTTATTCCACAAAACAATGGGAAATCGTTGAAATTTAGGCAGAGGAATGACATAAGCTTGTTGAAATGGTCACTCTGGATAGACTGAAGAATGGATTGGAAGAAGTTAAGATTTGCTGTATCCAGTGGTGCCGTAAAGAGAATGGCAGTTTGGACAAGGATGGTAATAAGATACCTACCCGGCCATGAACAATTCAGGGGGAGACATTTAGGAGGTACAGTACGTAGGAGTTAATACAAGTTTAGATATGGGGGTGGCATATGACAGGAAGCTGTTGAGGACGGCTTGAGTTTCTGACTTCCTTAATAGCATGGAAAAAGCATGATTTCCTTGGACAAACACCTTGGAAAAGTAACTGGTTTATTATATGTTCATTTAGGGGCATATATGGAGATTGGAAGTAATTTTGATGCATGCAAGTGGAAGTTTTTGACTACAGTTAGATATTTGATTCTGGATCCAAGACAGGACATATATAAATTTGTGTGTCATTCATATGTAGCTGATAACTGAAGCTATGGGTGTGCATGAAATCATCAATAGAAAGAGTAGAAAGTGAAAAGGGTAGATAGCTACAATTGAGCCTGGAGGAACTGTATTTAATACAGGGAAGCCCCATATTTAATACAGTGGCTCCCACAGCATAACCCACAGACCAGCAGTATCCAAACCACCTGGGAATCCATTGGAAAAGCAAACAGAGCTACTGGAATCTAAAACTCTGGGAGTGGAGCTCAGCAACATGTCCAGATGATTTTGTGTGTGCACACTCAAGGAAGGGTTAGGGCTAACCCTGACCATTGACAACGGAAAGGTGGAGGATGTGTCAGTAAAGATGATAGAGACTGAGCTGCTTGCCAGGTGGTGAAAGGAAAAATCAAGCATCATTAGTGTCTTTGGGGAAAGGGATGGAAAAACTCAAGGAGTAGGTCAAGATCAAAAGAGGTAAGTGTCGCTGGGAGATCAAGTGAAATGGAGATCACTTTGGCTTTAGGAAAACTGTTTTAGTCTAAAGATGGAGATGAAAATATATTGGAGAGTACTGAGAAGAGAGTGGGAGGGGAAGAAAAGGGATAAGTACCGACAACTCTTTTGTAAGTATTTAGTTTTATCCATTTATTTGGCTGCTCCAGGTCTTAGTTGCATCACACAGGATCTTTGGTTTTCACAGCAGCAAGTGGGATTTTTAGTTGTGGCAGGCAAACTCCTAGCTGTTGGCGGGGGGGATGTAGTTCCCTGATCAGGGATTGAACTCAGGCCCCTCCGTTGGGAGCATGGAGTCTAGACCACTAGACCACCAAGAAAGGTGAGACAACTCTTTTCAAACCTCACATATGCTCCGGATCTGGAGGAGAAAGTGGGGGTGTGCTGTGAACATGTTTAAATGCTGACAGAAAAGAGCAGATTGAGAGACTACAGAAGAGATGGTCTAGGGAATCAGCTCTGAGCATCCTCGGAAAAGCAGAGGGCTGGGTTCGACAGCCCAGATAGAAATACCGCATCGAGGTCAGTATGCCTTGTTTAAGGGATGAGTCAGGAACCTGTCTCACACCATTCTCTCCCTTGCTCACTGTGCTCAGGCCACATGCGCTTCTTTTTTTATCATTGTTACTTGAACATGTAATAAACCTGTCTCTTCAGGAACTTGGTTCTGGCTTTATCTCTTGATCTTTCCAAGACTGATTCACTCTAGTCATCTGAGTCATACCTAAAATGCCCCTTCCTCACACAACACTGTATCTTTTTTTTAATTTATTTTTTATTGAAGGATAATTGCTTTACAGAATTTTGTTCTTTTCCGTCAAACAACATGAATCAGCCATAGGTATACATATATCTCCTCCCTGTGGAACCTCCCTCCCATCTCCCTCCCCATCCCACCCCTCTAGGTTGATACAGAGCCCCTGTTTGAGTTTCCTGAGCCATACAGCAAATTCCCATTGGCTATCTATTTTACATATGGTAATGTAAGTTTCCATGTTACTCTCTCCATACATCTCACCCTCTCCTCCCCTCTCCCTATGGCCATAAGTCTATTCTCTATGTCTGTTTATCCTTTGCTGCCCTGTAAATAAATTCTTTAGTACCATTTTTTCTAGATTCCGTGTATATGCATTAGAATACAATATTTATCTTTCTTTTTCTGGCTTATTTCATTCTGTGTAATAGGTTCTAGGTTCATTCACCTCATTAGAACTCACTCAAATTTGTTCCATTTTATGGCTGAGTAATATTCCATTGTGTATATGTACCACCACTTCTTTATCCATTCATCTGTCCATGGACATATAGGTTGCTTCCATGTTCTAGCTATTGCAAATAGTGCTGCAGTGAACAATGGGATGCATGTGTCTTTTTCAATTTTGGATTCCTTGGGGTATATGCCTAGGAGTGGGATTGCTGGGTCATATGGTGGTCTCATTCCTAGTTTTTTAAGGAATCTCCACATCATCTTCCATAGTGGCTGTATCAATTTACATTCCTACCAACAGTACGAGAGGGTTCCCTTTTCTCGCTCCAGCATTTGTTTGTAGACTTTTTCATGAAGGCCATTCTGACTGGTGTGAGGTGATATCTCACTGTAGTTTTGATTTGCATTTCTGTAATAATGAGTGATGTTGAGCACCTTTTCACATGTTTGTTAGCCATCTGTATGTCTTCTTTGAAGAAATGTCTGTTTAGGTCTTTCTCCCACTTTTTGATTGGGTTGGTTGTTTTTCTGGTATTGAGTTGTATGAGCTGCTTGTATATTTTGGAAATTAATCCTTTGTCAGTTGTTTCATTTGCTATTATTTTCTCCCATTCTGAGGGTTGTCTTTTCACCTTGTTTATAGTTTCCTTTGCTGTGCAAAAGCTTTAAGTTAATCAGATCCCACTTGTTTATTTTTGTTTTTATTTCTGTTCCTCTAGGAGGTGGGTCATAGAGGAACTTGTTTTGATTTATGTCACTGAGTGTTCTGCCTATGTATTCCTCTAAGAGTTTATAGCTTCTGGTCTTACATTTAGATCTTTAATCCATTTTGAGTTTATCTTTGTGTATAGTATTAGGAAGTGTTCTAATTTCATTCTCTTACATGTAGCTGTCCAGTTTTCCTAGCACCATTTATTGAAGAGGCTGTCTTTGCCCCATTGTATATTCTTGCCTCCTTTGTTAAAAATAAGGTGCCCATAGGTGCATGGGTCTATTTCTGGGCTTTCTATCTTGTTCCATTGGTCCATATTTCCATTTTTGTGCCAGTACCATACTGTCTTGATGACTGTAGCTTTGTAGTATAATCTGAAGTCAGGAAAGTTGATTCCTCCAGCTCCATTCTTCTCGAGACTGCTTTGGCTATTCAGGATCTTCTGTGTTTCCATATGATTTGTGAAATTTTTTGCTTTAGTTCTGTGAAAAATGCCACTGGTTATTTGATAGGGATTGCACTGAATCTGTAGACTGTGTTTGGTAGTATAGTCATTTTCACAATATTGATTCTTCCTACACAGGAACATGGAAAATCTCTCCATCTACTTATATTGTCTTTGATTTCTTTCATCAGTGTCTTATAATTTTCTGTGTACAGTTCTTTTGTCTCCTTGGGTAAGTTTATTCCTAGATATTGTATTCTTTTTGTTGCAATGATGAATAGGATTGATTCCTTAATTTTTCTTTCTGATTTTTCATTGTTAGTATATAGAAATGCAAGTGAATTCTGTATATTGATTTTGTATCCTGCAACTTTGCTAAATTCACTGATTAGCTCTAGTAATTTTCTGATACTATCTTTAGGGATTTCTATGTACAGTATCATGTCATCTGCAAACAGTGAGAGGTGTACTTCTTCTTTTCCAATCTGGATTCCTTTTATTTCTTTTTCTTCTCTGATTGCTGTAGCTAGGACTTCCAGAACTATGT
Organism: Redunca redunca; assembly: GCA_006410935.1. Classification (NCBI taxonomy): domain Eukaryota; kingdom Metazoa; phylum Chordata; class Mammalia; order Artiodactyla; family Bovidae; genus Redunca; species Redunca redunca. Next base: position 39,526 of record SJYQ01004699.1, on the reverse strand, counting down.
TGAATAAAGTGGTGAAAGTGGATACCCTTGTCTATTCCTGATCTTAGGGGGAATGCTTTCAGTTTTTCAGCATTGAGAATAATGTTTGCTGCAGGCTTATCCAGGGAAGGCAATGGCAACCCACTCCTGTACTCTTGCCTGGAAAATCCCATGGGCAGAGGAGCCTGGTAGGCTGCAGTCCACAGGGTAGCTGAGTCAGACACGACTGAGTGACTTCACTTTCAATTTTCACTTTCCACTTTCATGCATTGGAGAAGGAAATGGCAACCCACTCCAGTGCTCTTGCCTGGAGAATCCCAGGGACGGGGGAGCCTGGTGGGCTGCCGTCTATGGGATCGCACAGAGTTGGACACGACTGAAGCGACTTAGCAGCAACAACAGGCTTATCATATATGGCCTTTGCTGTGTTGAGGTAGGTTCCTTCTATGCCCATTTTTTGAAGAGTTTGAATCATAAATGGGTGCTGAATTTTGTCAAAGGCTTTTTTTTGCATCTATTGAGATGGTCATACAGTTTTTACCTTTCAGTTTGTTAATATGGTGTGTCACATTGATTGTTTTGCATATATTGAAGAATCCTGGCATCCATGGAATAAACCTAACTTGATCATGGTGTATGAGCTTTTTGATGTGTTGTTGAATTCTGTTTGCTAAAATATTGTTGAGGATTTTTGCATCTATGTTCATCAGTGATATTGGCCTGTAGCTTTCTTTGTTTATGTCCTCTTTGTCTCGTTTTGGTATCAAGGTGGCAGTGGCCTTGTAGAATGAGTTTGGAAATGTTCCTTCCTCTCCAATTTTTGGAAAGAGTTTTAGAAGAATAGGCATTAGCTCTACTCTAAATGTTTGATAGAATTCTCCTGTGAAGCCATCTGGTCCTGGTCTTTTGTTTTTTGGGAGATTTTTGATCATAGCTTCAATGTCCATGCTTGTAATTGGGTTGTTCATAATTTCTATTTCTTCCTGGTTCAGTCTTGGAAGATTGAGCTTTTCTAAGAATCTGTCCATTTCTTACAGGTTGTCCATTTTATTGCCATACAGTTGTTCATAAGAGTCTCTTATAATCCTTTGTATTTCTGCATTGTCTGTTGTAACCTCTCCTTTTTCATTTCTAATTTTGTTGATTAGATTCTTCTCTCTCTCTCTCTTTTTTTTTTTTTTGATGAGTCTGGCTAAATGCTTATCAATTTTTTTATCTTCTCAAAGAACAAGCTTTTAGTTTTATTAATCTTTACTATTATTGTTTCTCTCATTTCTTTTACATTTATTTCTGCTCTGATCTTTGATTTCTTTCCTTCTACTAATTTTGAGATTTTTTATTCATCTTTTTCCAGTTGTTTTAGGTGTAAAGTTAGGTTGTCTATTTGATGTTTTTCTTGTTTCTTGAGGTGGGATTGTATTGCTATAAACTTCCCTCTTAGAAACTGCTTTTGCTGCATCCCATACATTTTGAGTTTTCATGGCTTCATTGTCATTTCTTTCTAGAAATGTTTTGATTTCCCTTTTGATTTCTTTATTAACCTGTTGGTTATTTAGAAATGTATTGTTTAAGCTCCATGTGTTTATGTTTTTTTTACAGTTTTTTTCCCCTTGTAATTGATATCTAGTCTCATAGCATTGTGGTCAGAGAAGATGTTTGGTATGATTTCAATTTCTTTAAATTTACTGAGGTTTGATTTGTGACCCAAGATGTGGTCTATCCTGGAGAATGTTCCATGTGCACTTGAGAAGAAGGTATATTCTTCTGCATTTGGATGAAATGTCCTGATGATATCAATGACATCCATCTAATCTAATGTATCATTTAAGACTTGTTTCCTTATTAATTTTCTGTTTTGATGATCTGTCCATTGGTGTGAGTGGGGTGTTAAAGTCTCACTATTATTGTGTTACTGTCAATTTCTCCTTTTACATCTGTTAGTGTTTGTCTTATGCATTGAGGTGCTGCTATGTTGCGTGCATAGATGTTTACAATTGTTATGTCTTTCTCTTGGATTGATCCCTTGATCATTATGTAGTGTCCTTATCTTTTGTAATCTTATTTATTTTAAGGTCTATTTTGTCTGATATGAGGATTGCTACTCCAGCTTTCTTTTGCTTCCATTTGCATGGAATATATTTTTCCATCCTGTCACTTTCAGTCTGTATGTGTCTTGAGATTTGAAGTGAGTTTCTTGTAGACAGCATATATATGGGTCTTGTTTTTGTATCCATTCAGCCAATCTGTGTCTTTTGGTTGGAGCATTTAATCCATTTACTTTTAAAGTAATTATTGATATATATGTTCCTACTGCCATTTTCTTAATTGTTTGGGGTTGATATTTCAGATCTTTTTCTTCTCTTGTATTTCTTGACTTCATAAGTCCTTTTAACATTTTTTGTCAAGCTGGTTTGGTGGTACTGAATTCTGTAAACTTTTGCTTGTCTGAAAAGCTTTTGATTTCTCCATCAATTTTTAATGAGATACTTGCCAGGTACAGTAAACTTGGTTGTAGATTTCTCCCTTTCAATACTTGAAATATATCCTACCATTCCTTTCTGGCCTGCAGAGTTTGTGCTGAAAGATCAGAAGTCCCATAAAGTATGTTATTTGTTGTTTTTCCGTTGCTGCTTTTAATATTCTTTCTTTGTGTTTAGTCTCTGTTAGATTGATTAGTATGTGTCTTGGTGTGTTTCTCCTGGGGTTTACCCTGTATGGACTCCTTGTGCCTCTTGGAATTGATTGACTATTTTCTTTTCCATGTTGGGGAAATTTTCAACTATAATCTCTTCAAAAATTTTCTCATACACTTTCCTTTTATCTTCTTCTTCAGGGACCCCTATAATTTGAATGTTGGTATGTCTGATATGGTCCCAGAGGTCTCTGAGACTATCCTCAGTTCTTTTCATTCTTTTTACTTTATTCTGCTCTTCAGAAGTTATTTCCTCTATTTTATTTTTCAGCTCAGTGATTCGTTCTTCTTCAGATATTCTGTTCTTGATTCCTTCTAGAGTATTTTTAATTTCAATAATTGCATTGTTTGTCTCTGTGCATTTATTCTTTAACTCATGTAGGTCTTTGTTAATTGATTTTTGCTTTTTCTCCATTCTGTTTTCAAGGTTTTTGATCATCTTTACTATCATTATTCTGAATTCTTTTTCAGGTAGTTTACCTATTTCTTCTTCATTTATTCGGGCTTCTGTGTTTCTAGTTGTTCCTTCATTTGTGTAGTATTTCTCTGCCTTTTCATTATTATATTTTTAACTTGTTGTGTTTGAGGAGTCCTTTTCCAAGGTTTCAGGTTTGAATTCCTTCTTCCTTTTGGTTTCTGCCCTCCTAAGGTTGGTCCTGTGGTTTATGTAAGCTTCGTATAGGGTGAGATTTGTGTGAGTTTTTGTTGTTGTTTTTCCTCTGATGGGCAAGGCTGAGGGAGGTGGTAATCCTGTCTGCTAATGATTGGGTTTGTATTTTTTTGCTTGTTTGTTGTTTAGATGAGGCGTCCTGCACAGGGTGCTGTGGTTGGGTAATACCAGGTCTTGTATTCTAATGGTTTCCTTTGTGTGAGTTCTCACTGTTTGATACTCCTGAGGGTTAGTTCTCTGGTAGTCTAGGGTCTTGGAGTCAGTGCTCCTACTCCAAAGGCTCAGGGCTTGATCTCTTCCAAGTGTTGGGAAGCAGATTCCTTGTTCACAAGGCTCCAACCCTCTGGTGCCACCATTCAGTATTACTCAGGAGACACTCCCAGTAACCCATTTTGTTGGCTCTTCTCTGACTGAGTCTTCCTTCCTAGTGACAAGCTCCATTGCCAAGGGGATGGATGTGATGTCACAATCGGGAGCACTCGCCCTGGAAGCGATCTGGACTCTCTGTACCCACTGCGACCAAGAGACAGCCTGAGTGCTGTGTCCCAGCCTTTCCTGGGAGGGGAAGGGGAATATGTGAGAGGGTCAGAACACTGTGTCTTAATGTTGCTTCCTTTGATGGCCATCCCCAGTTGTAGCCTAAGCCAGTATCCTGTCATTCTTCACAACTGCACTTTCCCCTCCCTTATATTATTTATTTATTCTCTGGTAGGTAATTCCAACCACTAACCTGGTGTCTCAGATGGTAAATAATCTGCCTGCAGTGCAGGAGACCTGGGTTCAATCCCTGGGTCAGGAAGATCCCCTGGAGAAGAGAATGGCTATGCACTCCAGTATTCTTCCCTGGAGAATCCCATGGACAGAGGAGCCTGGTGGGCTACAGTGACTACATGGGACAGAAAGATTTTTTTCCTGTTTCCAGATTTAACCCTGGTTTTCAGAACAATATGTGGAGTATGGTAGGCATTTTATAAACATTTGTTGATGGAAAGAATAGAGTAAGTGCAGATAAATCTACCTTGTAAATTTGATGAAGGGAGGTAGAAGGGTCTCCTTTCACTAGATTTTACTTTCTTTCAAAGGAATAAAAGGGGAGTCATCATCTAAGGACAAAGGTCTGGGGAAATCAGGGCTATTGTTTTACTAAAGAGTGGAGAAGGGGCTTCCCAGTTGGCGCTAGTGGTAAAGAACCCACCTGCCAGTGCAAGAGAAATAAGAGACATGGGCTCTATCCCTGAGTCAGGAAGACCCCCTGGAGGAGGGCTTGGCAACCCATTCCAGTATCCTTGCCTGGAGAATCCCATGGACAGAGTATCCTGGTGGGCTACAGTCCATGGGTTGCAAAAAGTCGGACACAACTGAAGCAACTTAGCATGACTGTAGAAAGTTTCCAGCCAGAGTGAATTCCAGGTGGTGCTGAGAGCTATTTGAGGAAGATAACCAATGACCGTGAACTTGTTCTGCTGAGTGACTCTGTCCAGGGGTGCTCAGCTACATAGAGGAAATCTGGAAAACACAGGCAGTTAGGTACATCAGGGCTGGTATTTTTCCCAGTATGATGGACTTCAGGGCCCGACAAGCCTAGAGGGTCATAACACAAATAGTTGACTAGGCAACATGAATGTTCGGAAAGCTGTGCCCATGACCAGGATGTCTTGTTTTGAGTCACAGCTTTCATGATCACAGAAGGTGGAGGCAGAGGTGAAAGAAGTCATTAGAAAAAGTCAGTGAATCAAGTTTTCCTAAAATGTTTTGAGGGCCTGAAATGTCTTATAAACCCATTAGATATTTCAAATCACAATATAAAATACTTCACTAAAAAAAAAAAGCCAGATAAAAATTGCCTTGTAAATCCTAAACCATGAGTATAATGTATTACCATGAGTGTAATCTTACTCCTTGGAAGAAAAGTTATAACCAACCTAGATAGCATATTCAAAAGCAGAGACATTACTTTGCCAACAAAGGTCCGTCTAGTCAAGGCTATGGTTTTTCCAGTGGTCATGTATGGATGTGAGAGTTGGACTGTGAAGAAGGCTGAGCACTGAAGAATTGGTGCTTTTGAACTGTGGTGTTGGAGACTCTTGAGAGTCCCTTGGACTGCAAGGAGATCCAACCAGTCCATTCTGAAGGAGATCAGCCCTGGGATTTCTTTGGAAGGAATGATGCTAAAGCTGAAACTCCAGTACTTTGGCCACCTCATGTGAAGAGTTGACTCATTGGAAAAGACTCTGATGCTGGGAGGGATTGGGGGCAGGAGGAGAAGGGGACGACTGAGGATGGGATGGCTGGATGGCATCACCGACTTGATGGACGTGAGTTTGGGTGAACTCCGGGAGCTGGTGATGGACAGGGAGGCCTGGTGTGCTGCGATTCATGGGGTCGCAAAGAGTCGGACATGACTGAGTGACTGAACTGAACTGAACTGAATCTGTTACTATCACAGTAGATACCATTTTTGTGCAGGCCTGAAAGTTGCATCTCTGAATTGTAAATGATAAAGTGAAACCTCATTACCTCATTCCACTAATGAAGAATTAGTGATAATTTGATTACCAGCTGGGCTAAGACTTTGTTTCATTAATCAAAAAGCTAGACTAAGAAGAAATGGGTTTGTATATTGACTTTGTCACTTTTTCTGTGTGTGTGGTCTGGGACTAGCTTCTTAACGTTAGTGAATCTCTGTTTTTTTTGCATCTGTATAAAGGAGGGAAAATTAAATGTTTCACAGCATTGTCCTAAGGATTAAATGACAACATGTAGGTGAAAGTGTATGTAAACAATAAATCCCCCAACAAAAAGGCCTTTTTACAGTCTACAGAAAAGATATCCACTAAGGAAATTAACATTCTAATAAGACCTCAATCAAATGCTTATCTTATTACAAATTTTTAATCATCTTAGAAGCACTGTTTACAAATAACATAAAATTATAATTACATAAAGTAGATCAAAAAGAACTGCCCTGTTTTGCCAACTCTACCTGAAATTAATGAAAGCACATTTATTCAAAATAGTTTATAAAGATGCCTTATAATCCTGATTTCTCCTGATGTTAGAGGCTATTTTATAAAAGCATAATTTTATTTTATTTTAAAATATTGCAATTCTAGCATAAAAACTGTGGTGTGTGTGTGTATGTGTTTGCCCTCATGCATGTATAGTTTACACATTATATCTGTAACTTCTGTAACCTCCTTTCTTGTCAGATCAAAGTTGATACCTATATTTATAATCCTCACCCAGACCAATTTAATTATGGGAGCACAATTTCCTATATCAATGAAAAGATTGATTGATGGAATTTTATTAACATCTATAGCATGACCAGATAGTTAAAGTCATAATATAAAGTACATAACTGAAAATAAGAAGACAGCATTATTATGTAAAATATACATAAATTATTTTGCTATATTTTTATAGTGTTTTTCTTATTTTTAGGGAGATACACATTGACCCAAACCTAGCGTTTGGTGTTGTGAGCAGGAGAGAAATGGAAGAGGTGATTTATTCAGATGTTAATATCAAGATGTGAGGACAAACCTCTCATTTTTACAGTGACCAAGGTTATAAAGTATCTCCAAGTCTAGGTACTGACTTGAGAACACCTATAGATTGAGTTGGCCAAAAAGTTTGTTCCCATCTTAGGGAAAAACCGTAATGGACTTTTTGGCCAACACAGTGCCTCCCCTGTACTGGCTTCAGCTGTTGGCTCAATGGGGGTGTAATTGAAAACAGGCTAGGTACTTCATTTTTTGAAAAATTATGGCTGTATCTGCTCTCCAGTGTGTGTTGCCCAGGCACTGTCAAGTGAAGATGCCGTTTGAAAGTTCTATGAATACTTGTTTTGATTGCTTACATTTAGGTTGTCTCAAGCTGTTAAGAGAAGGAAGCTATGTTTCTTTCCACATCAACTCACTGAAGTCTGAGCTTACTTACCATCAAGTGAAAATGGAATTTAATTGGTGGCTGCTGAGAAAGTTCAACAAAAACTCACCAGTATGATTTCCTGAGCTATGGATGCTTTCTGAGTTAAACCTGACAGGATGCTAGTAAATGTGAACCAATTTTCAGTACACATTCTGTTATTCTAAAATTTTTGGTAAGGAAATTCTTAATTTATGTTTTTTCCTCCACCTGTTTCAGAAAACATCACTCAGGGACAATACAGATCATTGTACCATAGACCCAAGGAAGGGAAGTAGAATATTCAAATGTTATAATAGAGGAAAAACAGGTCAAACACAATAATGTTTGTAACAATGATGCATATTTTGTTTTCTGCAAGTTGGGTATAGATTAGGAAATGTAATTAGGTAGAGTATTACTTTCCTATTCATGCTGCCTCCTGATTGAAAAAGGCAACAGTTTGAATTCTTTCATGTTTTTTCCATCTTGTTTTGGAAGAGCCTAAAAGTCAGAGCCCAGCTGTGAGCTCATAAAGAAAGCATTCTATCTGTATTCCCTTCTAAGGGAAAAGTCAGGACTGACAGCTCACTAGATGCACACTTGGTTACATATCAACCCACAGAGATGGAGCCCTTGCACGGTGTTCTCTAGTGTCAGGGCCAGTTGGGGACAGTTGACTAGGCAATGGGCAGGAATGGATGCTTCAGGGATTCACCAGTCAAATGGATTGGTGGCAAAACAGGGAAAGGGCCAGGAAACGAAATCCCAACTAATATTGGGCCCTCTGCATGCCATCCTTGTCATTGCTTTACTCATCACACCCTTGTCTTTGATTTTCAGCCACAAGGAACTTCTTTCACTTACTGAAACAGAGATGTGTCTGGAGCAGGTGGGAGTGGGAGGCAGGGGAACACCTGTGGTCCTGAGCACATCTCCAAAAGCAATGCCTGTTCACAGACCATAGTGAGGATGAGAAAGTTGAAGAGTGGCCCATAACCCCGAGAGTAGACTGACTGCACCTCTGATATGAAGGGGCCGTTTGTTTACGCACACTCCCTCTTCCCAGTCTGTCCCCTGCTATTGCTTTTCCCTGCTCCTCCCTTTTATCTTAAATAAGTCTTACTCACACTTCCTCTGCTTGGACATCCCTTCCAGTTGGAAGCCTTCCCCTATCTCCTCCTACCTAGTCTGGGTCCTTCTCTATGTATCCATTGCCCGACTTACAGTTCAGCATTCATCACAGGGTGCGTGCCAGCCTGTTGTTTGGGTCACTCACTAAATCATATGCTCTCTAAGGAAAAAAGTTCAATCTCTAGTATCTCAGGGTCTGACATCCCTACTGGATCATAATAGGCATGTGGTAAGCATTTGTTAGATGGATGAGTGAATGAATGAACGAATGATGAATGAACAGCAACAGTGTATACATCATCTCAGGTGGATTTGAAATACAGCTTTTTCTATTTAAAATCACATCTGTTGTAAATAAAACATCAGCTACAATGGCAGGGGAAAATTACATTAGTTTCATTTTGGTCTACTCATTGATTAGGAGGTCTTAAAATGAGACTTTAACAGATTGATCTCAGTTGACTTATTAAAAATATCTGTGTAATGACTTAGCTGTTATTTATAGAATGTACATGCATGGTGGTATAAGTTAATATTTATGCAGTTCCAGGTTTTTACAAACAAGTCTTTATAGCAATGAGTATAAATTTTGAAACTGAGAACAATAGTTCTTTTAAAATCTGAATTAGAGTACCAAGAAAGTTGTCTGAAGATGGCATGGTATCTATTTTGTTGTGTGTGAGGAGGTAAGAAGACATGTTCTAGAAGTCTTGTCATTTGAGACCAGACAGGAAAAATTTCTGCTGGGGGTCAAGTTAGGACTTAAATATGATGAAGGAAACAAATATCGATAAAGCTCAGAGAGGATAATGGTAATGGATTTGGGCTTCTCTGGTAGATTCCCTAGTGAAGGTTTGACAGTTATCAACTTTGAATGGGACAAATGTTTCTATTTTAATAGTTTGTCATATACATGGAAATTTCAGGAAATGACATATTCCATTATGATCTCAATACTTCTATTGGGATAAATCTTCTCTGTTGTGTTAATTTCACTTGTTGTTCACTCACTAAGTCATGTCCAACTCTTTGTGACCCATGGACAGCAGCATGCTAGGCTCCCCTGTCCTTCACTATCTCCTGGAGTTTGTTCAAATACACTCTTATGTTTATTCCTACTGGGGATAATTAATTTGGTTGAGCCCCTTTTATCTCTTACCTAGACCACTGGATAACCTTCTCACTGGCTCTCATTTGATTCTAGTCTTTTCATTCTTCAGGAAATTTGCTTCAACCTTGGAGGTGGTCATCTAAAGCAGGCGCTGGCAACTCTTCCTGTAAAGGGCTAGACAATAAATGTGATCTCTGTTGTAACTATTCAGCCAGACTGGAGTAATGTGAAAGCAGCTATCAGTTCAGTTCAGTTGCTCAGCAGCTATAGACAATACATAAATGAATGAACATGGCTATGTTCCTATATGACGTTTATATGGATGTTAAATTTTATGCAATTTCCAAGTATCACAAAATATTCTTATTTTGATTTTTTTCAGTCATTTAAAAATATACAAAACATCTTGCTAATGGGTCATACAGAAACATAAAATGGGATGACATTGGCTTGCAGGCCATCATTCACTGACTCCTTTTTTCCCCCTCTTTAAAAACTTTTATTGATTTCATTTATTTATTTCTGGCTGCACAGGGTCTCCCTTGTAGCCCGTGGGCTTTCTCTAGTAGCAGCATAGGCTTTGTTGCCCTGTGACATGTAGATCTTGGTTCCCCAACCAGGAATCGAACCCACTTCCCCTGAAGGTGGATTCTTAACCACTGGACCATCAGGGAAGTCTCTGACTCTTTTCTAAAGCATAAATTTAATTGTAACATCTGCATTTTCTATTCCGAAGTTCTCTGGTTGTACTTAGGTTATTGATTCCCCTGGCTGTGACAGGTGGCCTCTCTATACTGGCTTAAACTGGATTAAAGTTGATGTTTATTTTCATGGAAGAGTCTAAGGGTGATTATTCCAGGGCATGTGTGGAAGGTGCAGGGAGCTGGGGACCCAGGCATCCTCAGTCTAGTTGCTCCCTACCCTCAGGGAGCTGCTCTCAGCAGCAAGGTCCAGAATGGCTCACCATCACTGTGTTTACACTCTCAGTTTGCAGACACCTGGAAGAGAGAGGAGGATTGTCTAGCTAGACTCTAAGACCACCCTGTAGGTAGCATATGGCGGAATATTGACGGTGATAGTTAGCAGGCAGCAGGGAGGGAGTAAGAGGCAGTTCCCCAAAGAAAGGGATACATCGCCTCACTGTATAAAAAAAGGATGACGATCACAAAGGTTTCCAGTAGCCATACATGTTTCTAGTTCGTTACTGCTCCTTGGCGGTGCTGGTGTCACTCTGCGGTAGAGGTAGTGTACTGGCCTTGAAACTGCTCTGTGGCCATGAGCTGGATGCCGGGAGGCAGCAGTGTCTGTCCGAAATCTCAGCTCACAGTGTTGACAGCCTCTGTCCTGGGGAGTCTTGCCAGGAGTAGAAGGGAAGGAGAAAATTCGTAGAAAAATCCCTGATGACATTCCAAGGAGAGAAGAGAGAAAAACCGCAAGAAATGCAGAATTTTTAAGAAAGTAGTTCATCCTGTATCTAATTCTGAATCATTGATTCGCCTTTTCAACCAGTGAATGTCTCCCACCAAGGGAAGGGAGGCTTTGAATGACTTTGTTATTGCTACTTTTTTGTTGTTACGGATGTTCTTTTTCCATAAACCTAAAACAGAGGGGTTTGTTGTAAAATTTGTATTTACCCAAGATACAAAAGAAAAAAACTATCATCTCATCAAAATTGCAGAAAATCGATATCATTAAATACCTTGAGCATAAAAGTGGTATCAGGGTTGGGACTGAGAGGGGCCATAAGTGGGAAACTGAAATTAGAAAGATGCAGAAGAGGACATTTTTGTCAAAAAATTCCTTGAAAAATGACAGAAGGCTGGATGTAGGGCTTTGCAGGGGACAGATTATCTGGAGGGAGAATGTGAGCAGATTTGTAGAGAGTTATACCAAGTGTCACTGATTTAGCCCAGTGAATTAGAGGACAGTTGAACACACTGAAAAATGACATAAAACGTCATCCAGTTACATCATAGAATTTATTTTTTTAAATATTTTATTATTTATTTTTTTAAACTTTACAATACTGTATTGGTTTTGCCATACATTGACATGAATCTGCCACGGGTGTACATGAGTTCCCATTCCTGAACCCCCCTCCCACCTCCCACCCCATATCATCTCTCTGGATCATCCCTGTGCACCAGCCCCAAGCATCCTGTATCCTGTATTGAACATAGACTGGCAATTTGTTTCTTACATGATAGTATACATGTTTCAGTGCCATTCTCCCAAATCATCCCACCTTCTCCCTCTCCCTCAGAGTTCAAAAGTCCATTCTATACATCTGTGTCTCTTTTGCTGTCTCACATAGAGGGTTATCATTACCATCTTTCTAAATTCCATATATATGTGTTAGTATACTGTATTGGTGTTTTTCTTTCTGGCTTACTTCACTCTGTATAATCGGCTCCAGTTTCATCCATCTCATTAGAACTGATTCAAATGTATTCTTTTTAATGGCTAAGTAATACTCCATTGTGTATATGTACCACAGCTTTCTTATCCATTCATCTGCGGATGGACATCTAGGTTGTTCCCATGTCCTGGCTATTATAAACAGTGCTTCAATGAACATTGGGGTACATGTGTCCCTTTCAATTCTGGTTTTCTCAGTGTGTATGCCCAGCAGTGGGATTGCTGGGTCATATGGCAGTTCTATTACATCATGGAATTTAATATATGAAATTTTATGCTCCTAAATTATGAGAAGAGAGGAAGAAAGGTTCCAAGATGAGCCTCCAGGAATGACTGGAGAAGGCAATGGCACCCCACTCCAGTACTCTTGCCTGGAAAATCCCATGGATGGAGGAGCCTGGTAGGCTGTAGTCCATGGGGTCAAAAGAGTCGGACACGACTGAGTGACTTCCCTTTCACTTTTCACTTTTATGCATTAGAGAAGGAAATGGCAACCCACTCCAGTGTTCTTGCCTGGAGAATCCCAGGGATGGGAGAGCCTGGTGGGCTTCCATCTGTGGGGTCGCACAGAGTCGGACATGACTGAAGTGACTTAGCAGCAGCCAGGAATGACTTCTGGAAGAGTTCATAATTTACTTGGAGTTACCACCCGTAACACTATAAATAGTGCTATAAGTTCAAGGACACAGCCTATAATTTTGATCCCAAGGATCAGTCATCTTTACTAAAGCAGGTCTGTAGTGAACCTGCTGGTGTGGACCACTTCCTCTCATCACCCAGGAATCTATGGAATGGACCTATAGCTAAGATCCAGAGATCTCAAAGCCAGAAGAAGCTGACCCAATCATTTCTTAACACCCAGACAGCTCTTGAACAGACCCTGAATCATTGCTGCAGAAAGCAATTCCCATTTCCATGCATTGTTTGCAAGCACAAAGTACCCAAAAGGAACAGACTGATTCTTTCATCTTTCTTTGTCTCACATATTTCATGCAGGTGCATTGAAGAATTTAATTGGTGAAACTTCCCTGGTGGCACAGTGGTTAAGAATCTGCCTTCCAATGCAGGGGACTCAGGTTCAATCCCTGGTCAGGGAACTCAGCGCCTACATGCTGCACAGCTGGAGCCCAAGTCTGTGTGCCACAAGTAGAGAAGGAGCCGTGTGCCCAAGGAAAACTTCCATGTGCTGAGAGCTGACACAGCCACACAGAAGTGAATATTTTTAAAAAGAGAATCGTATTTGCAATGAGAATTTTAGATTCACATTAAGAATTTTATATTCAAGGAAGCCTAGATATTTATTTTTAGGCTTTCCAGCCTGTCTAATTAGAAGATAAAATGGAACTTGAGAAGCTAACCTTCGATACCTGGGTCTTCTCAGGTGGCTCAGGGTAAAGGATCTGTATGCCAAGCAGGAGACATGGGTTTGGGCCTTGGGTCAGGAAGATCCCCTAGAGAAGGAAGTGGCAACCCACTCCAGTATTCTTGCCTGGGAAATCCCATGGACGAGGAGCCTGGTGGGCTACAGTTCACGGAGTCTCAAAAGAATCAGACACAACTTAGTGACTAAAAACAACAACCGTCAATATCCAGCATATATGTGTAGCATTTATTCGTTTGTGTGTTTACGTATGTGTATGTATTTGTGTCATATATGTATATATTTATACCATGTAAAGCATAATCGTGCCTTATGTATTTGTATATAGTACTCAATTAACTTGTAACTGAAATGATAAGGTAGGCTTAAAGCTCTTAAGAAAATCACACCTATAGGAAGGAAATATATATTTGTAGTTCGCTCTACTTGTAGTTGAAGAGGATACAGAGAAATGAGGCACTCAGAGTTAATTTTTTAGGTGGCTTAATACCTAATGAACTTATATGTAAAACACATGATATATTTTTTTAAAGCTTTCAAAAGTCAATAACCACTACCTTCAATGGTGCTTTGATTCATTTATTTATAGATTGTCTTTCTTACTTTCTGATTTTCCCCTTACATCACAGGAACTGTGCCTTAACATAAAGCGCTTGATCTTTGTGAGATATCAGCTTGCCCTTTTGCTAGTCCTCTCCTTTATGCAGCAAATAAAATGAATATAACCACAGTGAGCTAATTTTTACCTTATTTCCTTCTCCTGGGGAGCAAGACAAGGGAATATAGTTTGACCTCAATAAAACAAAATGGATTTATATTAATTGCATACTAGAGAAAATCCATTAAAGTCATTTCAGATGATAAAAAAATTGTTAAGATTTTCAGACCATATTAAGGTTTTTAATGTAAAATAACTAATTTTCTTATCACTGGAATAAAATTAAAATGCAGCTCTTTTCTCATTTCTCTGACTGGGAAAAAAATTTGCAAGAGTTTGGGTTAACCATACTGCTGAACTACATATACAATGTATGTGAAGCTTTTCAATTTATGAGGACAGTTCATCCAGGAGACAGATTCATTTGAGGCTATTCTTTATGGGTACATTTTGAGCCTAGGGAAATAGTATATCTGAGAAGGAAGATGCATGCTTGCAGAGTAAAGGTTCCCAGATAAAAATAAACAAACATTATGTATTAGTAGTTTTTTTATAAAATGGGGAAATAAAAAGGGTTGGGAAGGAATGCTGTGTGGTTCTGCTACTGTGAGGGCAGCGTTTGCTTTTCAATGGGCTGCTCTACTCAACAGAAGATAAACGCCATATGTAGTTTCCTTTTTCCTAAGAGTGTGTCCAGCACCCTTTCCTCGCTGCAAGCCAAGAATATGCATCAGGCAGACTCACAGCAGAAGGCTATCAGAGTTAGACAGAGAAAAGCCCTTCTGGGTTAATAAATAATTCATTACAAGCATTTACAGAGCATGCTGGTTGGAGGAAATATACTTTAGATATAAAAAATGGATACATAATTTTAAGTCCAGTCAACTTTCATTAAGTCTGTACATGGAGATTGAAAATGATATCCTAATACAAAGAAGTGATATCCCAGAACAGGGTGACATGGGGCCAGAAATGGGGGACATGGAGGGAGAAAGTAGCTAGCTAGCTGTTTCAAATTCTCTCCCTTGATATTTTGCTGTTCTAAATTTCCCAGCCCTCTTGTACGTGACCAAGTTCCCGCCAATGGCGTGTAGATGAAAGGAGTGTGTGCCATTTTCAGGCTTGGTTCATATGCCTCCCATGAGAATATGCAGATTCTCTTCCAATGTTGCTTATTAGCTGGTCTGCATCTAGAGACCACAGCTGAGGCTCCGAAGTTTAGTCGCTACATAGAGCCTTCAGTTGGAAGGAGCCTGGTCCTTCTGTGATTGGTGGAATGCCCCATCTCATTGACTCTGCCTTGATGGCAACCTGAAAAAGAAAGACACCCTTGTTTGTTTCAACCACTACAATCTGCGAGTTGTTCATTGTAATGATTAGCCACTCTAACTAATATATCACATAAGAGGAACAGGAAAACTTAAAAAGTGCAAGAAGAAATGTTCAGACAAAAATACAGAATAGAATAGAGACTTGCCAACAAGGATGTTCTGGCAGAAACCCCTAGGTGCTATTTATCATTACTAACTATAAAATCTGGTCACATTTATTCTAAAATTTTCATTTGTTTTTAGGCGTACTTATTCTCTCTTGACTTTTTGTAAAGTTAAAGCATTCTCCAGATTTTATCAAATTCCCTGAGGTGAGGTTCTGATGCCCCAAGTAGATCATAGTATTTGGCTCTTCCCTGGTGGCTCAGAGGTTAAAGAGCCTGCCTCCAATGTGGGAGACCTGGGTTTGATCCCTGGGTTGGGAAGATCCCCTGGAGAAGGAAATGGTAACCCACTCCAGTATTCTTGCCTGGAAAATCCCATGGACGGAGAAGCCTGGTAGGCTACAGTCCATGGGGTCGCAAAGAGTCGGACATAACTGAGCAACTTCTTTCACTTTCACTTTCTGTATTTTCAATGCAGGCTATGATACTATCAAAATCCTCTGTTCATTCATTCATTCAGTCACTCAATCAACAGACAAAAAATGAACAACATATGTGCCAGATATAGTGGTTGGGTGGGTGGGAGAGAAGGAATTCTTGCTTCCTTCCACAGGTAGAGGCCCCAGGACTCCAGCTGTATTCCACATGCCTTTTTAGGAATCCCCTTCACTTCAATGCAGCGTCTTCAGTGGTTACTTCTGAGTCAGTTACTATCACTTTGCTCACTTTAAAATACTCACATCTTAGACACTCAGCAGTTTCACACACAAAAGTATGAAAAGACAAGATTTCAGTGAAAAGCCAAGTAAAGGTTGGAACCTCAGTTTTCATCATGATTTGGGGGTTTTTCGTGTTAATAGACTCACTAGATGATTATACCTACTTGAGTTAAAGAACTCAGCTTAGTTACCTAAATCTTTGAAGTTTAGGCTCTACAGATAGGATGTTTGTAGGTCCTGAGTAAGAAGGTATATCAGAGGAAAATATCTTTCTTTTTTAAGATGTAATTGGATTTATTTGTTTGTGTCATTTTTGGCTGTGCTGGGTCTTTGTTGATGTCTGAGCTTTTCTCTGGTTGTGGGGAGTGGGGATGACTCTCCAGCAGCTGTGCTCGGCGTCTTGTTGCAGCGGCTTCCCTCATTGTGGAGCACCGCTCCAGGGCACGCGGGCTCTGGTAGTTGCAGCATGTGGGGTCAGTAGTTGCGACTTCTGGGCTCTAAAGCACAGGCTCAGTAGTCATGGTGCATGGGCTTAGTTGCTCTGCGGAATGTGGGATCTTCCCAGATCAGGGATCGAACCCATATCTCCTTCATTGGCAGGTGGATTCTTCTTCACTGAGCCACCAGAGTAGCCCAGGAAATATCTTTCATACAAAGGTTTATACATTTTTTCTCTCAAGTCCAAGTGTCGGAACAGCAATTGTGTTGTAGACATTTTTGAATGTTAGATAGAGTTTTTTCTGCTTAAAGGAAGAACAAGTCATTCTTA
Source organism: Redunca redunca (assembly GCA_006410935.1). Lineage (NCBI taxonomy): Eukaryota > Metazoa > Chordata > Mammalia > Artiodactyla > Bovidae > Redunca > Redunca redunca. The sequence continues at coordinate 22,651 of SJYQ01004699.1, read as the reverse complement.
TACAAATGACCAAACAAAACATCAGGGATTCTGATACAGAATCATCAAATCAATTTTTCTACAAGTCCTTCTCCCCCAACAAAACCACATAATTTTTCTTCTTTAAAACCATTGTTAATTAGATTTGTGACTTTCCCTAGTGTTTTTCTCCAATGTCTTTACTAAAAAGAAGCATTTTAATATAATTATCCTTGTTTATGGTTTTCTGACTAAAATTTGTTTTATGCTGTTTATGTAGATTATGTTAAAAATTCAGTTTCTTAACTAAATATTGAACACCATACCAGAAGTTTACTAATGACTGCAAAAAAGTTACAGTTTCATCTCATGGAATGGGGATGATGATATTCATCTAAGAATCAGACAAATAAATTCAAATGATTAGTTTTAAAATTTGTTTTAATCTATTGGAGTATAGTTGATTATTTTTTTTTCTTTTAAAATTTTTATTTTAACTTTAGTTTACTTTACATTACTGTATTGGTTTTGCCAAACATTGACATGAATTCACCACGAGTGTACAAGCGTTCCCAAACATGAATCCCCTCCCACCTCCCACCCCATGCCATCCCTCTGGGTCCTCTCCTTGCACCAGTCCCAAGCATCCTGCATTCTGCATCTGACATCAACTGGCGATT
>SJYQ01004699.1:0-17796 GCA_006410935.1 Redunca redunca | reverse complement strand
ACCCCCCCCCCCAACACACACACCCACCTCACACACACACACACACACTTCACACACACACCACCTCAACATACACACACACCCCACCTCACACACATACACCCACACACACACCACCTCAACATACACACACTACCTCAACACACACACCTCCTCAAACACACACCACCTCACACACACATCCACACACACACCCCACATCACACACACGTGTACCCACACACACCCTCACACACACGTATACCCACACACACACACCACCTCACACACACACACACACACACACCACCTCAACATAAACACACACCCCACTTCACACACACCCCACCTCACACACACCCCACCTCACACACACCCCACGTACACACAAACAACCTCAACACACACACACCACCTCACACACATACCACCTCACACACACACACCTCCTCACACACACACACACACACACACACTCTTCACACACACCACAACACACACACCACCTCACACACATACCCTACACAGTACTCCTCACACACACCACATACACACACCACCTCAACACACACATGCACCACCTCAACACACAGACCATCTCAACATACACACACACCACCTCACATACACACCCCACACAATACTCTTCACACACACCACACACACACCCCACCTCACACACACACCCCACACAATACCCCTCACACACACCACATACACACACCACCTCAACATAGACACACACACCAGCTCACACACACACAGCCCATATACATACTCCTCACACACAGCACTTCAACATACACACACACACACCTCCCACACACATATTCTTCACACATAAACAAACACACACTATACACTCTTATACGCCCCCACCTATCAGATACACAGATCATAGAGAATACACACTTACCACATACATACACACTTCAACACACACATACACACCCCCACACATTGCAAATATACCACATTATATATCATGCACACATTATCCCACATACTACACACATACACACCCCACACCATACATACCAGCATGCAACACACACACATACCCAAGCCAAAAGCCTTTTTTGAGGAGTAGTAACTGGTAATTTATTTTTGCCAGAGGACAAGCCTCACAGGTAACTGGGGGCATTGTGGGGAGGGCAATTTTGTCTTGAGGATTAATCCAAGTTATTGCTACCAGGCAGGGAAGGGCCGGAGGCTGGGGCCAGGGTTGACAGTTACACAGGGAGGCCCCCATCCTCACCTGTGCTCAGGTGACCCCATCACCAGAGCTGTCCAACTGCAGGACCTCTCCTCTGGCAGTGCCCACCTGTGGGAGAATCACCTGTATTGCTGATGGAAGCACAGTAATAAGTCGGGGCTCTCCTGTGTGTTCAGCACTGACTTTGTGCAGAGATTGAACCTGGCAAGTGGCGGGTGAGATGGAGGACCCTAGAACTCAGCATGGCTGGAGTCCCCGCTCACTCAGGTCCTGGCCCTGAGAGCTCCGTGGTCACAGGTGGGGCAGGCAAGCTGAGGCACAGCCCTGGACCAGGGCAGGGGTCAGAGGTTTGGACTGGAGCCTGTCCGGGGTGATGACAAATGTGAGCCTCCCAGAGGATGACCTTGGGGGTCAGGGAGAAGCAGAGGCAAGGCGTGGGGGTTGAGGGGGTGGCTCTTCACTTCCAGATCCCATCTTGTTTTTATCTGCATGCTGATCTTTCAGCGAAAGAGCCAGGAATGTGAGTCGGAGGCTGCTCCCCACAGGAAGGAGCTCAGGGTCAGATTCCAGGTGAAGATGGAGCACCGGGTCCCCTGCACGGTCCAGCTCCCCGACATCCGCTACCGCAGCCCCACCGGCTGCTGTCAGCCTGTGATGAGCCGAGCCGTGCCCCACGGTGCTCAACAAAGCAAACCTGGAGTGAACAGGACAAGATCTCTGCAGGATGGGTCCACACATTCCCAGCCCCACCTCTCCACGCTGCCCCCAGCTCACTCAGCTCCAGAAACCCTGGCTTCTTTGCTGTTCCCCAGCCACACTGGGCACACGCCTGCCTCACAAACTGAGACTTGGAGTCCCTCTGCCAAGAAGGCTCTTCCCCAGATGGCTGGTTTTCTCACCCACTTTGGTCCCCAGTCTGTGAGGTCTTCCCAGATCATTCTATACAAAACACCACTCCACCCCCAGTATGCGCTGCTCCCTAGCTACTAACCACACAGTTTGCATATTTATCTTATCATGTGTCTCTCCCTCCAGAAAGTCAGCTTTGTGAGGGCAGGTACTCTTGCAGCCTTATTTTATTTACTTACAGTTGCTTTCCTCTCTGTTGTATCTCAGGCCGAGAACACCACGAGGCACACAGTAGGTGCTCAGTAAATATTTGCATGAATGATTCTGGTCCTAAGTGGGCTCAGTGACCTTGAGCACTTTGTTAACTCAGCAGAGGTTTTAATTTCCTTAATTACAAAATGGACACAGTGATGCCAGCTAGTGGGTGGGGTGGGTGTCCTGGAAGGGAAATCTGAAAATAGTCTGTGGATATTTTGTAAGCTGGAAACTGCTGAGCAGCCCTGAATGACAGTCCTGGGATTTCTCTGCCAGGGGAACAAAATGACAGTAGTTGGATGGTTTCCTGCTCCGCCTTTCAGTGAAGACTTGTTGCCTGGGCTGCCACAGAATCAATAAAGGTAAGTCACGAGGTTTTATTGGAGCACATGAGCTTCTTGCAAATACAGTGTGTGTGTGTGTTTGAAAGTCTTGATTGTCAAGAGCTGGGCTGACCCTAAGGACTGGAGGCCCTCAGGAGAGGGAGCTTCAAGCAAAGGCCACGTGGAGACAGTGAGAAGGCAGTGAGCTGCTGCTGGAGGGAGCACTGTGGCTTTATTTTAAGGCTGACAAGGGTGAGGGAGCAAGATGTGATGCAGTCGCCTTTCCCCGGATGTTTCCCCGGAATGAGAAGGAACTAAGGTTTCTATTTATCGTAAGGTGGGGTGGGGCCCGCGGGAGCCGGGCAGGGGAGACAGGTGACAACCGCGGGTCAAAACGAGCCTGTCGCTATGCTGGTGGTCCTGGGCTCGGACTGCCGGTCACAGTGATCCGCTCTGGGCCAGAGCCACAAAAAAGAAAAAACAAAAACCTCTGGACAGTAGCACAAGGCTGAGAAACAGTGACCTGTGGGCCAAGTTTGGCCCTCCACCTGTTTTTATTAATAAAATCTTATCACAACACTGCCATTTATGAATTTTCTGTGGTGGTTTTTGCAGAGTTCCGTAGTTGTGACAGAGACTCTGTGGCCCACAAAGCCTAAAATATTCATAGTCTGGCCCTGCACTGAGAAAGCTTGTTGAACCTCAGAATGATGAGGGGGGACATTGGGTTTGAGGGGTCTGAAAACTTGGGTTGAGTTCTGGTGCATCTGTTTTCAGTCTGGCGCCTGCAGGCAAAGCCTTCGTCTCTCCAAGCCTCATTTCATTTACCTGTGAAATTGTGTGGTAATGCCCATTCTGCCTAGTTGTCATGAGTATTTAATAGATAATGTATTTATTATAACTCCTTCTGTTATTTTTCATGGGTATCTTAAATTGCAACGTGCAAGCTTAACCAATAATTATCTTCATTAACGTTGTATCAGTTGACGGTGGACAGACTGAACTCTTACAGAACTATCCTCTCCTGTCCTTCTGTTAAATTATTGTCAAATTATTTTGTTATAAATCCCACATAAATTGGTTACTATTTTTGCTTTAAAAAGAAAAAAATTCTCTTTTTTATTTACCCAAATACCTACCATTTTGTGTGTTCTTGATTCTTCCTGCAGATCTGACTTTCGATCTGATTTCCCACTGCCCTAAAGAATTTTCTTTGGTGTTTCTTATAGTGCTTCTGCTGGCAGTAAATTCTGTCAAGTTTTGTCAGCCTTTGTTTGTGTGAAAAAAAAAAATGTTCTCTCTCTACTTTCACTGGATATGGTTATCTTAGTGACAAATTTCTTTCAACATTTTGGATGCCTTTCTGTTGATTTCTGGCTTTCATTGTTTCTGATGAACTTTAGCCGTCATTCTTTCAGTTATTCCATTGAAGATATGTTATTTCCTTTGGCTGCTTTTAAGGTTTTCTCTTTTACTCTGTATTTCAGTGGTCTGACTAGGGTATTTCCCCTGAGGATACCCACTCCCTGGATATGGTTTTCTTTGTTTTCACCCTGCTTGGGTTCATGAGATTCATGCATCTGTGAGATAGCATTCAACAATTTTGGAAAACTCTCTACTGTTAAATCTTTAGTTCTTCTGCCCTATTTTTTTTTTACTCCCCTCCCTTTCTGATGTATCACTTACATTTATGTTAGATCATTGATGTTATCTCACAGTCTTCTGGTCTCTGTTCTGTTCTTTTTCCTTTTCTTTCTTTTTTAAAAAAATCAAATCGCATGCATTCGTAAGAAATAGTATAAACGGATCTTGTACCATTCCCCCAGTGACACCATCTTGCAGAACTACAGTAAAATAACACAGCCAGGATAATAATATTAACAGAATCCACTGATCTTATTCAGAGTTCCTCAGTTTTACTTGTTGGACTGGTGTGTGTGTGTGCACGTGTTTAGTCGAGTGTAATTTGGTCACAATGGTAGGTTTATCGTGTGTCCCCACCGTGGTCAAGATACAGAACAGTGAGCATAAGGATTCCTCGGTTGCCTTTTTATAACCACCCTAGCCCCTACCACGTCATCACCCAATCCCTAGCCCCTGACAATAACTAATCTGTTCTCCATGTCTACAATTTTGTCATTTCAAGAACGTTACATAAATGGAATTATATGGTATGTAACCTCTAGGACTGGCTTTTTTTTTTTTTTTTCTTTTTGCTCAGCACAATGCCCTTGAAGTTCATCCAAGTTTGGCATTTATCAGTAGTCTGTTCTTTTTCATTACTGAGATGCATTCCATGGTATGTACATACTATCTTTAAGACATCTGAGTTGTTTACAGTTTTTCAGTTCAGTTCAGTTCAGTCGCTCAGTCGTGTCCGACTCTTTGCGACCCCATGAATCGCAGCACGCCAGGCCTCCCTATCCATCACCAACTCCCGGTGATGAGTTCACTCAAACTCACATCCATCGAGTTGGTGATGCCATCCAGCCATCTCATCCTCTGTCGTCACCTTCTCCTCCTGCCCCCAATCCCTCCCAGCATCAGAGTCTTTTCCAGTGAGTCAATTCTTCACATTAGGTGGCCAAAGTATTGGAGTTTCAGCTTCATCATCAGTCCTTCCAATGAACACCCAGGACTGATCTCCTTTACGATGGATTGGTTGGATCTCTTTGCAGTCCAATGAACTCTCAAGAGTCTTCTCCAACACCACAGTTCAAAAGCATCAATTCTTCGGCACTCAGCTTTCTTTACAGTCCAGCTCTCACATCCATACGTGACTACTGGAAAAACCATAGCCTTGACTAGACGGACCTTTGTTGGCAAAGTAATGTCTCTGCTTTTCAATATGCTATCTAGGTTTGTCATAACTTTCCTTCCAAGGCGTAAGCGTCTTTTAATTTCATGGCTGCAATCACCATCTGCAGTGATTTTGGAGCCCCCCAAAATAAAGTCTGACACTGTTTCCACTGTTTCCCCATCTATTTCCCATGAAGTGATGGGACCAGGTGCCATGATCTTCGTTTTCTGAATGTTGAGTTTTAAGCCAACTTTTTCACTCTCCTCTTTCACTTTCATCAAGAGGCTTTTAAGTTCCTCTTCACTTTCTGCCATAGGGGTGGTGTCATCTGCATATCTGAGGTTATGGATATTTATCCCAGCACTCTTGATTCCAGCTTGTGCTTCTTCCAGCCCAGCGTTTCTCATGATGTACTTTGCATATAAGTTAAATAAGCAGGGTGACAATATACAGTGTCGACATACTCCTTTTCCTATTTGGAACCAGTCTGTTGTTCCATGTCCAGTTCTAACTGTTGCTTCCTGACCTGCATACAGGTTTCTCAAGAGGCAGGTCAGGTGGTCTTGTATTCCCATCTCTTTCAGAATTTTCCACAGGTTATTGTGATCCACACAGTCAAAGGCTTTGGCATAGTCAATAAAGCAAAAATAGATGTTTTTCTGGAACTCTCTTGCTTTTTCGATGATCCAGCAGATGTTGGCAATTTGATCTCTGGTTCCTCTGCCTTTTCTAAAACCAGCTTGAACATCTGAAAGTTCACAGTTCACGTGTTGCTGAAGCCTGGCTTGGAGAATTTTGAGCATTACTTTACTAGCGTGTGAGATGAGTGCAATTGTGCAGTACTTTGAGCATTCTTTGGCATTGCCTTTCTTTGGGATTGGAATGAAAACTGACCTTTTCCAGTCCTGTGGCCAGTTTTTAGCTATTACCAATAAAGCTATGTATGTATAGGCTTTTGTGTGAACATAAGAATTTATTTATCTGGGCCAAATGCCCAAGACTATAATTCCTAGGTCATATGAATTATAAATTTACTTGCATATCTTTGAGTTCACTGATGTGCCTAGTCTGCTGGTAAACTTATATAAGGAATTCTTCATGTCTGATACCATAAAATTCAAATTTTTCCATTTGCTTTTTTTAAATAGGCTCTCATTTTTCTATTGCATTAGTCATGTTTTCCTATATTTGTCTATCTTTTTATATAACTTTAAAAATATATTTAAAGTTATTTTAAATGCTTCATTTTTAAAATGTTCCAGCACCTGAGCATCTGTGTGTGTTTCTGTTATCTGTTTCTTTTCTCTTGATGGATCACATTTTCCTGCTTCTTCATGTGTCATAACTTTTGTTTTTTTTAACTGTATGCCAAGTATAGTTATAAAAGGGATGAGGTGGGTAGTAGTCTTCCCAGAAAGACTTGCTAAACTCTTCAGGGAATCTTCAGGGACTCAGCCATAGCTTTGGTAATTTCAGTTCGCTTAGTTTCAAGTCTTGAGTGGGTATCAGGCCCCTCCCTCCAGCAGAGACGGCCTCTGAACAGGTGGCTAAGGAGATCTGGCAACTCTGAACATCATCCCCAGGTACTCTGCCAGATTTATAAATGACATTCTTCTTTACCAGGCCAACCACTCCAGGAAGCCTTCCTGGAGCCTCTTAGCTACGTTAGAGTCCCCCCACCACTGCCACACACGCCTTCCTCCATGCCTTTGCCCCATTGCTTTGGAATGACCTGGATTTCTACTCTCTCCTGCCCCCACTCCATTCCCTCAACACATAGGCTCCTTAAGGACAAGGATTGTGTCTCATCCTTCACTGTTGCTGCTGCTGCTGCTGCTAAGTCGCTTCAGTCATGTCCGACTCTATGCCATTTCCTTCTCCATCATCCTTCACTATTTCCCCTCAACAGATAGTGGTTGTGAATTGGGTCAAAAACGAACACTTACTAAATTATTCTTGAATGAACAAACAGATGTCTGGGCGAGTGTGTTACCAGAGGGGTGTAGGGTCATCATGGCATTTAGAACAGGGGTTTGCACTGGGTCTTCAGCCAGGCCCAGAGCAAAGAGGCCCTTGATCCGCACACAGCCCTTCTGAGAGACGCAGCTCTGTCAGGAGGTGGTGAAGAGGAGACGACAAAGTGACCAAAGGCGGGGACGCCAGCACTGACCTTGCTGGGCAGGTTTTGTGGATGGTTGTTCTGGGAGGTGAAGCGTATCGGAGCATTCTGTGCCTGTCTAGATGGAACTAGGGAATCCCCTGGAGGAAGGAAAGACGTAGGCATTGACTTTCTAGGGAGGAGGACTGCTTGAGAGTGGGGGTGGGCAGGTCACCCAGAGACGGCCTTCCTGACGTCCTCACTGACCGATGGCACACTGGCACCTGCCCAGTTTCACTTTGTAAACTTGTTTCCAAGAACGTTTCTATCAGTATATGTACCAGAGTCACATGATGAAAATGAGGCTGGACGGGCCACCCATTCTGGGAGAAAATGGTGGCCCCCAAGTCCGAGTGGTGGGTTCCAGAAACTGGTGATGGATCCCCTGACACTCAAGACAGAAGCAGCAGCCGCTGGATGATGTCCCAGTGAGATGGCAACGTACTGGGGGGGTGGGGGGTGCAGATGATGAGGACCAGCGGGAGAGCTCCAGCTCTGAGAGGGAGTGGGAGCTGGTAAACACTGGAAGGTGGGGTGGTCCCAGCAGAGGGGACAGCCTGTGCAAATGCTCGGTGACAAGAAAGTCCTCAGCATCACTGAGGAACTGAAAGGCATGAGTGGCCGAACAGAGTGAACGAGGGCAGGGGGCCGCAAAGAGGTGGGCAGGAGCCCGCTTAGCCATGTGAAAGATCCAGGTTTTGTTTGAAGCTGATGCTGTGTGCAGTTCCAGAATACTGACTACAATGGATATTGGCTGGAAAAATGAGTGAGCAGGTGAATGAACACATACTATCAAGTGAAGAGATGAGAGGCACACAGACATAAAGATGGAGACCTGCACGGGACAGTGAGACTTCCGCGGAAGCCAGAGGTGCTGAGAATGTCTCTCCCCAGGGTCCTGGCCTGCTCCTGCCAAGGGCCCCGCCTGTGGCCCTCCATGGGAGACCTGCTTCTCGGCCTTCCCAGCTTTTCCTCCCAGGTCCTCCTTTCTGTGTAGGGAAGCGACACCCACGTGCAGGAGCGGCAGGGCCTCTGAGACCCCGGGCAGCGCGGAGAGAGCTGAGACCCAGGCAAGTTTCTTCTCTAAACACTGGCCCTGAGTAAGGCAGCCACACTTGCAGAGGCACCGCCCAGGCTCAGAGGACAGTCAGGGTGCTTTACTGTAAAGGGCAGAAGGGCAGTCCCTCCACCCTCCGCTTTCCTGCCTTTTCCTCTCAATTTGGAGGCCAGAGGCAGCCTGGTTTCCACATAGACTCCGTCCGAGGTCTGCACACACTTGGAGTGCAGGGCGCATTTCCCGCAAGGTGACCACTGCTGCCAGGAAAGGACAACACTTCATCGTGGCTTTTCCTCCACCCTCTTCTCCCCGTTTTCAAATTCCTTCATGAGCATCAGCACCCGGGGTGAGGGTTTAACTGGGAGTGTATTCACTGAGCTTTTTAAATTGCTTACTTACTGCTGGTTGTGTTGGGTCTTTGTTTCCGAGGGCGGGCTTTCTCTGGTTGCGGTGGGCAGGGGCGACCCTTCCGTTGGTGCCGCTGTGCCGGCTTCTCTTGCTGGGGAGCCCGGACACTGGGCGCGCGGGCGTCAGCAGCTGCGGCCCCGGGGTTCAGCAGTTGTGGCGCGGGCTTAGTTGCTCTGTGGCATGTGGAGTCTTCCAGAGCAGGGACTGAACCCATGTCCCCTGCGTTGGTAAGCAGGTTCCTATCCACTGTACCACCGGGGAAGTTCGTGTTCTCACTGATTTTGAATCCAGAACCCCAGGAAGCCCCAGGGGGTTGCCCCCCTCCCCCAGCTGCACCCCACCCAGCTCATGAGCCCAGCCACACCCTCTTTCAGTTCCTGAAGGGTGAGCACTGCCCCGCCACCCGCTCGGTCCAGATGCCCAGCCACCCAGCCACCCTGCCTCTGGTTCTTTTCCTTGGCCTCCAACACAGTCCTGGTTGAGGCGTCCACTCCTGGCAGAGTCCTCCCTGAGTACTCCACTCCTCACCTGTCCCTCACGCCCGATCGCTTGCATAGGAACGTGTTCTTTGCCTTCCCCAGCTCTTTTTACAACTCGTGATTCTCCATCCATGTGTGACTGTCCCAGGTGCATCTATCTCCTGTTAGCTGGGGCTCCACCGGGCCAGGGGCATATCGACTTCATTCCCGAGGCTTCCAGGGCACTGAGCACAGGGCCAGGCACTAACTAGGTGCAAGTGAACAGTTGTTGAATGAGTGAATGAGCTGTTGTTACAAAGCTTTCACCAATGTGCCTCACCGTGGGACTCTGCGGTATCATTTTCCAGGGCTGCCATAACAACGGACCAGAAACTGCGTGCTTTAAGCTACAAACATCTTTTCTCTCATGGCTCTGGAGACCTGAAGCCCAAAGTCAGGGTTGGCAGCCGGGCCACGCCCCTTCCGAAGGCGCTGCGGGAGAATCTTTGCCTCTCCCTAGTTGCCGGTGGTTGCCCGCAATCTTCTCATTGCTCACTCACCCTCGGATTGCTCCAGCCTCTGCCTCTGACTCCTTATGGTCTCTCCTCCCAGCTTCTGTGTCTCTCCTCTTCTTGCAGGGACACCAGTCATGTGGGATTTAGAGCCCACCCTGCTATGGTCTGACGTCATCTTTTTTAAAATATTTATTTTTTTGGCTGTGCTGGGTCTCAGTTGTGGCTCAAAGGATCTTTGATCTTTGTTGTGGCTTGCAAGATCTTTAGTTGTGGCACTTGAACTCTTAGATGTGGCATGTGGGATCTTGTTCCCTGACCAGGGATCGAACCCTGGCCCCCCAGCATTAGGAGTGCAGAGTCTTAGCCACTGGACCACCAGGGGAGTCCCCAGTTTGACATCCTTTTGACTGAAGACATCTGCAACTCCTCTATTTCTAAATAATGTCACCTTGTGAGGTTCCAGGAAGGACGTGAATTCAGGGGGGTGGGGTGATCAACCCAGTGCGGGTCTTCAGCTGCTCCTTCCTGTCTGGTTTCTCTAACCTCCTGCCCATGTTCCACACGACGCCGCTCCCACACCTCCCCGTAGTGGTAAAATAACCGAGTTACCCCACCCTCCTCTTCTCCCATCCCTCTTCTCTAATCTCCTGGCACCCAGAATCCCCGGTTGAAGTCACATTCCCTGACAAACAGGAGGAGGGGTAGCCGACTGTGTGCCAACGCCCTTTGTGTTCCTCAGTGTGAGGTCACTTGTCCCCTCACACTGGAACCCGGGAATCACCAGCTCACCCAGGCGCCGTCATGGGGATGCACGGCGACTTGGGTGGATGGATTAAGACCGGCTGGGGCTCAGCATCAGCGTGCTGCAGCCGGCACCAAGAGGCATGGGAATGCCGCGTGCAACCCTCATGAGGGAACTTTGTCTCTTCAGAAGGGGACAGAGGGTTGACCCCAGAGACGGGCTTTGACATAAGACTGTGCGTAAGCCTGGCCTTGGGGAGGGAGGTTCAAGACGGAGGGCACATGGATATACCTGTGGCTGATCCGTGTTGCTGTATGGCGGAAGCCAAGTGAGTATTGCAAATCAGTTATCCTCCAATTGAGAAAAAGACTGGCCCTGCCCTCTAGGTGCAGAACACAGGCTGCTGCAGCCTTCCTGTCAGTTTCTGGAAGCTCCAGGTGTGTAGGCTTGGGTCCACGTGTGTGTGGCTGCTCTGTCCTGTCCGACTCTTTGAGAGTCCCTGGACTGTAGCCCGCCAGGCTCTTCTGTCCATGAGATTCTCCTGGCAAGAACACTGGAGTGGGGTGCCATTTCCTTCTCCAGGGCATCTTCCCAACCCAGGGATCGAAACTCCGTCTCCTGTATTGGCAGGCGAATTCTTTACCACTGAGCCACCTGGGAAGCCCAGCTTGGGTTCTCTGAAACACAAATACCAAGATGAGATTTCAGGTGTGAGAGAGTCTTGGAGAAAACGCCTGCATAGGACGAGGGGGAAGGAGATGCAGGAGGCTGGGAGAGCCCTCAGATGGAGATGCTGGTTAACCCCCAGGGAAGGAGAGAAGGAAGGGCAAAGGAAGGTCTTCCTCAGGCCAGAGTTGCCTGCAGAGGAGCCCCGCATCTCCCAGGAACAGGCCTGTCTTAGCATCTGTCCCTGCCAAGCTCAGCCAGGGGCTGGGCGCAGCCTGTGGGACGTGTGGCCTCACACCCATGCCCCTGGGCTCAGAGCCTGGCACTGGGGCATCACACAGTCCTGCTCCCCCACAGTAGGAGACTGGAGGGCCTGCCCGTGGCCACCAGGCCCAGCCGTTCTCTCCCAGCACAACAGTAAGCTTGGGCCCTATCAGGGGAAGAAGCCTGGGGTCTGAGGAATCCCAGCCTGGTCAGCCCTCCAGTGTGTGGGGCTGCAGGATGGGGGCCCAGGCCTTCCTGCTAGCCTAGGCTAGCCAGGAGAGCCAGCCCGCTGCAGTAGGAGTTTCCATGAAGCATGTTCACATCAATGAGGGCTGGATGTCCTCGAAGGAAATGAAACCATGAAATCATTTTCAACCCCAAAGGCCCAGTTGTTTTGACAGGAAAAAGAAACAGTGGCTCCAGCCAGCCCTCAGATGTGCTGGGTGCCTGGTGGACGCCTGCTCCATCTTTCTGTCGCCGCGCTCGGAGGGCATGGGGTACATCTTTTCCATCTTCGAGGGTTTGTGTTTTTATAGGTTTAGAGGATCGTGAACCTTTTTACTTCTCAGTATTTCGCATCTTGAGTTCCCTGGTTGCTTGTGCCAAACTGACCAAGCATGACACATAGCTTTGGCCTCAGGGCTACATTTTTAGCTCCTAAACCACTGAGGCTTCAAGAAGGGGAGGGGGGTGGGTGTGAAGACGTCAGCAGATGTGAAATCAGGCAGACAGAAATAAACAGGGCGCTCCTCCTTCCTGTCTGCAGGGCTCAGTTCTCCACGTGGCCGGGCCCTTCTCCTCCTGAGGGGTGGGGCGGGGGGTGGCGACGGGCAGCGACTTCACACTCCGGTCCCCAGTTCACAGTTTCTCAGGCTGCCCTCCCAGCTCACACCCCAACCACGCTGCCTGATGTAAATGTCACAGACATGGTTTTCCTTTTTCATGTTGCTCTGCAAACATAGCACAAAGGTCCCCAAACCCTCTGCCCTGGCGTCACCCACTTCCTTATTAGCCAAATGAAACAGAGCCAGCCCATGTCCCCATAACACCAGGGGAAGCCATGGGCCTTCTCAGAAACTGCCCTGCCAGTGACCGCCATGGCGCGAGCCCACGACAGGGACAGACCCGCCTCTTAATGTCACATCCTCCTTCCCCTCTTCTCCTGGGAGCTCCCTGGAGAGAAGGAGGAGACTCTGCCTCAGTCTCCTCCTCTGGCCCTTGCCTCGCTCTGAGCACTTCAACACCTGGTCCCGGGCTGTGTGTCCTCTAGCTACACACCACCCCAACCCTCCGTCCAGGTGAGCTCCCTCAGGCCCACGACTTCCGACACCAGTGACTCCAGACCTAACGTCCAGCCAGACCTCCCTTCTGGCCGCTCAGCTGGCTTCTTCACTTCTCTTGATTTCTTCTTCCAACCCTGTTCAGTTCAGTTTAGTTGCTCAGTCATGTCCAACTGTTTGTGACCCCATGAATCGCAGCACACCAGGCCTCCCTGTCCATCACCAACTCCCGGAGTTCANAGGGGAAGCCATGGGCCTTCTCAGAAACTGCCCTGCCAGTGACCGCCATGGCGCGAGCCCACGACAGGGACAGACCCGCCTCTTAATGTCACATCCTCCTTCCCCTCTTCTCCTGGGAGCTCCCTGGAGAGAAGGAGGAGACTCTGCCTCAGTCTCCTTCTCTGGCCCTTGCCTCGCTCTGAGCACTTCAAGACCTGGTCCCGGGCTGTGTGTCCTCTAGCTACACACCACCCCAACCCTCCGTCCAGGTGAGCTCCCTCAGGCCCACGACTTCTGACACCAGTGACTCCAGACCTAACGTCCAGCCAGACCTCCCTTCTGGCCGCTCAGCTGGCTTCTTCACTTCTCTTGATTTCTCCTTCCAACCCTGTTCAGTTCAGTTTAGTCGCTCAGTCGTGTCCGACTGTTTGTGACCCCATGAATCGCAGCACACCAGGCCTCCCTGTCCATCACCAACTCCCGGAGTTCACCCAAACTCATGTCCTTCGAGTCGGTGATGCCACTCAGCCATCTCATCCTCTGTCATCCCCTTCTCCTCCTGCCCCCAAACCCTCCCGACATCAGAGTTTTTTCTAATGAGTTAACTCTTTGCATGAGGTGGCCAAAGTACTGGAGTTTCAGCTTTAGCATTATTCCTTCCAAAGAAATCCCAGGGCTGATCTCCTTGCAGTCCAAGGGACTCTCAAGAGCCTTCTCCAACACCACAGTTCAAAAGCATCAATTCTTCAGCACTCAGCTTTCTTCACAGTCCAACTCTCACATCCATACATGACCACTGAAAAAACCATAGCCTTGACTAGACAGACCTTTGTTGGCAAAGTAATGTCTCTGCTTTTCAATATGCTATCTAGGTTTGTCATAACTTTCCTTCCAAGGAGTAAGCGTCTTTTAATTTCATGGCTGCAGTCACAACCCTGTTACCATCCAGTAAAAGAGCATCACGCATCACCCAACCCTCCAATTGCTCAAATGGGAAACTTAGGAATTCTCCTTTGTTCTCTCCTTTTCCTTGCCTCCCGCATCTCCATCCACAATCTCCCGAGTTATCTCGAGCCCGTCCACAGTTTTTAGTTCAGATCACTACTTGCTTTAACAATGTGCAGGCATGCTAAGTCATTTCATTCATGTCCAACTCTTCGCAACCCTATGGACGGTAGCCCGCCAGGCTTCTCTGTCCGTGGGATTCTCCATGGGAATCTTCCCAACCCAAGGATCGAACCTGCATCTCTTATGTCTCCTGCATTGGCAAGTGGCTTCTTTACCACTTCTGCCACCCGGGAAGCCCCGCTTTAACAACACTCAAGGCCAAATTCAGCTATGAAAGCTCTCCTCTGCCCCAGCCCTGCCAGGCTCAGCACCCCTCTCCCAGTCCTCCCCGGGTTCCAGCCACACTCATTGGCCTTGCTGCCCCAGGGCTGGGCACCGCCTTCCCTCTGCAGAAATGTTCGCCTGATGTCTGAGGGCTTGGCTTTTTCTCAGCCTTCAGATCTCCCCTTAAGTATTACCTTACCTCCCTAACACACTCGCTGAAAATGCCTGTGCCTCTATTGTGCAGAGGAATGTCATGTCCTCCTTTACTCCGCTGTGAGCTGCGTGTGTGTTAGCAGTGGGTGTGTGGTGGGTAGGCTAATAACCAAAAGGCTAATGGATTGTTTCCATCGGCTCCAGGGCCTCACTGTTAGCACCACAGAGAATTGGCTGAGAAGGAAATGATGCCTGTTTGCTCACAGCTTTGAGTGAAGGACATGTGCTTCTTTCCCCAAAGTCTTTCCATGAGCTGACGAGGGGCCACGGAAAGTCCTATTCCCTCCCTTCTAGAGCAGACTGGGAGGGTCGTGGCATTTCCCCTCCCTGTTTGTGGTGTCTACTTAGTTCACAGAGCCCTTGTTAATACAGGACAATGGCCACCCCTCGACAACAGTGAGTGAGCTGGGGAATCACCTGACCTAACCTCGGGCCAAGCAGAGTTTCTTCCTGAGAATTAGAGTTTGAGACAGACAGTGGAGTCAGTCTTCCTCTGGTGGCCTGGACTCCAGCAGGCGGGACTTGGGGTCGGTGGTGATCACCACGTGGCCCGAGGAGTCAATGGAACGTCTGTGATGAGCAGAGAGGAGAGGGTTGAGGGGGCCCCCTGACTGAGCACCATCCTTCACACCCCAGGCATCTTTTACATGAGAGACAAATACATATCTTATCCTTATATTCAAATACGCTCTGCAAATGGAAGGCCCTTGATCATGAAATTCATTTGCTTAACAAAAATTGAGCATCTCATTTACCTACAACTGTGGGTCTCCAGTCTCACAAGGAAGACAGGATACTTAGCAGCAGCAACAGAAGTTTCTGGAGCCCACAGAACAGAGGGCCAGCCCTGAATGGGCTGGATGAACCTCCCGCTCTGTTCCACTGGAACCCCGTGCCGTGTCCTAAATCCTTCATCAGCCTGTTCCAGAGTCTGATCCTCTCTTCAGAGATGGGGCTGAACAACAGAGACACACGCTCTTTTTAAACTTCTTTTTTCTCAGATCCCCAGCGGATGGTGCCTCGTAAAGTCAAGAGAGGTCCTGGCTGCTTTGATTTGTTGAGGCTCCCAGTATATTTGAAAATAAATAGCATCAGAATAGAGTTCAAAGTTTGTGGCATATTTTAAATATTTACATGCAATGAAATAGTACGTTAGTATGTTTAACATGCTTAAACTCACACAAAACTCCACACTCATAACATGGCCACAGGGCTAATTTTTAAAATTTTTGTTTCATATTGGAAGGTAGTTGATTTACAACATTGTGTTTTAGGTGTACAGCAGCCTGACTCAGATATAGACATAGATCTATTCTTTTTTGGATTCTTTTCTCATATAGGTTATTACGGAGTGTTGAGAGTTCCCTGTGCTATACAGCAGGTCGGGTTGCTTATCTGTTTTATATATAGTAGAGCGTATATGTTAATCCCTGATGGCTCAAGTAAAGAATCCGCCTGCCAACACAGGAGACACAGGAGGTGAGGGTTTGATCCCTGGGTCAGGAAGATCTCAGAAGAGGAAATGGCAACTCACTCCAGTATTCTTGCCTGAAGAATCCCATGGACAGAGGAGCCTGGTAGGTTATAGTCCATGGAGTCACAAAGAGTCGGACACGACTGAATGACTAAGTACACATCTTAATCCCAACCTCCTAATTTATCCCTCCCCCCAGGATTTTTTCATATTTTGGCCATGCCATATGGCGTGTGGAATCTAGCTCTCTGACCAGGGATCGAACCTGTGCCCCCTGCGCTGGAGGTGCCGAGCCTTCACCACTGGACTGCCAGAGCAGCCCCAGGATTTGTCTATGTTTTAAATGAGCTCCTTGTCCCCAGTGTGGGCAACATGGCTACTAGAGGGACAGAGGCATGCAGCTGTGATATGCGCCTTCTGGTTTCATTCTTGTTGACGCTTCTCTGTTTGCCTTCACTTGAAGACTGGGATTAAAGTGTAAGCCTGGGGCCCTGGGTAAAGGGCTGGCAGCCCCTCGGGAGGCCCTGGGGTAGATAGACCTCTTTCTGCTTCTGTTCGCCCCTGGTTTTTTTTCAGGTAGACCACAGACTCAGTTGCTTCATTTTTAGCTGTCTTTCTTTTTTCTGTCTTTAAACTTTCTTAGCTTTTCCTCCCCCCCTGGATACAAACTGTAACCTATTTACTCTATAGCATGAAAAGACATGGGGGGAACTGCAGTGAAAGAGCCAGTCTGAAATGACTGAAACTATATGACATTCTAGAAAAGGCAAGACTGTGGAGACAGAAAAATACCAGTGGTTTTCAGGGCCTAGAGGAGAGCTAGAGATGAGCTGGCAGAGGACTTTTAGAGCAATGAGACTGCTCCGTATGGTACTATAATGGCGGATACACAGCATTTTACGTTTTCCAAATCCGTAAGCTGTATGACACCAAGAACGAACCCTCAGGTGAACTATGGACTTTGGGTGATGTGTTAACATAAATCCAGTGATTGTAATAGTTATACCACTCTGGTCAGGATGTTGATGGAGGAGGAGGCTATGTGTATAGGGTCAGGAAGCATATGGAAATCTCTGTATTTTCCACTCAGTATTTCTGTGAAACTGAAAATTGTACTTGGAGTACCCAAAAGTGTCTTTCTACTCTTAAAAGTGCTCTAAAAATTAAGTTTATTAAATTTTTTTTTTAAAGAACATGTGGCTCTTATCTTCAGGCTGCATCCAGTGGAGATTAATTTCTAAGTGGGAAATTCGTGGATTCACAAATTTAGGTGCAGACAGAACCTCAGACGTCACTCAGAAATCACTCGAGGTAGGGAGCAGACATCCAGGGATCAAATCCCAACTCATCTATTAATACCAGCTGTGTGTCCTTGGGCAACTTACTCAACCTCTGTGAGCCTCTGTTTTTCCATCTGTAAAATGGAAGTAAAGATGGACTTTATCTCAGAGAGCCATTGTGAGGATTAAATGAGATAATTTATGGTAAACTCTTACCTGGTGCTCCGTAAATATCAGCAATTGCTGCTGCTGCTAAGTTACTTCAGTCGTGTCCGACTCTGTGCGACCCCATAGATGGCAGCCCACCA
>SJYQ01004697.1:173828-204485 GCA_006410935.1 Redunca redunca | reverse complement strand
ATGTTGAGCTTTCAGCCAACTTTTTCACTCTCCTCTTTCACTTTCATCTAGAGGCTTTTGAGTTCTTCTTCACTTTCTGCCATAAGGGTGCTGTCATCTGCATATCTGAGGTTATTGATATTTCTCCCAGCAGCTCTTCACATCAGGTGGCCAAAATATTGGAGTTTCAGCTTCAACATCAGTCCTTCCAATGAACACCCAGAACTGATTTCTTTTAGTATGGACTGACTGGTTGGATTTCCTTGTAGTCCCAGGGATTCTCAAGAGTCTTCAACACCACAGTTCAAAAGCATCCATTCTTCTGCACTCAGCTTTCTTTATAGTCCACCTATATATTCTGTATACAGAAGAAAAGCATTCGTGAGTATAAAACTTGTTCACATAAAACGAGTGTATGAATTGTTATCTTCCCAACCCAGGGATCAAACCCACATCCCTTCCATCTCCAGCCCTGGTAAGCAGATTATTTACCGACAGTGCCACCTAGGAATCGATATACATTTCAAGAACCACTGCCATCAGCTTTTCCTGTTCATGACCGAAGTAGGAGAAAGAACACTGGAAGAAGTACTCATAAGCGTATTATTTAGTCAAGGAACTGTTATGCTGGGTACTCCAGTTATTACTGGGGCAAGTCAGTTCCTCCAGTGATGACTGGTATAACTGAAAAATTCTTACAGATTCATGGGATGTGATGTTTACATGATAAATGTGTTCATCTTATGCTACTGCTTCAGGTATGCATACTTCAGCCTGAAGGACTGCACTTAAAGGGATGCCTACTATTCCAGTTCAAGAAACAGACCGAAGTGCAGATCATTGTCCTTTGTTGAAAATGATCAGCAGTTTGTCAACATATGCAACATGCCAGGGCAAGCCTTGCCATGCAACTCTAAAAATAGGTTAGGCCCTCTTTTTGCAAGCCCTGCGATAAAATACAAATCAAAAAAAGAAAAATAGCAATGATTTTGTCAGGACTTCCTCACCTTTTCTTTCTGGATGGCAGGAAGCAGACACTGAGACCAGATGACTGCAGGATTTAATTGTGAGCTAACATTGGGTGGGGTGGAAGCTGATCACTCTAGTGAGAATGTGGCTCAGTTAAACCGTTTGACTTTCACTCACTTCATGTACATAGAGTTCTATCATCCTTCGTTAAGGAATTCAATAAGTTCTACTTCCTTACACCTTCACAATCTCTTGGTTTATATGGATGTCAATTCCTAGTCCAGCACTTATACAATGAGTGTTACAGGTAATAATAATGCATAAATGATGATGAGCAATGACAGGAAGTTTATTTCTTCTCCGTTTGACTTCTCTATTTTTATATAATCAAGCAGCGATATATACTTATGGATGTGAATATTTTAGTGGTGTGTATTAATACATGTTGACTAGTGCTATGATAACTGATAGTGTTGGAACAATAATTATCATGGTATTATGTCTTTTTCATATATTCCTTTTGTGATTCTGTTCCATTATACGTTATCATAAGATATTTAATACACTTTCCTAAACTATACAGTAGGTCCTTGTGGTTTCTTTCATATATAGTATTATGTATTTGTTAATAATTCAAACAAAAACTGGTACACAAATATTCATAGCGACCATATTCAGAATAGCCCAAAGGTAGAACCCATTCAAATGTCCATCGGTGGGGGAATGAATATGCAACACAGGGTATAGTCAAAAGCTTGAACAGTATTCTACCATACAAAAAAATAAACTGAAATGGTTCTGCCACTGTGCAAGACTTTACAGAAATGTCTCCAAAACTAACACACGGAATAAATCGATATTTCAATTCTAATTCATGCAATGTACCCAAAAGGTTTGGAAAAGGGGGCTGAAAAAGTGCATATTTCTGCAGTCATAGTCACAACAGCATGATTCACAATGGCGAGCAAACAGAAGCAATCTAAGTGTCCATGGACAGCCAATTCCATAAACAAACTGTGGTGAACACACAATGGAATCTGATTCGGCCCTTCAAAGTCGGTAATTCTGACAATGCTACAATGTGGATGAACCTTAAGGTCATTATATTAAGTGAAATAAACCAGACCCAAAAAAGGACAAACGTTCTGTGATTCCACTAGTATGAGATATCCAAACAAGGCAAACCCAAAGCCAGAAGGAGCAGAAAGTGATTCCCAGGATCGAAGACGGGTCACGCTTCATGGAACCCACCCAGGTTCCCCTGGGGAAACTGACTTCCCGTGACATCTCCAAAACCAATTAAACAAATAATTGGAAGCCATATCCAGTCAAATGAATGTAGACATAATTTTACAATTTACACCAACCTCCCTCAAACTTCTCAACAGACAAAAGGCAAAATTGTATCTATGGCACCTCAGCTTTGCTTAAAACTGTATCTACAGTACCTTAGTTTTGCTTATGAAATTTAACCAAAACAAAACAAAATGCTAAAGTCTATCCAAAAAAGGACATAAAATTTATACCATGAACTTTAAAAAAGTATAAATTTAAACTGTGAAAAACCTTATTCACAAAACTTAAACATAAGCCACAGAAAAATATATTTACAAAAATACATATTTGATAAAGCATTGTACTCCAACTATACCAAAAAATCTGGAACAAACAATCTCATTAAAACATGTATAAATCTGAATGCCTGGCCAAAGAAAAGATACAGATCAAAAGTACTCAAAATCATATATCATTAGGAAATTACAAACTAAAACAACAGTGAAGCAGCACTGCACACCTATTTGATCCAGTAAACTCAAAAAAAGGGCAGGGGCGGTGCTTCTCTGGTGGCTCAGTGGTAAAGAATCTGCCTGACGATGCAAGACACTCAAGTTTGATCCCTTACCCAGGAAGGGATTTTTCCACAGCTAAACAAGGCTCACCTGTGACCAGAACACTACATGTCTAGCACTTACTAAACAGCTTTGAAAAAGTGTCCAGACAAAAAGTATCACACAATCATACACAGCAGCTCAACTTGTAACAGCTAAAAACTTTCAAATATCAGGATGTCTTCGGTAGATTACTGTGTAAGCAAATTGGGATACATCCAAAGTGAAGGGGAGCACATGCACCCCAAAATATACCTCTGCAGCATGAGAATTAGTTGGACCTAATTAACATTTTTTTTTAAGAGGACACATGATCATCTCTGAAACCCAAGTTCAAGATGGCTCTTCTGTGAGTCACATTTAAAAGAGAAATCTCGTTTCAAAGGAATCCTCGGTATATACCAGATAGAAGGATGGCAGTCTTGTGAAACTTTTTTTTTTTTCTCAATAGGGAAAGCTAAGATGTAAATCTGTACAACAACCATACCCTTCCTTTCCTTTGGTTTTATTTTTTAAATACTTATTTGTTTTTTTATTTGGCTGCACCAGGTCGACCTTCGTTGAAGCAAGCCAGATATTTAGCTACAGCATGCAAACTCTTCGTTGTGGCATGGGAGATCTAGTTCTTGGATCAGGGATTGAACCTGGGCCTCCTTCTCTGGGAGTGTCCAGTCTCAGCCACTGGACCACCAGGAAGCCCATTTTGTGTTTAGATGAAGATGGTATCTAAGGTGATATGTTGGGCCATTGCAGTCACTGACTCAGTTTCCTGAGTTTCTCCAAACCACACACGAGGTACACATTATTAAACTGGTTTGCATAACAAGTAAAGGTAATTCATACTACAACACTGTATGCTTACAAATATCTAAATGGTAAATGGCATGTTATTTATTTTTAATTACTATGGGGGAAAAAAAGAATGCAGGATTCATACATGTTACAACATGAATAAACATTAAAACCATCTTTAATGAAAAAAAAAAAAAAAATCCATATAGAAAAGGTCACCCAGATCCCATATTCACCATGTCTGCTTTAAATCCATCAAGTTTGTCCAAATCACTGAAAATCTCAGTAACACTCTAACAAAAAAGGATGGGAAGAAAAGATATATTCATACAATTGAACAATTGCTGAAAGGGAAGTGGGGCTGTGGATAACATTATAATGTAGAAACCATACGATTTCCTGATTTTGGAGGTAATGTGCTGGTTCTGCAGGAGAATGCACCCATTTTGGATAAAACACATAGAGTATTTTNACTACAACACTGTATGCTTACAAATATCTAAATGGTAAATGGCATGTTATTTATTTTTAATTACTATGGGGGAAAAAAAGAATGCAGGATTCATACATGTTACAACATGAATAAACATTAAAACCATCTTTAATGAAAAAAAAAAAATCCATATAGAAAAGGTCACCCAGATCCCATATTCACCATGTCTGCTTTAAATCCATCAAGTCTGTCCAAATCACTGAAAATCTCAGTAACACTCTAACAAAAAAGGATGGGAAGAAAAGATATATTCATACAATTGAACAATTGCTGAAAGGGAAGTGGGGCTGTGGATAACATTATAATGTAGAAACCATATGATTTCCTGATTTTGGAGGTAATGTGCTGGTTCTGCAGGAGAATGCACCCATTTTGGATAAAACACATAGAGTATTTTAGATGATGTAGCAAATATGAGCACTTTTCCCCATTGCTAGGAGTTTTCTGTACATTTTAAATTACCGGAAAGTAAATTATGTTTCAAAACAACCAAGTCAATACCATAAAAGGAAATCAGACTAGACAGGCATGAAACTTTCTTATAGAGGCCAAGACTTACCCAGACAAAGTTCAAGGGAAGTTGTGATGCTCACTGCCCTTGAAGGAGTCCACATGGAATAAAGAAGTACTGTGGGAAGTCTATTAGGAACCACCATGCCTTGGGTCCTCTGGATGAACTATTGCAGGAGAAACAGATTTTACAAATAAAATGTTCCCCATAACTTCACAAAAAGTTGTTAGCCTACGAATTCCATAAAGTTGAATATTTTCTGATCAATTTACAATCATATAAACTACTACAATTTACAATCCCAATCAATATACAAAAATCACTTGGGTTTATCTACACTAATAACAATCAGAAACAAAAATTAAGAAAATCGCACTTATAATTGCATCAAAAAGAATAAAATATCTAGCAACAAACTCAAGGACATAAAAGACCAGTAGTCAGAAAACTAGAAAGCACTGATAAAGAAACCAAAGAAAACACAAATAAACAGAAAACTATTCCACGCTCACGCACTGGAACAATGAGGAATTAAAATGTCCATTCCAACCAAAGCCATCAACAAATACACTGACTGCAATCACAAAATAATATTCAATGGCATTTTTCACAGAAATAGAAATATTCCTAATATTAGGCTGCTGATATTGAACAGGACTTTAAATGGCCAAAAAGACTGTAACAAAGACGAACACAGCTGGAGGCATCTTCCTCTCCGACTTCAAACTACATCACGGAGTTGTAGTGACCACCACGGTGAGGAACTGGCAGGAACACAGACACGTGGACTCCAGGAAAGAAGAGAGAGCCCAGGAACCAACCCAAACGTATGCGGTCAGTTCATGAAAATCAAACCAGGAGCAAGCGAAGAGGAAAGGACAGTCTTCTCAAGAAACAGTGGCAGGAAAACCGGCCACCTACACGGAAGAACATCAGTGAAGGTCGTCCTATAGGTCATCCAACAGAAATCGAACTGGAAGCCCGCCATCTGGCACGTGGAGCTCTCCCCGCCCCCAGTCCTCTGAGATGGACCTCCGGGCAGCGCTCAGCTGGACACAGGAAGCGTCTACTTCGTCCTCATTTTTCCCTCTTGCAGCGCCTCCCTGCTGGCAGGCACTGAGGCAGCCCCGCTCCTCTCAGCCTCGACGCAGCCCCGTATCCAGGAGCCCGAGCCCGGACCGCCCTGAGGAGACAAAGCTCCCACCAGCTGGTCGCCGAGCCCAGTCTGAAGGTAGAGTGTCCTGCGCCCGCCGGTCAGAGGGGGTTTGGCGCCCCCTGCGGGCATCCAGGGAAGAGCAGGCAGCCCCGCGCTCACAGACCTCAGCGGGCTCACCCAGAAGCAGCTCTGCTGTGAGCACGCAGACTGGAGGCCCAAAGTGAAACGGAGCAGAATAGCGCCATGACCCTCCTCAAAACATGGCTACGGAGCAATCAGAGCCTGTATGGAATGCAGCCATAAAAAGGAACACATTTGAGTCCGTTCTAATGAAGGAGATGAAGCTACAGTGTATTAAACAGGGAAGTCAGAAAGAGAAAAACATGGAATCGAGAAGGATGGGTCTGACGAATCTGATCACATAGCAGCAACGGAGATGCAGACATAGAGAACAGACCTACGGACAAGAGTGGAGAACAAGAGGGAGAGGGTGAGATGAACGGAGAGAGCAGCATGGATGCATGTACACCAACATTTGTAAATAGACAACCAGGGGGAATTTGCTGTATGACTCAGGGAACTCAAACTGAGGCGCTGTAATAACCTAGAGAGGCGGGAATGGGTGGGACATGGGAGGGAGATGCAAGAGTGAGGGGATGCACGAACACCTATGGTTAATTCATGTGGAGTGTATGACAAATCAAACCAATATTGTAAAACTGATCAATCAACTAAAAATAAATAACAGTCTAAAAAAAAAAGATGACATGAAATGAACAGAAACACAAACTTTGTAAATAACACTGTAATTCATTTTTAAAACACTACAAAATTTTAGAAAACCACAAAAGATCTACATGACCTTTGGTCTGGTGATGAGTTCTAACACACAACAAAAAAGCCAACTTACCAAATTATGAATGTAAATTATTTAAAACATTGACTTTTAGAATTGTATACATTTACTCTGTGAAGGACCTTATTCAAGAGAACCAAAAGACTAACTATGAAATGAACCACTGACCACCCACCCTTGCCAGGAAACAGAGAAGAGAAAGCACTTGCAGGAGTCATCTTACAACAGGAGGTCCTCGTAAGGAACAAGGAACTAACAAGCTACCACCAACCAGGATTCTGGAGAGGTCAAAAAGAGATGGGAGACTGCAGTGCAGAGGTCCTACCAACTTCCGAGGATCCTCCTCGCTGGAATCCATCTCAGCTGAGTGATGCGTGTGCCCCCAGGAAGGATCCCAATTCAGAATGATTGGCAAGAGACAAACCAGAAACTAACCCAATGACCAGAAAACCTGAGACTGTGAGCCATGTGGCAGAGCAGTTCTCTCCGTTTCCCTCACCCTCCCGCCCTCCGCCCCAGCAGCCCTTCCCAATAAAGTCTCTCCCTTAGACGGNAAAGCCCTGCAATGAGAAGCCATGGCATGGCAACAGGAGGGCAGCCTCTGCTCACTACAACTAGACATCTAGCAACAAAGACCCAGAATAGTAAAAAATAATTCAACGTTAAAAAAAAAAAAAAGACAGAAGTTCTTTGAATAAATGATGGAGATTAGGGGTGAGGCAGTAACGATATGGGCCAGGATAATCTTAAAGTATGAGAAAGGAAAGAAAGGAAAGACAATTGTCAAGCTGTCCAAACTGACAAAAATGAATGATTACACACTTTTATCTCTATACACTAGCAAATAATATTCTGAAAAGGAATTTAAAAAAAAATTCCATTTCAATACTGTCAACATCAATAAAATACTTTGCCGTGGATGTAATGAGGATGACAAGACTGACACACTGGAAATTATACACAATTGCTGAAAAATATCCTGAAGACATGTATGGATATGCCATAGCGATGGAACGACTTACGATGGCAACACCATGGAATGCATCTTAAATCTGAAATGAAGATTCAATATGAATTACAAAAAACTGAAAGGCCATTGCTGAACCATGAAAGACGCCAGGATTCTTGGCCTCCAGAGGAGAATAATTCAATCCAGGGCCAGCTGATGAAGCTTGATCTCTTAGAGCTTTTGTGTCATAAATTTTATTAAAGTATTAAAGAGATACAGAAAGCTGCTGATATAGATTCCAGATGGGGGCAGTAAGAGTACCCCCTGCTGATCTTTAGCCAGATGTTATGCAGCCACCAGCAGTCTGCTAAGGAAAGAAATGCAATGGCTCAGAGAATGGCACCAGGCCCCTCACCCACAACATGCAATGAGATAACACTGGCAGCAGGTGAGTCACCCCGGGACTAAAATGATTGACATGAATCTTGAAGAAAGGCAGATTTCCAGGCAAATATATCATTTCACTAACATAGATTAAGAGAACAAGGTATGAGTAAAACATACTGGTTTGTCAAATTGGTTCTGAGCCTTTAGGGGGAACCGACCTGAAGACAGAGTCTAGCGGAAACACATATATATTAACATAGCTTAAGACAAACATTTCCCTATGAAAAAAATGCATTGCTTAACTCAACGTTTGAGAAAAATTAAGTTCAGGTGGAGCCACGAGTCATCATGGCAACACATAATTTTCAGAGAAACCTCCTTTTAAATTTGTATCAAGAAGGGGAAAAAAATTAACACTAGTTAGTTTCCTCCAGCTGCTTAAGAGAGAGATGAAAAAAAGCTTGACACTTGTAGCCTATTCCCTCTGTCTGGAGACCCCTGGCCTTCCTGCCTGTTACCCTCTTGGGGCCTTTAGGAAGCAATACACAAGCTGACCCTAACATACACGTGGAATGACAAGGGATTCCAAAGAGCCAGAGCAATCACGTGAGTCTGCAGTTCTAAGGTCCTCTGATACATGCAAGCGACTGTGTTAAGTCACTTCAGTCACGTCTGACTGTCAAAGCCCACCAGGCTCCTCTGTCCACGGGAATTTTCCAGCAAGAATACTGGAGTGGGTTGCCGTGCCCTCCTCAAGAGAATCTTCCCAACCCAGGAATCGGATTCCTGCATTGGCAGGTAGGTTCCTTACCACTGGCACCACCTGGGGCAAAAGTGCCTAAATGGAGATCAGGGAAACCCGGTTAGGAGAAGGGACTCAGAGGAAAGGAAGTGAGGGAAGGAGACTCAGTCACACTCAGAGAAGCCCGGCAGGTAGTTCTGCAGGTGGAAGAGGAGGAGGAAGCAGGCTGGAGCTGTGTAGAAGATGAAAGAGGGAACTAAAGCAGGGGCCCCCAACCTCGAGGGTCTAATGCCTGAGGCCCTGGAGCTGAGGAAATCATACTGGAAATAAGTGTTCGGTCACTCAGCCGTGTCCAGCCCTTTGTAGCCGACCAGGCTCCTCAGTCCATTGAATTCTCCAGGCAAGAATACTGGACTGGACCGTCATTTCCTTCTCAGGAGATCTTCCCGACCCAGGGATTGAACCCGGGTCTCCCGCACTGCAGGCAGACTCTTTACCAACAGAGCCACCAGGGAACAAAAATAGAAATAGAGTGCACAGTAAATGGACTGCGCCTGACACATCCCAAAACCTTCCCCCACCCCTGTCTGTCAAAAAACTGCCTTCCAAAAAAAACTCCCGAGGTCAAGGAAGGAACTTCAAGTGTACTCAGCTGTCCCAGGTTGCTGGCTTAGGGAGATGCTGAAGCAGGGCGTCCTGAGAGGTAGAACCTCCCTTGCGTGAGGTCAACACATTGATAACCTTGGTGACGATGGGAGAGATTTGTTTCATTTTTTAAAAATATCCTTGTGGAATAAACTTAAAACTTAGCAGTTCTCTTACAGTCTTCCTAATAAAATGTTTTCTTTCTTTACTGATCTGTGAAGTACCAACTGTGACAATCACTGCTCTAATATACCTCATAGTGTTGCTGACGCTATGGATATAATTATGTGAAATAGAATTTATTCGATAAAAATGAGGCATCTGCCCTGTGCCCAGCACATTCCAAGGTTTGAGGAGGAAATGAAATACTCCATAAGATGCACAGCTGGCAGACACATTCTTTAAAAGAGCCTTTTACATTTCCACCCTAGTTTATTCTCAATGTCAACACTTGCCAATTAATGACCATGCTGCAGAGGAAGCTCATTAAAAACTCAGGAGCCAGGGTTCCTGGAAGGATATCCCATTCTCCCTCGGACAGTGCCTTTTCAGTTGAACTAGGCACCAGGTCTACTTGGAGAGCGGTTGAGGTCCCGTTGTCTCCAAACTGCCAAGGGTTAGACTGATGGGAGTTCCATCAGAGTTAAGGGAAGAGCAATTGGATGGATTTTTAATCCGTTGCTCAGCTGCACAGCTACAGCGCCCCATGGAGATAATCAGGCTCCCTGCGCCCCTTTGTTGTGTATGCACCTTCACACACAGAGTGAGATTCCTTAGGAGCAAAAAATATTCCTGACAGACTTAGGTTCACTAGAGTTCTCCTCCAGAGCAAGTTCGTGTGGATGTGGTTTTGTCTTCCCCTGTGAGTTTGGGTCCCCTAGCTCGGCCCCAGCTCTAGGGAAACAGCCCCTGAGAAAAGACCTCCAAGAAGCACTTTTCCCCCAGGCTGGGAAGTGGAGTTCGCAGGTTGTGGGGAAAAGGAGCCTCTTTCGAGGAAGAAGAGGCAGCAAACCTGCATGTGTTTGCAAGCCTTTATTTGGAAGAAACATGTTAGCTTCTACAAGGGGAGACCTCCAGATCTGCTATGAGGACCGATATTGTCGAGTCATGGCTGAGACACTCCTCTGCCCTTTGCGAGCCTTGCAAAGACATTCCTAGCTTCTAGCGTTACTGTCTTTGAAGGAGCAGGCTGCGAGAGTGTGTGAGGCATTACTGGTGCCTTACAGGCCTCAGCTCCACTACTGCCTTTCCATTCGAACTAGGACCCAGGCCTACTTGGAGAGGGGTTAGGGTCCGGATGTTTCCAAACTGCCAAGGGCTACAGCAATGAGACCTCTGCGCTTGGCCACACAGCTTCAGTGCCGCACAGCCCCCTGTGCCCCTATGTTGGGTATGGAGCTTCACACACACTGAGACTCGGTAGGAGCCAAAAATGTTCCTGACAGACTTAGGTTCACTAGAGCTCACCTACAGAGCAAAGACGTGTGGGTGTGGTTTTGCCTTGCCCTGTGAGTGTGGTCCCCTACTTCAGCCCCAGGCTCAGGGGAAACAGCCCATGAGGAAAGACCTCCAAGCAGTGCTTTTCCCGCAAGCAGGGAAGCGGAGTTTGCAGGATGCAGGGAAAGCTAGCCTCCCTCGGGAAGAAGAGGCAGCCAGCCAGCGTGTTTGGAAGCCTGTATTTGGAAGGGATGGGTTAGCTTCTACAACAGGAGCCCTCCAGATCTGCTCAGAGGACCAAAATTCCAGAGTCAGGCCCAGATTCTCCCCTGCCCTTGCGAGCCTTGCAAAGACATTCCTAGCTTCTAGCATTACTGTCCATGAAGGAGCAAGTTGCAGGAGTGTGTGAGACATGACTGGTGCCTTGCTGGCCTCAGCCCCACTATTGCCTTTACATTTCATTCAAACCCATGCCTACTTGGACAGGGGTTAGGGTCTGGTTGTTTCCAAACTGCCAAGGGCTACAGCAATGGGCGCTCTTTCAGAGGTAAGGGAGGAGCAATTGGATGGATTCTCAAGCTGATACTTGGCCTCACAGCTGCAGTGCCGCACGGAGAGAATCAGGCTCCATGTGCCCCTGTACTGGGTATTCAGCTTCACACTCAGTGTGTCTCCATAGGGGCCAAGAATGTTCCTGACAGACTTAGGTTCACTAGAGCTCTCCTACAGAACAGAGGTTGCGGATGAAGTTTTGCCTTACCCTGCGTGTGTGGGTCCCCTACCTCAGCCCCAGGATCAGGGGAAACAGCCCATGAGGAAAGACCTCCGAGAAGCACTTTTCCCACATTCTGGGAAGCGGTGTTCCCAGGATGCGGGGAAAGTGAGCTTCCTTCGGGGAAGAAGAGGCAGCCAACCCGCGTGTGTTTGCAAGCCTGGATTTGGAAGGAACAGGTTAACTTCTACCACGGGAGACCTCCAAATCTGCTCAGAGGCCCGAAATTTCAGAGTCAGCGCCGAGCATCTCATCTGCCTTTGCGAGCCTTGCAAAGACATTCCTAGCTTCTAGCGTTACTGCCCACGAAAGGGCAGGCTGCAGGAGTGTGTGAGACATGACTGGGTACCTTACTGTCTTCAGCTTCACGATTGCCTTTTCAGATGAATGAGGCCGCAGGCCTACTTACAGAAGGGTTAGGGTCCAGTTGCTTCCAAACTGCCAAAGGCTACAGCAACAGGAGCTCTGTCAAAGGTAAGGGAAGAAAATTGGACGTATTTTCAAGCTGTGGCATGGCCGCACAGCTTCAGGGTCACACGGAGAGAATCAGCCTCCCTGTGCCCCTATGTTGGGTATGCAGCTTCACACACAGAATGTATCTCCGTAGGAGCCAAGAATGTACCTGACATGTTTCAATGCCATTCTCCCAAATCATCCCACCCTCTCATGTAAGAAACGAATCGCCAGTCTATGTCCGATGCAGGATACAGGATGCTTGGGGCTGCTGCATGGGGATGACCCAGAGAGATGTTATGGGGATGGAGGTGGGAGGGGGGTTCATGTTTGGGAACACGTGTACACCCGTGGTGGATTCATGTCAATGTATGGCAAAACCAATACAGTATTGTAAAGTAAAAATAAAAATTAAAAAAAAAAATATGTACCTGACAGACTTAGGTTTACTAGAGGTCTCCTACAGAGCAAAGACGCCTGGATGTGGTTTTGCCTTCCCGTGAGTATGGGTCCCCTACCTCAGCTCCAGCTCAGGGGAAACAGGGCACAAAGAAAGATCTCTAAGAAGCACTTTCCCCACAACCTGGGAAGTGGAGTTCACAGGACACGTTTAAAGTGATCCTATCTGGGGAAAGAGGCCCTAACTGGTGTGTTTTTGCAATCCTATATTTGGAAGACATGGGTTAGCTTCTATAATGGGAGACCTCCAAATCTTCTCAGGGGACCAAAATTCCAGGCAGGGCCAAGTTTCTCCCCTGCCCTTTGCAAGCCTTGCAAAGACATTCCTAGCTTCTAGCGTTACTGCCCATGAAGGAGCAGGCTGTGGGAGTGTGTGAGACATGACTGGCAACTTGCTGGCCTCAGCTCCGCTATTGCCTTTCCATTCAGACTAGGCCCCAGGCCTACTTGGAGAGGGGTTGGGGTCCGGTTGTTTCCAAACTGCCAAGGGCGAGACCAACGGGAGCTCTGTCAGAGGTAAGGGAAGAGCTGTCAGATGGATTTTCAAGCTGTTGCTGGGCCGCAGAGCTTCAGCACCACACAGAGAGAATCACGCTCCCTGTGCCCCTAGGTTGGGTATCCATCTTCACATAGCCACCTTTTAAATCAATCGTACATCTTTTTTGTTTGTTTGTTTAAGTGACATTTCTTTCTTCACATAATTGTTTTAGGAAGTGCCTGTGAAAAGAATGTGTATAACCTAAAGCAGGGTAGATTAGATACAAGGTCCAATACCCCATCTCCAGTCTGGATTGCTGCTGTTTACTGCTTTAGTCTCCTAACTGGTCTTCTTGTCTTTGGTTGCTCTCTTCAACAACCCAGTGTGTATATGGTTACCAAAGTAATCTGCCTATAAAGCACACCTTTATCCTTTCCGGGCCTTGCTTCCCACAGTTGACAGTGGGACTTAAACCATTTTCTCTGGGAAGTCTGATGTTCCATGAGCTGAACCAAGGTGGTCTGCCCTTGTGACCTTTCCCCAATTTATAGAGAAAGGAACATTTAATGGGTAGAATTTCCTCAACGTGTAAGTTCCCCTCACCCCCGCCCCATCTGTTTTTCTATAGTAAGGATCCAAACTTTTTATCTACTAGCATGTAGCGGGATAAATACGACCTTGCTCCTCTGCAATTCTCCAGGCAAGAGTACTGGAGTGGGTAGCCATTCCCTTCTCCAGGGGTGGGGGGTGGGGTCTTCCCCCTGAAGACCCAGGGATTGAACCAGTGTCTCCTGCGTTGGCAGGCAGATTCTTTACTGTCTGAGCCACCAGGGAAGCCCATCTGCTCACATTAACTGAGGACAAACTGGACAAATGAGCAGCAAGTAAATAATAAAAGATTTGGCAATTGCAAGGTCGTATTTATTTTAACAGCTTGGTTTTCTCCCAGGGACTCGGGCTGGTAGTTGCAATCATTACAATGTTAAAGATATAGTGTTTTTCTTTCTTAAAAATTGTTTCTCTTTGGGATGATGGAATGAAATATATCAAAATTTCATCATGGCACATTAGAGAAAACATTGCCCTCCTGACTAAATACTTTGACCTCTTCTTCAGAGTTTATTCAACCTTAGCACTACTGCTCGTCAGGAGCCACGTTAGGCATTACTAACAAAATGGAGGCATGGTCCCCAGCCCCCTCTGCTCACTCCGCAGGCATGGACCCGGGATTAAGGAGTTAGGCCTTGTAATTCTGACTTGTCTTTTCCTCTCCTCATCTGAGTTGACTGAAAAGGAATATTAAGGTGCTTATTGTTCTTGAGAGGAGCATGAGAAGGCACAAAGCCTTCTGCAGCTGTCTCAGAAAATAATTCATAAAGTTAATCATTGACATTTGTTCAAGGACTTTTACAAAAGAGTGTTCCAGGATGAGCACATTGGCCATAGCTTGAGGCCATGGGAGGGATTGCTATCTGAAGCCTATTTGTGAGGAAAATGTTTATGACAAAGGAGTTTACTGAATTTAGGGTTTAGAAATAATTAAAATAGAAGTTAAAGATTGAAGGAATGTTGTAAAGTTAGCATATTTTACTATAGCTTATAGAAGTTAGAATTTTTAGAGACACTATAGCTACAAGCCTTTTAAAGAGATAGTGAGCTCAGGATGTTAGGGGCAAACAGGATTTAGGAAGATAAGTAGTAAACTGAGGCATATATCATGAGTTACAATGTAATCACAAGTTAACTATAGGACACATTAGAGGAGGTAGTTAATAGATGATAAGGCTGATTCCGAGAGAATCACTGAAGCAGGAACTCTGAAGAGCAACAATGATTTGTGGAGACAATAAATCTGGGTCAGTGGGAACTGAAAATATCAAACTTCTGACCTAATGCTTTTGTAAAAGTATAAAAGAGAATCATAAGCTTGAAATGAACAGGCAGTCCATAGAAAACTGAGAGGCTGTCTCGTTTCTCTCACCGACATCATGTATCTCTTCAACCTGGCTGCTGGAGCTGGAGTCTGGCAACTACTCCCCTTTATGAATCCTTGACTTCAGAAAAAGTTTTCTAATCTCTCTTCACATTTGCTGTTTCTTTCCCCCTTTGCATAAACAATTTTATCTCCCTGGAACTCTGTCTTGGCCCAGGCCTTGCATACAAATCCCATCCAGCCTTAAAGGAACAAATCAACTCTTCACTTGGTGAAAACCTCTAAAATCATAGCAATCTCTTGTTCTAACTCACAATTGTATGTTGCTATGAAAAGTGCATGGGAAAAATACAGAATAGTATACAACAATGTTCTTCAAACATAAAAGAACTTAAGAAATATCCAGGAATCTTTTGAATTTTTATTTATTTATTTATCTTTAATTAAAATTATTTATCTATTTGGCTATACCAGGTCTTAGTTGCTGCATGTGGGATTTTTTTTTTTTTAAGATACAGCATCTTAAAAAGGGATCCCCATAAAGGGATCTTTAGTTGTGGCATGTGGGATCTACTTCCCTGACCAGGGATCTAACTCTGGCCCCCTGAAGTGGAAGCAGGGAGTCTTAGCCACTGGACCACCAGGGAAGTCCCTCCAATTGTTTCTTATCTATAAGAAACCTTCCTGTTACATTATAGTTTCCTTAATTGCAAGGATCCTGTTCACCTTTAGAATCCTTTATGGAGTCTCAAAGAGAAACAACTTTTTTAAGTACAAAAGGATGGTGTCTTTGTTAATTACACTGATGACAAGTGGATGGGGGCTCATGAAAAACTCAGTTATTAGTGTTTCAATGATTTAGCAAGGGAGTAAATAAATAAATAAATGAAGTTGGGCTTTTCCATAAGACGATCTTGTAACAGAGCCATCATTCTCAACTCGGGGTGAATGCCCTCCCAAACTCTAAATCACGTTACGCACCCCGATTTTTATGCACTCTCCCAGAATCATCAGCAGAGAGAGTCATAGGAGCGTCGTATCCCTTGAGTTTATTGGGCTGCTGCTGCTGCTAAGTCCCTTGTTGTGTCCGACTCTGTGCGACCCCATAGACGGCAGCCCACTAGGCTCTGCTGTCCCTGGGATTCTCCAGGCAAGAACACTGGAATGGGTTTCCATTTCCTTCTCCAATGCATGAAAGTGAAAAGTGAAAGTGAAGTGACTCAGTCGTGTCCGACTCTTTGCGACTCCATGGACTGCAGGCTCCTCTGTCCATGGGATTTTCCAAGCAAGAGTACTGGAGTCGGGTGCCATTGCCTTCCCGATATTGGGTTGAGAACCATCAAAATAGGAATTGAAGGTGTTGGTGGTATTTGTTAAGATAAGGTTATTTCAGTCATACTGGGTTAGAATTGCGCCTTTCTGAGAGTATACAACTTCTTAGTTCTTTGACAACTGATGAGTAAGGGAGTCTGCTAGACAAAGTGGGGTAGAATAAGCCAGGTCTAGGAGCTAACCTGTGTCTCCACGCCAGCAGGTGGGGCAGACCACCCCGATAGCTCACTGGCTCTTGCACAAGCATTTCTAGACCACCTGAGCTTCCACTTGTGTGCAATGGTGCACTCAGGAGAAGGCAAAGCCTCTCATTCCCAGCTTCTGCCACTCATTGGTACCTGTGTATTTTTCCTTACAGTACACACACACACACACACACACACATATGTATATTTCGGCCTTACCACTCAGCATGTGGGATTTTATTTATTCATTTACTTGGCTGCACTTGGTCTCAATTACAGCACTCAGGATCTTAGTTCCCTGATCAGTGAACCTATGCCCCCTTCATTAGAAACGCAGAGTCTTAAGCATGGACTCCCAGGGCAGTCTCAGATTACTTTTTTTCTTATTTCTCACAGGTAGGAGTTTTGGGGAAGTAAATCTCTTCCTCTGTAAGGGAACTGAGAAATAAAATGATTTCCTCACTCACCCACAACCATGAAGCTGAGTGGAACAACCCCGTCAGAAGTGCCTAAGATCCCTCCCACCCCATCTCAGGTTTAGGAAATAAGTGAGACAGCCTCAGTGGCTGAGTGTGAGGTATTGGCAGAACACCCAAAGCACAAACACCCTATAAATTGGGGGAAAGAGAGGATGACTTGAGGGAGGGTGGCTGTCCTCGAGGACAGAGATTTGGGAGTCATCATCATAATCGGGTGAAGCTGACAGAGCTGAGCACCTCTCAGGCAAGACCTCGAGAATGTCCACGGAGTCAACAGAAGGTAGATCCAGATTCAAGGAACAGACCATGACTAAGGCATGGAGGAGAACCAGGGCTGGAGAACCCGGCAGTGTACAGAGGCAAAGGAGACGGCAGCTAGAGGAAAGAACAGGCTTCAGCAGTAGTCACCAGCTGGGGTGCGCATGTGTGTTCAGCCAGTCGTGTCCAGCTCTTTGTGACCCCGTGGACTGTAGCCTGCCAGGCTCCTCTGTCCACAGGATTCTCCAGGCAAGAATGCTCGAATGGGTTGCCAGGCCCTCCTACAAGGGATCTTCCCAACTCATAGATCAAACCCGAGCCTCCTGCTTCTCCTGTTGGCAGGTGAATACTTTACCGCTGAGCCACCCAGGAAGCCCCATGAGTGGAATGAGCACCCTTATAAAGGAGACCCCAAAGGTGAGGACACAGGAAGGAGGTATGGGGCCTGACCAGACATGAAATCTGTGGCACCTTGATCTCGAACTCCAGCCACCAGAACTGTGAGGAATAAATGGCTGTGGTTTTTAAGCCCCTTGATCCACAGTATTTTGTTTTGGCAGCCCAGACTGGACTGAGACACCATGAGAGTAAAATTGCCACAAGGTGAGGGCTGAGACTGGGTTTCCTGGTTTAAGGAGAGGAGGGAGATATTAAAGAACAAAAGACAGACACACATGGAACTTGCAGGAAAGTGTTTAGTGAAATGAAGGAGAGGAATAGGGCTGAGTCCAGTGATAATGGTGTAAAGACAAGTGGTTACGTGTGGGGTGAAGCATGTAAGGCACCTGAAAGATGCTAAACTCAGATAGTGTGATCCTCAGCACCAAAGTGGGCAGAACCAGAAGCCCAGATGGGTGGGACACTGGCCATAGCAGGGGGGCCATGCTCGGAAGCTTTGGCTCTCTCCCTCACCAACATGCACGATGCACGGTCACGAGGGTCTTCACTACTCCAAGGCACCTTGGCAAGAGATAAGGCTGTACGTGAAACTGGGCTAAAAGACGCATCTTTCTCTGTCTTTTTTTAAAAAAATTCTTCAGTTTTTAAATGTATGTTTTAGTAGAATCAAGTAGATTCATATTGTTGTGCAACCTCCAACATCATCCATCTCCAGAACTTTTTCATCTTCCCAAAGCAAAATTCTGTATCTGTTAAGTGCTTGGTGGGACTTCCCTGGTGGCCCAGCCTTAAAGAATCTGCCTTGCAATGCAAGGGATGCAGGTTCAACCCCTGGTTGGGGAACTAAGGTCCCATATGCTGCAGAGCAACTAAGCCCACGCACTGTAACTAGGGTCTGTGCACCAAAAAAAGATCCTGCGTGGCACCATGCAGATCGCACATGTTGCAACTAGAACTCAACACAGCCAAATAAATAATTTAAATGATACAGTCTTGGTTTTAAAAGTAAAGTAAATGCTTCATACCCCTGGTAACCCCCATTCTACTTTCTGTCTCTATGAATCTGACTACTCTAGGGACCTCCAATAAGTGGAACCACACGCTGTCCTTTGCCATCCACATTACAGCATGTGTGCTTTCCTTTTTAAGGCTTGATACTGTTCCCTTGTGTGTTACGGGCTTCCCTGGTGGCTCAGTGGTAAAGAATCTGCTTGCCAATGCAGAAGACTCAGGTTCAATTCCTGGGTCAGGAAGATCCCCTGGGGAAGGAAATGGCAACCCAGTCCAGTCTTCTTGCCTGGAGAATCCCGTGGACAGAGCCTGCGGGCTGCAGTCCATGGGGTCGCAGAGCTGGACATGACTGTGCATACGTTGCACTGCGTTTTGTTTATCCATTCATCTGTCAGTGGATACTTGGGTTGCTTCCACTCTTGGGTTATTGCAAATAATACTGCTATGAACATGGGTGTGCAAACAGCTCTTTGAGTTGCCACTTTCAGTTCTTTTGGGAATATACCCAGAAGTGAAATTGCTTGGATCTTATGGTAATTCTATGTTTGATTTTTTTGAGGAACCAGCATACTGTTTTCCATAGCAGCTGTCCTTTTACCTTTCCCCAAGCAACACAGAAAACTTCCAGTTTCCCCACATCCTTGCCAACATTTGTTATTTTGCTTTTTCAATAAAAACCATACTAATGGATATAAAGTGGTTGGTTGGTTTTTTAAATAGATGCTTCTTCCTTAGATTATAAATACTTCAAAAATTATGTGAATATTAGTTTTATTCAAATGGAATTGAAGACTCGGGCTGAAAAAAAGATTTCCCTAAGTGTAGCGGTGTAAATATTCAAAACTCCCCCAAATTAGTTT
Organism: Redunca redunca; assembly: GCA_006410935.1. Taxonomy (NCBI): domain Eukaryota; kingdom Metazoa; phylum Chordata; class Mammalia; order Artiodactyla; family Bovidae; genus Redunca; species Redunca redunca. The sequence continues at coordinate 185,061 of SJYQ01004697.1, read as the reverse complement.
AAAAACATGTTTCTATCAATGTCCTGTTTGCAAGACCTGACCTCAGATAAGTGGGGAGGGAGTGCCCTCTTGTGTCCTTTCTCTGCCAGTGTCAATGACTAAAAAAGGTAGTTGAGAAATGACCGTTTCACTCCACGGTCAACAAACGCCGGTCACCTGTCTACTGGGTAAAAGAAAATACGGACAGAGTGAAGCTAGGGTCTTTAAAGAAATCCCAATCTAGAAGGGGTAGAGGAACAAAATACATGCGGAAATAACAATAGAAGACATATGCAAAATGGATGGATTATCTATTAAGACTCTGCAGGAATGAGGTCAAGATTCACATCAAAATATAAGCGTGGCTGGTGACAAAGGAGCTCGGGTTGGCTCTCGGGTTTCTTTCAAGGCTTCAGCTCTAGAAGGTCCCTGACCTAGGAGGGCAGCCTCCCTGTCGGGACCCCTTTCATGGCTGTCAGTTTCTAGAGTTGCTTCGGAGATTCAGACAAGCTCGCTGGACACTCCCATCTTGGTGAAGGTGGCCCTGGAGACTTCTCCTGTGTTCCTTTCTTCCATGTAGTATCCTGCTCATGGCTACCTGTCTCTTGAGTTTCATCTCCTTCCCCCAACCCTCTGGGCTTCCCTGGTGGCTCAGATGGTAAAGAATCTGCCTGCAATGCAAGAGACCCAGGTTCGATCCCTGGGTGGGGAATATGCTCTGGAGAAGGAAATGGCAACCCACTCCAGTATTCTTGCCTGGAGAATCCCTTGGAGAGAGGAGCCTGGTGGGCTCGAAAAGAGTCAGACACAACTTAGAGACTGACACACACCTCCACACCTCCCTAAACAGGCTGTTGATTGGCACACTGTCTCCATAGCCTTGATGCTCACAAAGATAATTATACAGAAAGTACGTTTGCAGGTTTCATCAGCATGGGGACCAGTTACAGAGGATGAAGATGCTCTCTTCCAAACCTTGCTCCATCAGGCAAGCAGCTTTCAATGGGCTTCTTAGGACCCTAAAGGAGACTGTCCTTACCTTGTCTGTATCCTGCTGGACTGCTGAATAAAGACAGAATCAAGGCATGGCAGTACACCTACCACATATCCAACTGGGTAGAAACTAGGGAGCTCATTGGTGGAAAGAATCATTTTTCAGAGTCAGACACAGGTGGGTTTTTAATTTTTTTAAATATATCTTAAAATATTTACTTATTTAATAATTTTGGGTCACACTCTGTGTAGCATGTGGAATCTTAGTTTCCTGACCAGGGATTGGGCTCACACCTCCTGCATTGGGCGGTGGAGTCTTTCTTTTTTTTTTAATTATTTATTTATTTGGCTGCACTGGGTTTTCATTGCTGTGTAGGCTTTTCTCTAGTTGTGGTGAGTGGGGGCTACTCGCTAGTTGTGGGGCTCACACTTCTTACTGCGGGGGGTTTTCCTGTTCTGAAGCACAGGCTGTAGGGTGCATGGGCTTCGGTAGTTGTGTTCTGTGGAATCTTCCCCAATCAAGGATAGAACCCATGTGCCCTGCATTGGCAGGCGGACTCTTAACCAGTGGACCACCAGGGAAGTCCCCACAGCTGGGTTTAAAGCTCAGCTCTGCTGCTCTGTGTCCGTGGCCCCCAGAGCACGTTACTTTATCGCCATTCAGCAGCTCTGAGATGGGAATAACAGTCCCCACCTCCCTTTCTGGTAAGATTTTCACGAAGCTGAACAAGACAGAGTACACAGACCTTGAGGAAGTATCTAGCGTTATAAATGCCCCTCTGCTTCCCCCTCTCACCCCAAACCTCCTCCCCAACCTGAGCTGCATGGGGCCGAGACCTCTGGGGCAGCTGCACAATAACTGAGATTTTAGGTCACCAAGAGCAGTCTGGGAAGCAGAAGAAAGGCTGCTTTGTTTCGTATTCTCACGCAGGGTGCAGTAGGGAAGGTATTTCCAAACCGTCTTAATTATTTCCCGAGACTTTTTCCAGTTGCCCAAGCCAGCAACCTGGGAGTCATCCTTGATTGCTCCTTCTCTCCCGCCTCCCATACGTGTATTTCTAAGGCCTGTTACTCCTCCTTAAGACATTCCAAATCCTCCGAGTCGCTCTGTCTCCCTCTATCATTTTACTTTCACTCTCCATCTCGGTTCCCTGGAAAACCACCGCAGCTTCCTGAATGGCCCTCAGTATCGTCCCTCTTCCTAATCACCCAGCAGATAGAGCTCTTTCTAGATGCAAGTCTCTGGGGATGATGGGAGAAGTTGAGAGGTTGGGACTGACGCATATACCCTACTGATTTGCATGCATGCCTTACTAAGCCCCTTCAGTCGTGTCCGGCTCTTTGTAACCCCATAATCTGTAGCCCACCAGGCTCGTCTGCCCGTGGGATTCTCCAGGCAAGAATACAAAAGTGAACTGTCATGCCCTCCTTCAGGGGATCTTCCTGAACCAGGGATTGAACCTGTGTCTCTTAGTCACCTGCATTGGCACGCAGGTTCTTTACCACCAGCACCACCTGGGAAGCCCCACACTATTGATACTATATATAAAATAGATAACTAATGAGAATCTTCTATAGAGCACAAGGAACTCTACTCAGTGCCCATGGTGACCTAGATGGGAAGGACATCCAAGAAAAGACAGCAAGGAGATCCAAACCAGTTAATCCTAAAGGACATCAACCCTGAATATTCGTTGGGAGAACTGATGCTGAAGATCCAATACTTTGGCTACCTGAAAAGGAAAACTCACTGGAAAAGACCCCGATGCTGGGAAAGATTGAAGGCAGGAGGCGAATGGGTTGACAGAGGATGAGATGGTTGGATGGCATCACAGACTCAATGGACATGAGTTTGAGCAAACTCCAGGAGATGATGAAGGACTAGGCAGCCTGGCGTGCTTCAGTCCATGGAGTCACAAAGAGTCAGATAGCAGAAACTAACAACATTGTAAAGCAGCTATACTCTGATAAAAATTTAAAAATAAATAAATAAAGTCGCATTGCAGATTACGGAAAGTAACTAAATAAATAAATATTATAATAATTTGCTGTAGAAAAAAAAATCTGGTCTCAGCAAGTTGTTCCCATACTTAAGATCACTTACTGATTACTTGCTTCCCTGGCAGCTCAGTTAGTAATGAATCAGCCTGCAATGCAGGAGACCCTGGTTGGATTCCTGGGTGGGGAAGACCCCCTGGAGAAGGGATAGGCTACCCATTCCAGTATTCTTGGGCTTTCCTGGTGGCTCAGGTGATAAAGAATCCGCCTGCAATGCATGAGACCTGGGTTCAGTCCCTGGGTTGGGAAGATGCCCTGGAGGAGGGCATGGCAACCCACTCAAGTATTCTTGCCTGGAGAATATCCATGGGCTGTATAGTCCATGGGATCCACAGAGAGTCAGACATGACTGATCGAGGAAGCACAGCACAGCAGCACTGAGTACTCAAATAGCTCCGAAAGAAAGCCTTACTTCCTGAGCATGGTTCAGTTCCTGTTTGGGCTCCTGCCTACTTTTCCAGCTTTTTCCCCATCAACCCTGCTGCAACAGTCCTCCTCTGTGCACCAGCTCTACTGCACTATTTACATCTCTACATATAAGGCTCTGGAGAAGGCAATGGCACCCCACTCCAGTACTCTTGCCTGGAAAATCCCAGCCTGGTGGGCTGCCATCTATAGGGTCGCATAGAGTCGGACACGACTGAAGCGACTTAGCAGCAGCAGCAGCGTATAAGGCTCAGCGACCCCAAGCTTTCCTGGATGTGGGATTATTATTGCTAAAACCAGGACAGCCCCGGGCAAACCAGGATCCTGGTCACCCTAGTTCTGTGTATCATCTTCCTCAATCCTGAATGCTTCCCCTTGTCTGTCCCACCCCGTGTTTACTATCCAATACTCCTCATCCTCCATTTCTGCTTGCACATCACTTCTGTAGCCCCCAGGGAGTGGTTTATTCACCTTATCTAGGTGCTCTGGGGCTTCCTAGGAGGCACTGAACAGAAAGTGACAGTGTTAGTCGCTCAGTCGTGTCCTGACTCTTTTTCAACCCCACGGACTGTAGCCCGCCAGGCTCCTCTGTCCATGGAATTCCCAGGCAAGAATACTGGTACCCATGCCCTCCTCCAGGAGATCTTCCTGACCTGGGGATATACACTGCAGGTGTATATCTTTACCATCTGAGCACCAGGGTGCTAGTGGAAAAGAACCCACTGCCAGTTCAGGGGACCTAAGAGATGTGAGTTCGATCTCTGGGTCTGGAGAAGGAAATGGCAACCAACTCCAGTATTCTTGCCTGGAGAATCCCATGGATAGAGGAGCCTGGTGGGCTACAGTCCATGGAGTCTCAAAGAGCCGAACATGACTGAGTGACTTAGCACAAATGCTCAAGCTCTCCTGGCAGTGACCACTGTGTTCTAACAGCTGCTCTGTCTCTCTTCAAGTTATAAACTCATTAAAGACTGAGGCAGTTTTTGTTTTTTTTTTTTCCTTCTACCTATAATCTCAGAGCCTAGCAGAGATTCTGGCACACAGTAGATGTGCAATGAAGTTTTCTTGATTTAATGACTATCAGTATCAACTTATCAAGTGTCATCTATTTCATGTAACTACATGGGATGTTATGGACTGAATGTTTGGGTCCCCTCCAAAACTCATATGCTGAAGTCTTAACTCCCAGAGGGGCTGTATTTGGACGTGGGGCCTTTAAGGAGATGCATGAGTGTATATTAGGTAGCTCAGTCATCTCTAACTCTCTGCGACCCCATGGACTGTAGCCTGCCAGGCTCCTCTGTCCATGGGATTTTCCAGACAAGAATATTGGAGTGGGTTGCCATTTCCTCCTCCAGGGGATCTTCCTGACTCAGGGATCAAGCCTGTGTCCTAACGCAGGGGGTCTGGGTTTGATCCCTGGTCAGCAAACTAGATCCTACATGCTGCAACTAAGCCCTGGTGTGGTCAAATTTTTTTTTTTTTTTAATTCAAGTAACACTAAATTCAACACTATACTTTAAAAACAGCATGTTCAGATTGAGCCTATTCCTGTTCCAGTCACTCTATCTATGTAGATCTCTATCCATCCTTCTATCTGTATTTGTTCTAATGGTGTTCACAAACTGTGGATATTTGTAGTATTTCTGTGATCATAAAATCAGGATGATTTGAACTTAGGGAAAAAAAAGGATACCAAGAGATCACTCTTTCTCCCCCTCCTTCTATCCCCCTCACTTTTTCGCCCTGCAAAGTCACCCAGGAAAGACCATTGAGCACACACTGAGAAGGCAAGCCAAAGGGAGCTCTCAGCAGACATCCACCCTGTCAGCACTGGGTCTCAGGCTTCCAGCTTCCAGAGTGGTGAGAAAACAAATTTCTGTTGTCAAAGCCACCAGCCTATGGTATTTTGTTATGGCAGCCCCAGCGCAATAACACAGGGGACATACCCAGTTCATATAACCATGCTGTAACCATTGATGGGTGCGGTCACACAGGCACCCTCCTGAGGCAGAGACCAGCTGCTTTCTATTCCAAAACAGTTCCAGTAATACTTCCCATTCCATTTTAAGACCATAGGTGTTCAACATGACAAGATTGACAAGCCTATTTTTCTATCATTCTGCTTTACCTCTGCAAACAAGTATCTTAGAATAATAACTTCTGGGACTGGAAATGGTTACATGAATATGTGGTTCAGTTTCAAATGTGTGACTAATATTTTTTGCAGCTAAGTAGCATTTTCTGTTTTCCAATGACATTTTAAAGCCCATTTATGTTATAGGCTTCCCTGGTGGCTCACACAGTAAAGTGTCTGCCTACAATGTGGGAGACTCGGGTTCGATCCCTGGGTAGGGAAGATCCCTTGGAGAAGGAAATGGCAACCCACCCCGGTACTCTTGCCTGGAAAATCCCATGGATGGAAGAGCCTGGTAGGCTACAATCTATGGGGTCGCAAAGAGTCGGACACGACTGAGTGACTTCACTTTCACTTTTCCTTTCTATGTTACCTAAGTATGCATAATTAATTCCTCCTTTGGAAATGTCTTTGTTTTCTCCACTGAGCTGGTGATTATTCATCGTCTCACTCAAATCCTACCACTCTCCTCCCACCCCTGGCCACACTTGTCAGCCCGTTCCCTGCCTCAAAGCCTGACATCTACAAGCTGCAGCCCCCAGGCTTTGCTGTTCTCAGCGCGTTTCTCGGCTCTTGACCAAAGGGAAGCACTATCAGAGTGAGAAGGGAGGAGTGTGAAGGGTGGGGAGAGAGAGGGGTGGGTCTTCTCCCTCTCTCTCTGCCAGAGCCTGGTCTCCACCATGGGTACCTTCCTCTGTTATATAGCACCCACGCTGGGTGGCCCCTCTCCTATGACCACAGCTCTGGATGGGTTCTAGGAATAGCACACCTTTTGTTTCTCCAGGCCCAAGGATGATAGAGTTTTCTGCTGTTAATAGTTCCCAGTGGCTTCTCCATTCAGCTTGATTCTCTGTGCCTTGCCTACAGTGTGAGTTAAGGGTTGAGTTGTAACCCCTGCCCCCCATTCCTACGTTGAAGTTCTAACCCCCAAGACCTCAGAATGTGACTGTCTTAGGAGAGTGTCTTCAAAAAGGTAAAGTTAAACAAAGTCATGCAGGAGGATCCTAATCCAATCTGACTTGTGTCCATATAATAAGAGGCCCAGGTGGCACTAGTGGTAAAGAACCCGCCTGCCAATGCAGGAGACATAAGAGATGTGGGCTCGATCCCTGGGTCTGGAAGATCACCTTGGAGGAGGGCATGGCAACCCATTCCAGTATTCTTGCCTGGAGAATCCCATGGACAGAGGAGGCTGGTGGGCTACAGTCCATGGGGTGGCAAAGAGTCGGACATGACTGAGCAACTTAGCATATACACAGTAAGAGAAGATTAGGACATCGACAAGCAGAGAAGGAAGACAGTCTGTGGGGAAGGCAGCCGTCTGCAAGCCAAGGAGAGAGGCCTCAGAAGAAACCAACCCTGCCCACATCTTAATCTTGGACTTCCCAGCCTCCAGAAAATAAATGTCTGTTGTTTTTGAGCCACTCATCAATGGTGTTGGTGGTTTAGTCACTCAGTCGTGTCCAACTCCCTGTGACCCTGTGGGCTGTAGCCCATCAGGCTCCTCTGTTCATGGGATTTCCCAGGCAAGAATACTGGAGTGGGTTGCCATTTCCTTCTCCAGGGCATCTTCCCAATCCAGGGATCAAACCCAAGTCTCCCACATTGCATGCTGTTTCTTTACCTCTGAGACATCAGGGAAGCCCACTTATCAATGGTACTTTTGTTACAGCAGCCTAAACAGACTAAGACTGTTACAGCATCCCCAGAAAACTATGACACCACAGTCAATTGTCCCATCTCTAAACCACTTGTGGAGACTTGGGGATGTGCTGGTTATATCCTTCTTGGACCTGGTCTCATACAGCCAGCTTCACCAAGGACACTATCATATGTCCCTTTATCCACTCCACGGTATCTATCATCACATTCCTAAGTTTATAAATATGTCAACATCTGTGCTGTGAATGCCTGTTCCTGAAATACTGCAGGACTTGCTTTCACAATAAGGTTCCTAAGCCGTTTCTAAGCGAGGAGCCAAGTGACATCCAAGTCTCTGTGTAGAGCATATTGTCGTTTTTGGAAAAGTCCTTTCACATTTTTTACCTCAGCTGCTGCTGGAGGGCCTGGGGTGATGACTGAAGTCCAGAGAGCCTCTGGAGATGCTGTGTGAGAGTTTTTGTTGCTGCTTCAGTGGCTGGGAGGCCCAGGGGCTGGTGAGGAAGCCAAGCAAGGTGAGCTGGAACATGTAGGGAGGCCCTAGGTTGTGCATTTAAGATCGAGAGAGGAAAAAAGATACTGCTAGAGTGAGAGTTGTTAGCACAGCAGAAAAAGCTATCTAATTCAACTTATTTAAGGACTATAAAGGGCTTCCCTAGTGCCTCAGTGGTAAAGGATCCTCTTGCCAAGCAGGAGATGTGGGTTTAACTCCTGGGTTGGGAAGATCCCTGGGAGAAAGGAATGGCAACCCACTCCAGTGTTCTTGCCTGGAGAAGTCCATGCACAGAGGAGCCTGGTGGGCTACAGTCCACAGGGTTGCGAAAGAGGCGGACACAACCTAGTTACTAACCAATGACAAAGTAATATAAAACAATTTTATAAAATCATAGGGCGGGATGGGATTTCGTGAGACGTCCCAGTTTTATCACCTTCTGCCTCATGCAACCCGTCAAGTATTGAGTTACTCCTAATAAACACACTTCTTTGTCTCCAAAGCACCATATTTCATTTGAGCCTCAAGGAAATTGTGTAAGGTAGATAGGGAGGTATTAACGTCTCCATTTTACAAATAAATGGAACTGAAGAGCAGGTAGTTGAAATGCCAGCGTTCAAGGAGCTAAAATGTGTTAGAGCTGGGTCTGGAGACTTGTGATCCTAAGACCAGGTGGGTATTGATAGAGTTCCCATCGTTTACCCTCCCTGCTAATCTGGGCATGCGCACAAAAGACTAATGTCACAGGTGGACATTCCATCCAAAACTCACAGCGAGGAAGGACTTCTCAACATCTGGCCGTGAGCAGAAAAGGCAGAGGAAGGGAGAAGAGAGCGAGAGAAAGACATAATACGAGATGAGTTTACAGGGAGCAGGAGGGGGCATGTGCACCCTTATCTCGGTTCGACTGGGCAGAGCAACACAGGAGAGCAAGCAGATGTACAGAGGCTGAGCCTCTCCGAACACGGTCCCCCTCCCGACTCCATATTCAGCAGGCAGGTCCCAGGAGCCAGGTTATCCGTTAGCTCCCTCTAATGCTCTGATGGATATGTTTGCAACACACAGGGTTTCCATTAATTTGGGGAAAATCCTACTGTAGGCTTTCACTGAATCAGAAATTGCTTCAGCCATGACTGCTGTCTCCAGTGAACTGGGTCCCTCTTCCTCCACAGAGATACCCCACACAGGCTGGTCTCACCTGCACCCTCCACCTGCCTGTCTCTCTCTATATATATTTTTAAAATTGGAGGATAATTGCCTTACAATGTTGTGGTGCTCTCTGCCATACATCAATGTTAATTAGTCATAATGAGATATATATATATCCCCACACCCTCTTGGTATGGGCTTCCCTGATGGCTCAGAGGTTAAAGCATCTGCCTGGAATGCAGGAGACCCAGGTTCGATCCCTGAGTCAGGAAGATCCCCTGGAGAAGGAAATGGCAACCCATTCCAGTACTCTTGCCTTGAGAATCCCACGGAGGGAGGAGCCTGGTAGGCCCCAGTCCATGGGGTCACAAAGAGTCGGACACAATTGAGTGACTTCACTTTCACTTTCTTTCACTCTACCCTCTTGAGCCTCCCTCCCCCCGCATTCCACCCCTCTATGTCATCACAGAGCTCCAGGTTGAGCTCTCTGTGCTATATAGCAGCCTCCCACAAATTACAAGCATACAGGGGGCTTCCTTGGTGGTTCAAATAGTAAAGAATCTGCCTTCAATGCAGGAGACTCAGGTTTGATCCCTGGATTGGGAAGATCTCCTAGAGAAAGGAATGGCAACCCACTCCAGTATTTTTGCCTGGGAAATCCCACGGACAGAGGAGCCTGGCGGGCTGCAGTCCATGGGATCTCAGAGTCAGACACATTTGAGTGACTTTGAGAGTGAGTGAGTGTATATATATCAATGCTACTTTCTCAATTTGTCCTAGCCTCTCCTTCCCCTGCCGTGTCCACAAGTCCATTCCCTACATCTGCATCTCCAATTCTTCTCTGTAAATAGGTTCATCAGTACTGTTTTCCTAGATTCTGTATATATGTGTGGTGTGTGCATGCTAAGTCACTTTGGTCGTGACTTTGGTCATACAGACCTCATAGACTGTAGCCTGCCATAATGCATATCATACATGCGTTAATATACAATATTTGTTTTTCTCTTTCTGACTTACTCACCAGCTCTCTTTACTCCTTCTCTACATCTATCCTTGGAGGCCCACCTTCTCCAAGAAGCTTGAGTGCTTCAACCCTCAGAGATTTTTGTCTCAGCTACATTCCTGAAGCCATTATCATCCAGAACCCCAGACTTAGCTTAGCACTGAACATATGCTCTTCAGGACTAGTTCTCTGATGAGACATCAGCCCCCAGAGAATCAAGCTGGAATCCCACACCCTCCTGAATCTATGCTCCTGCTAGTAGATCCATGCATGTTAGCTGTGACTTTTCTGGGAAAGAGTAGGCAAAACTAGGGTTAAACACAGCCAGTCGTTGGAATCCAAGAGGAAAGGGGGAAAGAATGGGAATTAATTGTTTTCCCATGTTGGAAGTTTTCAGTGTTGTTTTAAGATCTGCATACAGTCAGCATTTTCATGTTGCTCTAAGATTAGCACAAGGTAAGAGAACAAACAGAAGCCTTCCTTTTTGCTATTTTAGGAACAAAGAAAATAAAATAATACCTTCCAAATGGAGGAACAGCCTAGCTTTCTGTGACACAAGAATGGGCTCATAACACCTTGACTGTAACAGTTTCGAATGGAATCCTATTGCAGCACAAAGTATATTTATCACTGTATTTGAGGAACCCTTTCTCTCTTTTTTTTTTTTAAATTTTTATTTTAACTTTAGTTTACTTTACAATACTGTATTGGTTTTGCCAAACATTGACATGAATTCACCACGAGTGTACATGCGTTCCCAAACATGAATCCCCTCCCACCTCCCACCCCATACCATCTCTCTGGGTCCTCTCCATGCACCAGTCCCAAGCATCCTGCATCCCGCATCGGACATCAATTGGCGATTCGTTTCTTACACGATAGTATACATGTTGCAATGCCATTCTCCCATCTCATCCCACCCTCTCCCTCTCTCTCTCCCCCAGAGTCCAAAAGGTCACTCTATAGATCTGAGTCTCTTTTGTTGTCTCGCATACAGGGTCATCATCACCATCTTTCTAAATTCCATATATATGCATTAGTATACTGTCTTGGTGTTTTTCTTTCTGGCTTACTTAACTCTGTATAATCGGCTCCAGTTCCATCCATCTCCTTAGAACTGATTCCAATGTATTCTTTTTAATGGCAGAGTAATACTCCATTGTGTATGTGTACCACAGCTTTCTTATCCATTCATCTGCTGATGGACATCTAGGTTGTTTCCATGTTCTGGCTATTATAAACAGTGCTGCGATGAACATTGGGGTACATGTGTCTCTTTCTATTCTGGTTTCCTTGGTGTGTATGCCCAGCAGTGGGATTGCTGGGTCATAAGGCA
>SJYQ01004697.1:162773-173227 GCA_006410935.1 Redunca redunca | reverse complement strand
TGGATTCCTTTTATTTCTTTTTCTGCTCTGATTGCTGTGGCCAGAACTTCCAGAACTATGTTGAATAGTAGCGGTGAGAGTGGGCACCCTTGTCTTGTTCCTGACATTAGGGGAAATGCTTTCAATTTTTCTCCATTGAGGATAATGTTTGCTGTGGGTTTGTCATATATAGCTTTAATTATGTTGAAGTATGTTCCTTCTATTCCTGCTTTCTGGAGAGTTTTTATCATAAATGGATGTTGAATTTTGTCAAAGGCCTTCTCTGCATCTATTGAGATAATCATATGGCTTTTATTTTTCAATTTGTTAATGTGGTGAATCACACTGATTGATTTGTGGATATTGAAGAATCCTTGCATCCCTGGGATAAAGCCCATTTGGGAGGAACCCTTTCTCTTAAGTCCCCCCAGGGGGAGATCCACAAGCCCAGGCAGGCTCCTCTCAAGCTCTCCTTTTTCACCTTGGCAGGTCCCAGGGACTCCCCCGGCCCACCACCTCTCCTCTTGGTAATTGTCACCACCTCCCCAAACTGTCAAGTTTCTCACCCCTTCTTGAGGGGCTCTGGAAGCTGGTCTCTTTATGCCTACCTGTCGGACTGCACCTCACAGGCCTACAAAGCCTGTATTTGTCCAGCTTCAAGACTGAAGAAAGCCTGGATTAGGCAACAGAGGGCTTCCCCAGCGGCTCAGCGGTGAAGAACCCACTAGTAATGCAGGAGACACAGGAGACGGGAGTTCGATCCCTGGGCCAGGAAGATCCCCTGGAGAAGGGAATGGCAACCCACTCCAGTGTTCTTGACCGGAGAATCCCATAAGCCACCCCTCCCCAAAAAACCCAGATACAAAATTTTAAATATGGTGTCCACTGAACGTCTATCACTTTTGCATCACAGTAAAGCCAAAAAGTTACTAAGCCAAAGCATCTTAAGCCATGGACTGTCTGTACAACCTTAAGAGAAGACACCTGGGCAGTCAATTTACCCCCACAGTTTCTACATCAGCTCATTAGTGATTAAAACTCGAGGACCAAAAACAAACCTTTGCGTTCACAATTAGAGATAAGCCAATACAAGCAAATATCACTAAGAAGAGGGAGTATATAGGGTTAAAGTCCTGTGTGTGTGTGTGTGTGTGTGTGTGTGTGTGTGTGTTCTCAGTCACTCACTCTTGTCTGACTCTTTGCTGAGCCCGCTAGGGTCCTCTGTTCATGGAATTTTCCAGGCAAGAATACTGGGATGAGGTGCCATTTCCTATTCCAAGGGATCTTCCCAACCCAGGGATTGAACTTGTGTCTTTTGGGTCTCCTGCACTGGCCGGTGGATTCTTTACCACTAGCACCACCTGGGAAGCCCCAGTTAAAAGTCCTGCTGCTGCTGCTGCTAAGTCGCTTCAGTCGTGTCTGACTGTGTGACCCCATAAACGGCAGCACACCAGGCTCCCCCATCCTTGGGATTCTCCAGGCAAGAACCTGGAGTGGGTTGCCATTTCCTTCTCCAATGCTTGAAGGTGAAAAGAGAAAGTGAAGTCGCTCAGTTGTGTCTCACTCTCAGTGACCCCATGGACTGCAGTCTACCAGGCTCCTCCACCCATGGGATTTTCCAGGCAAGAGTACTGGAGTGGGGTGCCATTGCCTTCTCTGAGTTCAGTTCAGTCAGTTCAGTCACTCAGTTGCGTCCGACTCTTTGAGACCCCATGAATCACAGCACGCCAGGCCTCCCTGTCCATCACCAACACCCAGAGTTTACTCAGACTCACGTCCATCGAGTCAGTGATGCCATCCAGCCATCTCATCCTCTGTTGTCCCCTTCTCCTCCTGCCCTCAATCCCTCCCAGCATCAGAGTCTTTTCCAACGAGTCAACTCTTCAAATGAGGTAGCCAAAGTACTGGAGCTTCAGCTCTAGCATCATTCCTTCCAAAGAAATCCCAGGGCTGATCTCCTTTAGAATGGACTGGTTGGATCTCCTTGCAGTCCAAGGGACTCTCGAGAGTCTTCAACACCACAGTTCAAAAGCATCAATTCTTTGGCACTCAGCCTTCTTCACAGTCCAACTCTCACATCCATATACGACCACTGGAAAAACCATAGCCTTGACTAGACGGACCTTAGTCAGCAAAGTAATGTCTCTGCTTTTGAATATGCTATCTAGGTTGGTCATAACTTTTCTTCCAAGGAGTAAGCGTCTTTTAATTTCATGGCTGCAGTCACCATCTGCAGTGATTTTGGAGTCCAAAAATATAAAGTCTGACACTGTTTCCACTGTTTCCCCATCTATTTCCCATGGAGTGATGGGATCAGATGCCATGATCTTCGTTTTCTGAATGTTGAGCTTTAAGCCAACTTTTTCACTCTCCTCTTTCACTTTCATCAAGAGGCTTTTCAGCTCCTCGTCACTTTCTGCCATAAGGGTGCTGTCATCTGAATATCTGAGGTTATTGATATTTCTCCCAGAAATGCTGATTCCAGCTTGTGTTTCTTCCAGTCCAGCATTTCTCATGATGTACTCTGCATATAAGTTAAATAAGCAGGGTGACAATATACAGCCTCGATGCACTCCTTTTCCTATTTGGAACAAGTCTGTTGTTCCATGTCCAGTTCTACCTGTTGCTTCCTGACCTGCATACAGATTTCTCAAAAGGCAGGTCAGGTGGTCTGGTATTCCCATCTCTTGAAGAATTTTCCACCGTTTCTTGTAATCCACAGAGTCAAAGGCTTTGGCATAGTCAATAAAGCAGAAATAGATGTTTTTCTGGAACTCTCTTGCTTTTTTGATGATCCGGCGGAAGTTGGCAATATGATCTCTGGTTCCTCTGCCTTTTCTAAAACCAGCTTGAACATCAGGAAGTTCACAGTTCACATATTGTTGAAGCCTGGCTTGGAGAATTTTGAGCGTTACTTTACTAGCGTGTGAGATGAGNATAAGGGATTTGATTTAGGTCATACCTAAATGGTCTAGCGGTTTTCCCTACTTTCTTCAACTTAAGTCTGAATTTGGCAATAAGGAGTTCATGATCTGAGTCACAGTCAGCTCCCAGTCTTGTTTTTGCTGACTGTATAGAGCTTCTCCATCTTTGCTGCAAGGGATATAATCAATCTGATTTTGGTGTTGACCATCTGGTGATGTCCATGTATAGAGTCTTCTCTTGTGTTGTTGGAAGAGGGTATTTGCTGTGACCAGTGCATTTTCTTGGCAAAACTCTATTAGTCTTTGCCCTGCTTCATTCCACATTCCAAGGCCAAATTTGCCTGTTAGTCCAGGTGTTTCTTGACTTCCTACTTTTGCATTCCAGTCCCGTATAAAGAAAAGGACATCTTTTTTGGGTGTTAGTTCTAAAAGGTCTTGTAGGTCTTCATAGATCCGTTCAACTTCAGCTTCTTCAGCATTACTGGTTGGGGCATAGACTTGGATTATTGTGATATTGAATAGTTTGCCTTGGAAACGAACAGAGATCATTCTGTCATTTTTGAGATTGCATCCAAGTACTGTATTTTGGACTCTTTTGCTGACCATGATGGCTACTCCATTTCTTCTGAGGGATTCCTGCCCACAGTAGTAGATATAATGGTCATCTGAGTTAAATTCACCCATTCCAGACCATTTTAGTTTGTTGATTTCTAGAATGTCTATGTTCACTCTTGCCATCTCTTGTTTGACCATTTACATGTAAATGATTGATATGATTGGAAAGGAAAAGTTATAGGAAGACCTGGAAAAAAAAAAAAAAGAGTGCCAGAGACAGGAAGTACATGCCAAAGCAATCTGGGCCATACCAAACAAACGCTTGGGTTACTTCACAATTTTTCCCAATGATGACCCCAAACCAGTCCCAAGATTAGTGACTAATCAAAGATGAGAGCGTGAGAGCTGGCGAAAATCTAAAGAAAGGTACTTATGGGAATAGCTAGCCGCGGAAGGAGCTATTATCGGAGTCTAAATCTCTGTTTTTCTTCTTTAGTCCATTAGAGAAGAGAAAACAGGAAAGTTTGGGGCTACTTGTATTTTATACACTATTGTATTTCACCAATAGATATTTGCTAGTTATTATAAAGTAATCAGAATTTTATAATATTTTAGTTTTAATCATAAAATACATTGACCACCTAAAAAGACATGAAAGTGAAAGTGGAGTCGTGTCCAACTCTTTGCGACCTCATGGACTGTAGCCTATCAGGTTCCTCCATCCATGGGATTTTCCAGGCAAGAGTGCTGGAGTGGCTTGCCATTTCCTTCTCCAGGGGATCTTCCCAACCCAGGAATCAAACCCAGGTCTCCCGCATTGCAGGCAGATGCTTTTACCGCCTGAGCCACCAGGGAAGCCCTAAAATAAAATAAAATAAAAGGCATATAAAGTAAAAATGTATTTTTGATAAGCCTTATGACAAGTCAACTTCTTTGTAATCATAGGATCTATTTTTTTTAATTATTTGGAGTACTTCTTGATTAAAACGATTCACTGTGGGCCTTCCTTGGAAGTCGAGTGGTTAAGAATCCGCCGGTGCAGTGGACATGGGTTCCGTCCCTGGTCTGGGATGATTCCACATGCTGCAAGGCAAGTAAGCCTGAGAGCCACAACTACTGAGCCCACGTGCCACAGCGACTGGAGCCCAAGCACCCTGGAGCCTGTGCTCTGCAATAAGAGAAGCCACTGCAGCAGGAAGACTGCGTACGGCAAGCAGAGAGGAGTGGTCCCGTGCTCACGACAACTAGAGAGAGCCCGCACACAGCAACAAAGACCCAGCTCAGCCATAAACAAATAAATAAAAAGAACCTGCCTTCCAACGCAAGGGACTAGGGCTGATACCTGCTTGGGGGAACTAAGATCCCACACGCCACAACTAGAGAAAGCCTGTGTGCTGCAACAAAGACCCAGTGCAACCAAACCAAAGAATTTTAAATAAAACAAAAACTATTCACTGTTACCAGATCTTTTCAGTGCTCATCAATCTCACTTTGGATACTATCATTCAAGGGGAAAGGGGGACTCTCAAAAAAAAAAAAAATCAGAAACCTTAACTTACAAATNTCAGTGCTCATCAATCTCACTTTGGATACTATCATTCAAGGGGAAAGGGGGACTCTCAAAAAAAAAAAAAAAATCAGAAACCTTAACTTACAAATAAGTGAATAAAATGTATTCATGTATGAATACAGATTTCCTCTCGGCCTGTTTCTGCACAGTCCATATTTCTAACTGACATAATATGAGACTTCTTTCCTTTGGGGATGGGTTATTAGAATGATAGAGAAGCCATACCAGAGTGGTGAGGGCCAGGGGAAGGACCAGCCCACGATGCTGCAGTGATCTCTGAAACAAGGAGCCAGTGGGGGGCACATGGAGACAGGAGAGCTGCAGGCTTTTGGCGTGTAGGCAGTTTCTGGCGGTTCAGACTGTAACTGCCTTTCCAGCAGTTATACAGTGTGAGAGAACTGGGGAATGAAGAAAGGGGTCTGGTAAATAGTGTTATGAGTTCTGAATTGGATCCCCTGTGATTTTTCTTTGAGAGACAACATGAAAATTGGTATTCATCTTTAAAATTACTTTGGGCAGTGCTACGAGCTACTCTGTAGAAACTGAGCTATGTGGGGACCCAGGATGATTAGGGAAGAAATTTTTATGGGATATAATTATCACTACAGTAAATCAGAAATAACCCCAAATGCCTCACAATAGTGAAACAGCTCTGCAACATGATAAGAGAAAATATGGCATTAAGGACGCATGGGGGCTTTGGGAGTGAGGCCATTCAGAGTCTCACTAAGAATCTCTTAATTTCTTCCTTTATACATTGATTGAATAACTATATCTAAATTTAGAGTTACTGGGAAGATTAAATGAAAATATGTATAAAATTCCTAAAAGAGTGTATGATTCATTGTACTCATGGTAGCTAATATTATAAACAGTGGTCCCCAAATTTTTTGGCACCAGGGACCAGTTTCATAGAAGATAATTTTTTCCACAGACTGGGGGAACAGGCAGGGAGGGATGGCTTTGGGGTGATTCAAGCACATTACATTTTGTGTAGTTCAGCCGCTCAGTCATGTCCGACTCTGCAGCTCCACGGGCTGCAGCATGCCAGACTTCCCTGTCCTTCGCCATCTCCTGGAGCTGGCTCACAGTCACCTCCATTGGGTCAGTGATGTTTTCCTACCCTCTGGTCCTCTGTCGTCCCCTTCTCCTCCTGCCTTTAATCTTTCCCAGCATCAGTCTTTTCTAATGAGTCGGCTCTTCGCATCCAGTGGCCCAAGTATGGAGTTTCAGCTTCATCATCAGTCCTTCCAATGAATATTCAGGACTGACTTCTTTTAGGATTGACTGGTTTGATCTCCTTGCAGTTCAAGGGACTCTAAAGAGTCTTCTCCAACACCACAGTTCAAAAGCATCAATTCTTCTGCGTTCAGCCTTCTTTATGGTTCAACTCTCACATCCATACATGACTACTGGAAAAACTACAGCATTACATTTGTTGTGCACTTTATTTCTAATGTGATGCCACTGCTGATGAGAGGTACCAATGGGCCTGTGGCCCAGAGGTTGGGGACCCCTGTTATAAAATATCATAGTGATGTTAAAAATAATAAGCATGAGGGGTAAATCATTAGATATACAATAATTAAATTACAAAGCATAAAGTTACCATGTTTGTACATTAACAAGGACAGGAAGCACATTTGCAAGGATTGAGGTCAGCTCAATTATTGTCATGGATGCCCAGAAGAAGAGAACAGGCTCAGATTGAAGAACAGTGATTTAGAATGAATATAAAAGAACATTAGGATTATAAAGCGCTGAAGAAATCTATAAAAGAAAACATTCAAACCTTTTCCTCTAGAGATTAAAAAGATAATTACATTGGTTTCACATTTATTTCCCTGATTATAACAGACAAAGATAATTTATATTTGGCTTTGATAGGTGTTCTTTGCCTTGGGGGTTTCTCCTTTCTAATTGTGTTTATTTAGTCTAATAGAAAATGAATTTGCATTCCTTGAACTTCTACCAGTTGAAGGTGGGTAGATGACTGAGAAGAATGCTTAACAGCTGGGGAAAATCCCCTTGGAATTTAAAAGGTGCTGGGAATAATCCAAAAAGTAGATAATCCATGGAAGAATTAACTATACATGAATTTGATAATCGTCCAATATCTTTCTCTATTTTTAAAAAAATTCTAAATTGAAGCATTGTTATTTTACAATGTTTTAGGTATCTAGCATAGTGATTTATATATGTATACACACACACACGCACACACACAAACACACACATTCTGTTTTAGATTATTTTCCACTGTAGGTTATAATAAGATATTGGATATAGTTCCTTGTGCTATACAGTAGGTTCCTGTTTTTTTTAATCTATTATATATATATATATAATAGTATATATATATATATATCTGTCCCACATCTCTTGATTCAGCTTTTCAAGAAAAAGGAGCCATACCATCACAGCCAGGGATCTAATGTGTGAGGCAGGGGAGCAGCTAGGACCGTTTTCTTATCCTAGTACCATGCATGATACCTCATTTTACAGTTAGTTCCTTTTTAATATTAATATCATATAATTAGTATACAACATTGTGCTATATTATTTTATGCTATACTATCTTATATGACCACCACTGGTGACTCAGTGGAAAAGAATACGCCTGCCAAGCAGGAGATAGGAGGTCAGTCCCTGGGTCAGGAAGATCCCTTGAAGAAGGAAATGGCAACTGGCTCCAGTATTCTTGCTTGGGAAATCACGTGAACAGAGGAGCCTGATGGGTTTACAGTCCACGGGGTTGCAAAAGACTCAGACACGACTTAGTGACTAAACAGCAACAATACTATCTTATATCACATCATAATTATATTTTACAGTTACTTTTAATGCCTTTTGGGATTTCTTGACAATAGGATTGTGAAAATCCCATTTTCAGAGTAGTTGTTACAAGGATTCTTGCTGCACTTTCAAGATGTGAGGACCATTGCTAGGGTATCAGCACCACTTATCTCACACCAAATGGCAAGGACAGGAAAGTTCTCAGGCAGTGAGGTCAAGATGAAGGAAGAGGCTGTTATTTTTTTTGCTTTTTGGTTATATTATCCTGGGCTTCACTGATGGCTCAGCTGGTAAAGAATCTGTCTGCAATCAGGAGACCTGGGTTTGATCCCTGGGTTGGGAAGATCCCCTGGAGAAGGAAATGGCAACCCACTCCAATATTCTTGCTTGGAAAATCCCATGGACAAGAGGAATTTGGCAAGCTACAGTTTATGGGGTCGTAAAAGAGTCAGACACGACTGAGCATGCACGCATGGCTAAATATAAAATATTTTTTGGATTGTCTATCATTGAATAGGTTTCACATTACATCTTGCCCCTTACTATCCAGATTGTTTTTAAAAGTGACTTTACTTCTAATATGAGATTGAGCTTTCAAGCCAATACTTGACTCCTACAATGAAAATCCCAAGTAATGCTAAGTTTAAGAATCAGTATCCTTGGGCTTCCCTGGTGGCTCAGTGGCAAAGAATCTACCTGCCAATGCAGGTAACATGGGTGTGATCCCTGATCTGGGAAGATCCTACATGCAGTGGAGCAACTAAGCCTGTGTGCCACAACTTCTGAGCCTGTGCTGATCCCACACACCACAACGTAAACGAGAAGGCTCTAGAGCCCAATCTCTGCAACAAGAGAAGCCATGGCCATGAGAAGCTTGCACACCACAACTAGAGAAAAGCCTGTGCAGCGAGGAAGACTCAGCACAGCCATAAATAAAGGAAAACATTTTTAAAAACCTGTATGCTTACTTCTCTCCTTTCTTTTTTTATTGAAAATGCATTCCTTATGCTATCAATCTGTTATGTTGTTCACAAAACACACAGACAAATAAATCCTAAAACCTAAAATGGAGAGAGAAAACTGAATAAAAATAAACTGGAAATATCCCCTTCAAACTTAATTCCTGTGGCTTTCATGGAGATATAAAGATTACCATATGATCTAGTGAATTTATGGAATAAGTTTGTTGTTGGGCAAAAGAAAAAATCCAGTGAGTATCATTTATTCATTTAGAAAATATTTATTAAATGCCTGATAGCATCAAGCAATGTACAAGGAGCATGGTAAAACCATGCCTGACCCTGTAGTTCAGCTGATTGGAGTAGAGAGATAATTAGTGATCTTTGCAAATATCAGTGACCTTTGAAATATATGTTTCTATTAGTTATGGTAAAAGAAAAGAATTAACAAACTGCTTTTAAAAGTTTGAAGACCTTGAATTTTATCCAGGGTGATTTTAAAAATGTTTAACCAGGAGAGAAGGGAGAAGATGGCGGAGGAATAGGACGGGGAGATCACTTTCTCCCTCACAAATTCCTCAAAAAAACATTTCAACGCCGAGCAAATTCCACAAAACAACTTCTGAATGCTGGCAGAGGACATCAAGCACCCAGGAAAGCAGATCATTGCCTTCAAAAACAGGTAGGGAAAAAATATAAAAGACGAAAAAAGAGACAAAGGAGGTGGGGAGGGAGCTCCGTCCCAGGTAGGGAAGCCCGTCCTGGGAAAGGAACTTTAAGAAGAGAGGTTTCCAAACACCAGGAAACACTCTCCCTGCCAAGTCTGTGGAGAGCCCTGGAAGCACAGAGGGCATCATAACAGGAAGGATACATAAATGAATAATTAAAACCGACAGATTACAAGCCCAACAGTAACTTCCCCAGCGGAAAAGCAGCACAGAAACCTGCATCCGCCACTAGCAAGTGGGGGCAGGGCAGGGACGCACAGGAGGCGCAGGCTGCACGGCTTTGTAAGAATCGGGCAGGAACGCCCGGCAAGTAACCAGAACGAACTAACTTGGGCTAGTAAACCAGACTGGGGGATAGCTAACCACGTGAAAAGCTCGAACATAAGACACCGCCAGGACCGCGCACAGAACAAAGGACAGAACGGAAGTAGCTGGCTGCAGACCATCCCCCACCAGGGACAAGCAGCCAGAGCTGTAAGGGCTGGAAAGGGACAATCGCAGCCCTGGAGAGACTTTCCCTGCCAAACGGCAAGCAGGCTTCTTTGCTAAAACTTCTGGGGGTGCTGGTCAGCGGTACACCCAGAAAACTGAGCAGCAGGGGCGAGAAATGTGATGGGTCGCGGAGACTGCGTTTGCCAAACACCTGGGACACTCAGACTTGGGAAGGGCACGAATCGCAATCCCAACCCAATCTGCGCCACTGGGGGATAGCTGAGCGCCGAACCTGAGCGACTTAGACTGGGGAGGGGAATGCAGCCTAGAGCCGGCCTCAGACGGTTCCCGGTGGAGCAACGTAGAGCCCCAGCAGTGCGGCTTGTGTGCCACGAGCAGGGGCAGACCCAACGGGGCTGACGCACCATGTACACACGACAGTGTTATCTGTGTGCAGCATCCCTCCCTCCCCACAGCGCGGTTGAACAGTGAGCCAAAAAAAAAAAAAAAA
>SJYQ01004697.1:116492-155120 GCA_006410935.1 Redunca redunca | reverse complement strand
CTCAAAATTCTCCAAGCTAGGCTTCAGCAATACGTGAACCATGAACTTCCTGATGTTCAAGCTGGTTTTAGAAAAGGCAGAGGAACCAGAGATCAAATTTCCAACATCCATTGGATCATTAAAAAAGCAAGAGAGTTCCAGAAAAACATCTATTTCTGCTTTATTGACTATGCCAAAGCCTTTTGACTGTGTGGATCACAATAAACTGTGGAAAATTCTGAAAGAGACGGGAATACCAGACCACCTAACCTGCCTATTGAGAAATCTATATGCAGGCCAGGAAGCAACAGTTCGAACTGGACATGGAACAACAGACTGGTTCCAAATAGGAAAAGGAGTACATCAAGGCTGTATATTGTCACCCTGCTTATTTAACTGATATGCAGAGTACATCATGAGAAACACTGGACTGGAAGAAACACAAGCTGGAATCAAGATTGCCAGGAGAAATATCAATAACCTCAGATATGCAGATGACACCACCCTTATGGCAGAAAGTGAAGAGGAACTAAAAATCCTCTTGATGAAAGTGAAAGAGGAGAGTGAAAAAGTTGCCTTAAAACTCGACATTCAAGAAAACTAAGATCATGGCATCTGGTCCCATCACTCCATGGGAAATAGATGAAGAAACAGTGGAAACAGTGTCAGACTTTTTTTTGGCTGGCGGGGGGGGGGTGCTCCAAAATCACTGCAGATGGTGGCTGCAGCCATAACATTAAAAGATGGTTACTCCTTGGAAGAAAAGTTATGACCAGACTACGTAGCATATTTAAAAGCAGAGACATTACTTTGCCAACTAAGGTCCGTCTAGTCAAGGCTATGGTTTTTTCAGTAGTCATGTATGGATGTGAGAGTTGGACTGTGAAGAAGGCTGAGCACCAAAGAATTGATGCTTTTGAACTGGAGAAGACGCTTGAGAGTCCCTTGGACTGCAAGGAGATCCAACCAGTCCATTCTGAAGGAGATCAACCCTGGGATTTCTTTGGAAAGAATGATGCTAAAGCTGAAATTCCAGTACCCTGGCCACTTCGTGTGAAGAGTTGACTCACTGGAAAAGACTTTGATGCTGGGAGGGATTGAGGGCAGGTGAAGAAGGGGACGACCAAGGATTAGATGGCTGGATGGCATCACTGTCTCAATGGGCATGAGTCTGAGTGAACTCCAGGAGTTGGTGATGGATAGGGAGGCCTGGCGTGCTACAGTTCATGGGGTCACAAAGAGTCGGACACGACTGAGCAACTGAAGTGAACTGATTGCAACCACAAAAATTGTTATTGCTGTTAGATATTTTTAGATATTTCAATTAATTAATTTGGGGTTTTATATTAATTAAATTAATTCCCCACCTGACATTTTATTTTTATTATTTTTCTAAGAGTCTGTGTATTTTTTACTGTTATAGACTAAAAAAAAATAAATCGAATGAGTGAACAAGATTATGGTGGAAAGACAAAAAAAGAAGTTGGAAAGAATAAGATGTAAACTGGTGGACCTTCTAAAAGTCCCATTTTCCTTTATTCTGTATTTATGCATAGTTTATGAGACTCCATTGAAGCTTAAACATGTATTAAGCACTGAAACTAAAGTGTTACTTTTAGTGGAAACAATAGAGACTTCAATTATATAGTACTTTCATACATATCTTTGACATCTTGTCTGAAATTGCTTCAAAAATAAAAATAATGAATCATAGATAATAATTATCAAATGACTCAATTAAATGTGATGATAAATTCTAGCTTTTACAGTGCAATTAAAGTTTCTATTTTATAGATTAAAAAATTATTTTTCATTTTGAAAATTAGCAAAAAGTGCACCAAATTCATGTTATCAGATGCCACTTAATTCAGCATACTAAGGAATAAAAGTTTTTATAAAGGATAACAGTGGTAAAATAGCCACTTAAAACTCTAGAATTCATAGAAGCCTCCCTATCGGCAGGGATTCCCAGGTGGCTCAACAGTAAAGAATCCTCCTGCCAATGCAGGAGGTGGGTGTTCAATCCCTGTGTTGGGAAGATCCCTGGAGAAAGAAATGGCAACCCACTCCAGTATTCTTGCCTCAAGAATACCATGAACAAAAGAGCTTGGCAGGCTATAGTCCATGGTTTCTCAAAGAGTTGGACACGACTGAGCACACATGCACACATTGGTAGTATATTCTTTGAAACAAATTCTGCAATAATTGAAACTGCAGTTAATATTTAATTGATTCAGTCATATCATTTGAATTTAATAGGGGGTTTGAAGTCAAATAAGACATAATTGATGTGTATGGGTGTATGTACACCCATAACATGATCATTTTTATTATAAGATAAAATGTAGTATTTTTTTTAGGAAAGTATATAAAAGAATGTTAAATTTCAATTTGACATACAATGGGATTCAAACATTTTATTCTTTGCTTTCAATGTTCTTCTAAAGATATACACATTTATGTTTTTTGACAACTCCATTTTGAAAATATTTATTTATTTTTAAATTTTAATTGGAGGCTAATTACTTTACAATATTGTGGTGGTTTTTGCCATAAATTCACATGAATCGGCCATAGTTGTACATGTGTTCCCCATCCTGACCCTCCCTCACACCTCCCTCCCCATCCCATCCCTCAGGGTCATCCCAGTGCACCAGCTCTGAGCACCCTGCCTCATGCATCAAACCTGGACTGGTGATCTATTTCACATATGATAATATACATGTTTCAATGTTATTCTCTCAAATCATCCCACCCTCACCTTCTCCCACAGAGTCCAACAGGCTCTTCTTTATATCTGTGTCTCTTTTGCTGTCTCACATATAGGGTCATCGTTACCATCTTTCTAATTTCCACATATGTGCATTTATATACTGTATTNGGAGATCAACCCTGGGATTTCTTTGGAAAGAATGATGCTAAAGCTGAAATTCCAGTACCCTGGCCACTTCATGTGAAGAGTTGACTCATTGGAAAAGACTTTGATGCTGGGAGGGATTGAGGGCAGGTGAAGAAGGGGACGACCAAGGATGAGATGGCTGGATGGCATCACTGTCTCAATGGGCGTGAGTCTGAGTAAACTCCGGGAGTTGGTGATGGACAGGGAGGCCTGGCGTGCTACAATTCATGGGGTCACAAAGAGTCGGACACGACTGAGCAACTGAAGTGAACTGATTGCAACCATAAAAATTGTTATTGCTGTTAGATATTTTTAGATATTTCAATTAATTAATTTGGGGTTTTATATTAATTAAATTAATTCCCCATCTGACATTTTATTTTTATTATTTTTCTAAGAGTCTGTGTATTTTTTACTGTTATAGACTAAAAAAAAAATAAATCGAATGAGTGAACAAGATTATGGTGGAAAGACAAAAAAAGAAGTTGGAAAGAATAAGATGTAAACTGGTGGACCTTCTAAAAGTCCCATTTTCCTTTATTCTGTATTTATGCATAGTTTATGAGACTCCATTGAAGCTTAAACATGTATTAAGCACTGAAACTAAAGTGTTACTTTTAGTGGAAACAATAGAGACTTCAATTATATAGTACTTTCATACATATCTTTGACATCTTGTCTGAAATTGCTTCAAAAATAAAAATAATGAATCATAGATAATAATTATCAAATGACTCAATTAAATGTGATGATAAATTCTAGCTTTTACAGTGCAATTAAAGTTTCTATTTTATAGATTAAAAAAATTCTTTTTCATTTTGAAAATTAGCAAAAAGTGCACCAAATTCATGTTATCAGATGCCACTTAATTCAGCATACTAAGGAATAAAAGTTTTTATAAAGGATAACAGTGGTAAAATAGCCACTTAAAACTCTAGAATTCATAGAAGCCTCCCTATCGGCAGGGATTCCCAGGTGGCTCAACAGTAAAGAATCCTCCTGCCAATGCAGGAGGTGGGTGTTCAATCCCTGTGTTGGGAAGATCCCTGGAGAAAGAAATGGCAACCCACTGCAGTATTCTTGCCTCAAGAATACCATGAACAAAAGAGCTTGGCAGGCTATAGTCCATGGTGTCTCAAAGAGTTGGACACGACTGAGTACACATGCACACATTGATAGTATATTCTTTGAAACAAATTCTGCAATAATTGAAACTGCAGTTAATATTTAATTGATTCAGTCATATCATTTGAATTTAATAGGGGGTTTGAAGTCAAATAAGACATAATTGATGTGTATGGGTGTATGTACACCCATAACATGATCATTTTTATTATAAGATAAAATGTAGTATTTTTTTTAGGAAAGTATATAAAAGAATGTTAAATTTCAATTTGACATACAATGGGATTCAAGCATTTTATTCTTTGCTTTCAATGTTCTTCTAAAGATATACACATTTATGTTTTTTGACAACTCCATTTTGAAAATTTTATTTATTTTTAAATTTTAATGGGAGGCTAATTACTTTACAATATTGTGGTGGTTTTTGCCATAAATTCACATGAATCAGGCATAGTTGTACATGTGTTCCCCATCCTGACCCTCCCTCACACCTCCCTCCCCATCCCATCCCTCAGGGTCATCCCAGTGCACCAGCTCTGAGCACCCTGCCTCATGCATCGAACCTGGACTGGTGATCTATTTCACATATGATAATATACATGTTTCAATGTTATTCTCTCAAATCATCCCACCCTCACCTTCTCCCACAGAGTCCAACAGGCTCTTCTTTATATCTGTGTCTCTTTTGCTGTCTCACATATAGGGTCATCGTTACCATCTTTCTAATTTCCACATATGTGCATTTATATACTGTATTGGTGTTGATCACTATGTTCACAGAGAACAATATAGCTTTGAATTCCCCTAAAGGAATTTCTCAGAAGGCAATGGCAACCCACTCCAGTACTCTTGCTTGGAAAATCCCGTGGATGGAGGAGCCTGGTAGGCTGCAGTCCATGGGGTTGCTAAAAGTCGGATACGACTAGCTGACTTCACTTTCACTTTTCACTTTCATGCATTGGAGAAGGAAATGGCAACCCACTCCATTGTTCTTGCCTGGAGAATCTCAGGGATGTGGAACCTGTTGGGCTGCCTTCTACAGGATCGCACAGAGTCAGACACGACTGAAGTGACTTAGCAGTAAAGGAATTTCTCAGGATGATAATAAATTTCCAAATATCTTCTAGTTTCATAAGTTTCAAACATAAATTATCATTGAAATACAGCAGTATTTTAGGGAAATCTGTTTTTCTGAGTGATTTTCTCTATCTACCTCATTTCATTTTCTTTTCTCCCCCCAAATTCTTTCTTCTCAGAGCTTCATTTTGGAAGATTGTGTGAGAGGTGGTATGGGTTATAAAATTGTTTCAGCCTTTGATTTCTACAACTATCAAGCCAGAAGCATACATTTATCAATCTTTTTATTTCCTTGGGCTATTTTCCCCTACAAACATAAAAGATAGGTTCAAAAGTATTATCAAGTTTCTATCGACCAAAAGGGTGGGAATTGTTGATTAAGATTCTGCTTAAGACAAGACTGAGAAAAGCCTGGTGGGATTGGTGGGATTACACTGCCCATGGCACATCAATAACAGGCATTGTTTGCATTTTTAAAATGGAATGTTTTCATAAATATAGATACCTAATATTAAATATTTATATACAAAGAATGAGATTTTAAACAAAATTAAGACGACACCAATTGATAAAAACCATTTACTGTATACATAACTAAAGCAGCATTAGTAGTCAGAATGTGTAGGATGTTCTCCATATAGGTAAGAACATTTGAAAAAAGTAACAACTAAAAGGGGAAAGGTAGGGAAGAGGGGCAGATTAGGAGTTGGGGATTAACAATATGGACACTACTATATATACGTAACCAACAAGAACTTTCCAGCACGGATAATTCTACTCAGTATTCTGTAATAACCTACATTGGAAAAGAATCTGAAAAAGAATGGATATATGTACATGTATAACTGAACCACTTTGCTGTACTGGTAGCTCAATCGGAAAAGAACCCGCCTGCAGTGCAGGAGACTGCCTTCAAGGCAAGAGACCTGGGTTCAGTCCCTGGGTCAGGAAGATCTCCTGGAAAGGGAAATGGCAACCCACTTCAGTATTCTTGCTTGGAAAATTTATGGACTGAGGACCCTGGTGGGCTACAGTCCATGGATTGCAAGAGTCAAACATGGCTTACTGACTAAACCACTATAACTGAACCACTTTGCTGTATACCTGAAACTAAAGTAACATTGTAAATCAATTATACTCCAATATAAAATATAAATTAAATTAAAAAAAATTCAACTACAAAATTTAAGAAAATATGAATAGGCAATTTAAAGATAGGGGACAAAGATTCATTGCAGATATATGCATATTTTTGACTTGGAAAAAGCTTAAATGTTAAGTGGGTTGGTGAGACTGGGAGTCATTAGCAACTTATATACCTCTGGTAGAAATTTAAACTGTTAAAACATTTTTAAGGACAAATTAGGTGGCATCTATTAAAGGTTAAAATATATATTCCAAAAGACAGTGGCCATAGCTAATAACTATTGAAGAGCTTGGTCTCATCCTACTGTTTGTTTTTTCTCAACATATGATGGATTATGTTTCCTGACCTCCTTGAATTTAGGTTGAGTAACATGACATTTTTCTAGCCAATAGGTTGTGAGTGGGAATGTCATTTGATTTTTTAATCCAAAACATGTAATTGCTCATATGAAAATCTAGTGTTTTCTTCCTTGATCATGCAAATAAAAGAAGTTGTGTGTTCCAATCCTAATATTCAGTTATAAAAATAGTTTGACTCACTAGTGACAATGTTGTTTCAAATGCATGGTGAATTTTCGCAAACTGTACTGGGGCTTAGCATAAATATTTACTGTTTTAAATCAGTGATATTTGAAGTTTGGTATCACAGCATAACATAAATGTCCTTGACAAGTATTACTTCTTGATACTGTTATCTTTATGTAAAAGCCACTGTAACCACCTTTTATAATTCAGACTCACTCCTTGTTGTTATTATTTAGTTGCTAAATTGTGTCCAATACTTTTGAGACCACATGGACAGTAGCCTACCAGGCTCCTCTGTCCATGGGATTTTCCAGGCTAGAATACAGGACTGGGTTGTCATTTCCTTCTCCAGGGGATCTTCCCAACCCAGGGATTGAAGCTACATATCCTGTGTCTCTCCTGCATTTGCAGGCAGATTCTTTACCACTGTGCTACCTGCAAAGTCAAAACTAAAATTATATTTAAAAAAATAAAACCACCATTACTTTTCTATAAAAAGCTAATAAAATATGATATGAGACCACCCTTATGGCAGAAAGCAAAAAGAACTAAAGAGCCTCTTGATGAAAGTGAAAGAGGAGAGTGAAAATTTTGGCTTAAAACTCAGCGTTCAGAAAACTAAGATCATGGCATCTGGTCCCATCATTTCATGGCAAATAGATGGGGAACAATGGAAGCAGTGAGTGACTTTATTTTAGGGGCTCCAAAATCATTGCAGATGGTGACTGCAGCCATGAAATTAAAAGATGCTTGCCCTTTGGGGAAAAAAAAAAAAAGCTACGACCAACCTACACAACATATTAAAAAGCGAGACATTACTTTGCCAACAAAGGTCCATCTAATCAAAGCTATGGTTTTTCCAGTAGTCATGTATAGTTGTAAGAGTTGGACTATAAAGAAAGCTGAGCACTGAAGATTTGATTCTTTTGAACTGCAGTGTTGGAGAAGACTCTTGTGAGTCCCTTGGGCTGCAAGGAAATCCAACCAGTCTATCCTAAAGGAAATCAGTCCTGAATATTCACTGGGAGGACTGATGCTGAACCTGAAACTCCAGTTCTTTGGCCACCTGATCTGAAGAGGTGATTCATTTGAAAAGACCCTGATGCTGGGAAAGATTGAAGGCAGGTGAAGAAGGGGATGACAGAGGATGAGATGGTTGGAGAGCATTACCTATTGAATGGACATGAGTTTGAGCAAGCCATGAGAGTTGCTGATAGATAAGGAAGCCTAGCATGCTGCAGTCTATGGGGTCACAAAGAGTCAGACACCACTGAGCAGCTGAACTGAACTGAGAACATGATAAATGATTTCTAGAAATTAGAAAAGATAAGAAGGGAGCAGTGAAAAGTAGTGCATATGAATTTAATATGCAATGTGATAAGAAAACATAAATCTGTATGTAATTGGATGTGCCATATTCATTGATACAATTTCTTAGTAAAGATAACTGGTATGTTTCCAAAAATTCTTGGTGTATAATATGCATACACCAGTTCCTATTAGATAGTTGCATAAGAATAGTGTCAAGTATTCACAGAATGTCAAGTACTGACTAGGAATATGATCTCCAGAGTGAGACTGTCCATATATAGATCTTGAGACCAGCAGCTATTAGTTCTCTGATCTTCAGGAAGTTTTAAAATCTCTTCTGTACCGACATTTTCAAAGTTCTTAATCTATGAATGTGTTATATCTGTGTGGGTACATAAATATTCATGCATGCATGCACACATATGTGTTCATGTATTCTTAAATAGATATATGGGTGTGTTCATGTGTGTATGAAAAATTTAAGACTATGTCCTGTTACATGACTAATTCATAATGGTAGCTGGTGTTGGAGAAGTGAGTGATAAGTGGGGTTGTGAAAGGAAAACAGAAAAGTAGTTTGAGATACCAACTTTAATTTGTAGCTTGTTACTTTAGGTAAAAAGTATAAAGCACATGTAAAATATTTACATTATGTGGAATATGGAGAAATCATGCCCCATTGCATTATTTTTTGTAGTTTATATTTACATACATAGAAAACAAAGAAAAATGGGAGGTGAGGAAGTGGAGAGAGCAATATAAACAGTGGGCTTGAGTAGCAAAGTTCTGCTTTACCAAAGATGGGAGAATGTTTAAATGTCATTGGAAGGAATTCACTGGAAAAAACAGCTGATGATGTATTAATGGAAGTAAATAAAATCCTGATATGATTTCAGAATAGTCTCTAAAGGAGAGTCTGTTTGGGACTGAGCACATAGATAGAAGTGTTGGCTTTTGAATGTTGCATAGATCACAGGCATGAAGAATACAACCTTAGACTTACTGTCTAGCTTTATTAGCTAGAGGATTAAGGTATATTTTTGTTTAATTAGCTTCGAAATGAAAGCAACTGTCTTGAATCATCTTTTTCAGCAAAGTATAGGTGTTCATTGTCTTTTTTAACTTATTCTTGGAATAAACAATTGTTAAAATGATAGCAACATGGCTGTGTATGTGTGTATACCTAAGAAGGGATATTCATTCTAACCACAAAAGGAATCAAACTTGAGTCTTCATTTACTTATCATGACCTAGGAGAAATTCCTTTGGATAAATGCCAAAGGGAAACTTTGTGATTATGTACAATTTGGAGCACATATATGAGACTTACTTGCTAACCTATATTAAAAATAGCCTAGTACCTGTGGTAGAAAACTGTTCTGTCCTTTGCAATAAAGCTAAGTTATTTGATATGCTTTATCTTTACCGTATTGATTTGTTATCAGTTCAGTTCAGTTGCTCAGTCATGTCTGACTCTTTGTGATGCCATGGACTGTAACATTCCAGGCTTCCCTGTCCACCACCAACTCCTAGAGCTTGTTCAAACTCATGTCTATTGAGTCTGTGATGCCATCCAACCATCTCATCCTCTGTAGTCCCCTTCTCCTACCCTCAATCTTTCCCCACATCAGAGTCTTTTCTAATGAGTCAGCTCTTTGCATCAGGCGGCCAAAGTATTGGAGTTTCATCTTCAGCATCAGTCCGTCTGGTGAATATTCAGGGTTAATATTCTTGAAGATGACTGGTTTGATCTCCTTGCTGTCCAAGTGATTCTTAAGAATATTCTCCAGCACTATGGTTCAAAAGCATCAATTCTTCCACAGTCAGCCTTCTTTCCTGGAGAAGGAAATGGCATCCCACTCCAGTATTCTTGCCTGCAGAATTCAATGGACAGAGAGCCTGGTGATCCCCATAAGTTGGGGTCAAAAGACTCCGACACTACTGAGGGGCTAATATACACAAACAAACACAACCTTCTTTATGGTCCAACACTCACATTCGTACATGCCTACTGGAAAAACCATAGCCTTGACTAGATGGACCTTTGTCAGCAAAGTAATGTCTCTACTTTTTAATATGCTGTCTAGTTTGGTCATAGCTTTTCTTTCAAGGAGCAAGCATCTTTTAATTTTATGACTGCAGTCACCAGCTGCAGTGATTTTGGAGCCCCAAAAAATAAAGTCTCTCACTGTCTCCATTGTTTCCCTGTCTATTTGCCCTGAAGTGATGGGACCAGATGCCATGATCTTAGTTTTTTGAATGTTGAGTTTTAAGCCAACTTTTTCCCTCTCCTCTTTCAGTTTCATCAAGAGGCTCATTAATTATTCCCTTTCTGCCATAAGGGTGGTGTCATCTGCGTATCTGAGGTTATAGATATTTCTCCCAGCAATCTTGATTCCAGCTTATGCTCCATCCAAGCTGGCAATTTGCATGATTTACTCTGTATTTAACTTAAATAAACAGACTGACAATATACAGCTTTGAAGTACTTTTCACCCAATTTGGAATAGTCCATAGTTCCATGTCTGGTTCTAACTGTTGCTCCTTAACCCATATACAGATTTCTCAGGAGTCAGGTAAGGTGGTCTAGTATTCCCATCTTTTGACAAATTTTCCAGTTTGTTGTGATTCAAACAGCCAAAGACATTTGTCTAGTCAATAATGCAGAAGTAAATGTTTTTCTGGAATTCTCTTGCTTTTTTGATGATCCAATAGATGTTGGCCATTTGATCTCTGGTTCCTCTGCCTTTTCTAAATCCAGCTTGAACATCTATAATTTCACAGTTCACATGTTGTTTAAACCTGGCTTGGAGAATTATGAGCATTACTTTGCTAGTGTGTGAAATGAGTGCAATTGTGCGGTAGTTTGAACATTCTTTGGCATTGCCTTTCTTTGGGATTGGAATGAAAATAGACCTTTTCCAGTCCTGTGGCCACTGCTGAGTTTTCCAAATTTGTTGGCATATTGAGTGCAGCACTTTCACAGCATCATCTTTTAGGATTTGAAAAATCTCAACTGGAATTCCATCACCTCCACTAGATTTGTTCATAGTGATGCTTCCTAAAGCCCACTTGACTTTGCATTCTACTTGACTTTGCATTGAACCTTTGATTTGCTATCAAGGGTTCAGTGAATTAAATTTCACTTGCTCTTTTTTTTGCATTCTCTTTGCTTGAGTTCATAATATAGTGACCAACATCTTGAAATGTTTTGTGTATAAATTCCATCCTAATGGGTTAGTTTATATTGTAAAAGCCATAAGTAAAAAATATTAAGAATAAAAGGCACACTGTTTGATGAAATGGTCTGTGATACATTGCAAAAAACAGTTTTTAATTGCAGATATGCTCAAAATTCTCCAAGCCAGGCTTCAGCAATATGTGAACTGTGAACTTCCAGATGTTTAAGCTGGTTTTAGAAAAGGAAGAGGAACGAGAGATCAAATTGCCAACCTCCATTGGATCATTAAAAAAGCAAGAGAGTTCCAGAAAAACATCTATTTCTGCTTTATTGACTATGCCAAAGCCTTTGACTGTATGGATCACAATAAACTGTGGAAAATTCTGAGATGGGAATACCAGACCACCTGACCTGCCTCTTGAGAAACCTATATGCAGGTCAGGAAGCAACAGTTCGAACTGGACATGGAACAACAGACTGTTTCCAAATAGGAAAAGGAGTACATCAAGGCTGTATATTGTCACTCTGCTTATTTAACTTATACCCAGGATACATCATGAGAAACGTTGGACTGCAAGAAACACAAGTTGGAATCAAGATTGCCAGGAGAAATATCAATAACCTCAGATATGCAGATGACTCCACCCTTATGGCAAAAAGTGAAGAGGAGCTAAAAAGCCTCCTGATGAAAGTGAAAGAGGAGAGTGAAAAAGTTGGCTTAAAGCTCAACATTCAGAAAGTGAAGATCATGGCATCCAGTCCCATCACTTCATGGGAAATAGATGAGGAAACCGTGGAAACAGTGTCAGACTTTATTTTTTTGGGCTCCAAAATCACTGCAGATGGTGATTGCAGCCATGAAATTGAAAGACGCTTACTTCTTGGGAGGAAAGTTATGACCAACCTAGATAGTATATTCAAAAGCAGAGACATTACTTTGGCAACAAATGTCCATCTAGTCAAGGCTATGGTTTTTCCAGTAGTCATGTATGGATGTGAGAGTTGGACTGTGAAGAAGGCTAGGCGCCGAAGAATTAATGCTTTTAAACTGTGGCGTTGGAGAAGACTTTTGAGAGTCCCTTGGACTGCAAGGAGATCCAACCAGTCCATTCTGAAGGAGATCAGCCCTGGGATTTCTTTAGAAGAAATGGTGCTAAAGCTGAAACTATAGTACTTTGGCCACCTCACGCAAAGAGTTGACTCATTGGAAAATACTCTGATGGTGGGAGGGATTGGGGACAGGAGGAGAAGGGGACAACAGAGGATGAGATGGCTGGATGGCATCACCCGTTTGATGGACGTAAATTTGAGTGAACTCTGGGAGATGGTGATGGATAGGGAGGCCTGGCATGCTGCAGTTTATGGGGTCCAAAGAGTTGGTCACTACCGAGTGACTCAACTGACTGATACACATATAACAAAGTAGTAGCAAACACATTCTGGTTGTCTTGACCTTTTCATCATTATAGTCAGCCAATAAAAAAAAAAATAAAAGAAAACCACAATGATTTGTGTTTTTTTTTTGTGCAATTGCAAAATTTAAAGAGTCAAAGTAAAGCATTTTTAGGCAGCAAGTGAGCCTAAAAGAGATCCTTGAGTACATGATAAATTAAGCTTGGCCTCACCCATAAATATTGCTTTTATCTTTCAGCAACAAACGCAGCATACTTCTTCAACTGCATGCAAAAACCAGAATCAAGATTACTCTAAGGGGACTCGTTAAGTCTTCCAAAGCTAAATCAATTTTAAAATTTCTTCTTCCATCTTTGACCACTTACGAGAAAATTATTTTTAGTGCTAGTAATGTAAGTATGGCAATAAAAGAATCTTATATCAGAGTTTTTAAAAATAGTAAATAAAGAAGTTGAGGAAAAATAAGGACTTGGGCATTTTTAATGTGACCAATTTATATTTCTCATTTTTTCCTAGGTTTCTTGCAACCTGGCTAAGCAGTCTATTTAATAAATCAGTATTTTCTCAGCTACGTCCTATATTCATCCTTAATTTAGTTCATATCTAAAAGATAAAATATTAGATCTAGATTTATGATTTCAGCTAATTAAATAAGACTTCAAATATCAATCCTTCATTATTCTCTGCAAATGTAGAGTTCAGAAATCTCTTTGAAGGACTGAATGCAGTATGTTCAGTGATCACTGAAATAACAATAACACTGTTGTTTTTATTCATATACATTGTTGTACTATTGATTTGCACAGAATTTAAAGTCATGCTTTTTAAATGTTTAGAATTTGTAACCACTTTATACTATACCTGCTTAGAGGTGGATGGACAACATTAATCTTTGTAGGTGTACATTTGTCAGAATTTCTACCAATTTCAAAATTATTGTTGCAAAGAAAATTTTATTAAAACTTTCCTGATGGCTTTGTTGTGCTAAAAATATCATTTATTTTCAAATATATTAATTTGAAAGGGTCCTCATCTCTGTGGTCATGCCTCTGTTATGTTCAGGTTAATGAAACTGCATCTCACTTTAAATAGTTTTTATAACATTGTCCATAATAAAAACAAACAAGATAATTGTACAAGAGCTTGAAACATGTAAATATAATTTAGTGAAATATATTATTGACTTTAATTCAACTACAAAACCAAAAATTTAGAAGTACAAATACATTTTTCTTGTTACACTGGACTTTTGATGTTTCTAAATTATATTTCAAAGTAATTAAATTAGAAAACTATAGTCTTGCAATTAAATATAATATCCAGGTGAATATACAGAATGCCCCAAGGCTTGGAGAAAATCTGGATTAGTGGTTTTAATAAGCATGTACTTCCTCAGAAACCTCATTATGAGTTATTTTCATGGATTGTAACCATGCTTCCAAAAAATGTTTTAAATAAGATGGTAGAGAAATAGCTTTCTGTAGTACCACATTATCTTGCATTAGCTGTGGTTTTCTTTACCATTTACAAAATAATCTCAGCATCATTATTTTATCTTGGTATGGATGATCAATGTGTATAAATGATGTCCAAGAATAATTTGAGAGATATTCAAATTAGTAGTTAACACAATATTATGCCAAAGAAGCTTTTTTCTCTCTCTTTTTTTTCTCTCTCTCTGTGTAAAGCACCATTCTCTCACTGTATCTAATCAATTAATATGTTGTAATGTAATAATGTCTGCCTTGAAATATAACACAAACATGTCTTGCAAATAATATGTTTTCCTTATTTTGAATTTATCTGTGGCTTTTGGTTAAAGACAAATTTCTTGAGTAGGACAAATTTAATATTCTTTTCTTTAAAATTTCTGAGCATGAAATAATAGTCTAAGCCAATATTGGCATTTCAGTACAAGTACAAACAAGTTTTCTAGCATGACATAATAGTTTTTTACATTGAAGATCACCTTTGATCCTCCTCACAGACCTTTGCTATAATGTGCATAGAATTATGAAAAGAATCTTAAAATATCACCTTCTTTTCATCAAATAATTGTATTGTAGAAAGTTGCATGGTACAAAAGCGCTTTTAGAAAATTATGCAGACTCATTTTACTAAACGTTAGATGGTCATCTCCATTTTATACCCAACTGTATTCTTTCAGATTTTTGAAACAATCACCAATTGTTGAAAACAGGCATACAACATTTTAACAATTAGCTTTCTATAGAGTGAAATAATAATTGGCTCATGTGTAAACTTACTGCATCTAATAATGGCTGTGGTTGTGTGGTTTAGTCATTAAGTGGCGTCTGCCTCTTTCACAACCCCTTGGACTGTAGCCAATCAGGTTGCTCTATCCATGAGATTTCTCAGGCAAGAATACTGGAGTGGGTTGCCATTTCCTCCTCCAGAGAATCTTCCCAACTCAGAGACTGAACCTGGATAACTTGCATTGCTGGCAGATTGTTTACCACCAGGCTGTAGAGATATGTGTGTGTGTGTTCATCACTCAGTTGTGTCTGATTCTTTGTAACACCATGGACTGTAGCCTGCCAAGCTCCTTTGTCCATGAAATTCTCTTGGTAACAATTCTGGAGTGGGGTGCCATTCACTTCTCCAGGGGATCTTCTCAACCCAGGGATTAAACCCACCTCTCCTGCATTGCATGCAGATTCTTTACTACCTGAGCCACCAGGGAGTAGAGATATGATGAAAAGCAAACATTCTGTGAACACAGTGTGTTCTTGGACCCTCATGACCACATCTAGAAACATAATGATTTGTCTCCAAAATACAGATGGAACCTAAAAAATTATGGGGCTTCCCTAGTGGCTCAGTTGGTAAAGAATTTGCCTGCAGTGCAAGAGACCCAGGTTCGATACCCAGGTCAGGAAGATGCCCTGGAGAAGGAAATGGCAACCCACTCCAGTACTCTTGTCTGGATAATTCAATGGACAGAGGAGCGGGACGGGCTGCAGTACATGGAATCGCAAAGAGTTGGAAATGACTGTGCGACTGACTTTCAAAGACTTAAGAACTTAAAATATCATGTCTCAGTTCAGTTCAGTCGCTCATTCGAGTCCGACTCTGCGACTCCGTGAATTGCAGCATGGCAGGCCTCCCTGTCCATCACCAACTCCCGGAGTTCACTCAGATTGATGTCCATTGAGTCAGTGATGCCATCCAGCCATCTCATCCTCGGTCGTCCCCTTCTTCTCCTGCCCCCAATCCCTCCCAGCATCAAAGTCTTTCCCAATGAGTCAACTCTTTGCATGAAGTGGCCAGGGTACTGGAGTTTCAACTTTAGCATCATTCCTTCCAAAGAAATCCCAGGGCTGATCTCCTTCAGAATGGACTGGTTGGATCTCCTTGCAGTCCAAGGACTCTCAAGAGTCTTCTCCAACACNCCCAAATATAAATTAGTTTTCCATATTTGCACTTCTATTTCTTTTTTGTAAATAAGTTGATTTATATCCTTTTTTAAGTTCCATATATAAGCGATGTCATACAATATTTGTCTTTCTCTGTCTGACTTACTTCACTCAATACAACAATCTCTAGGTCCAACGATGTACTACATATGGCATTATATCATTTATTTCAATGGCTGAGTGCCGTATTTTCTTTATATGTTCCTCTATTGATAGACTTTTAGGTTTCTTCTGTGTCCTGGCTACTATAAATAGCTTTGCAGTGAGCACTGTGAAGCAAGTATCTTTTCAAATTATGGTTTTCTCTGGATATAAGCCTGAGAGTAGGATTACTGAATTATATGGTAGCTCTACTTTTAGTTTTGTAAGGAACTTCCATACTGTTCTCCATAGTGACTGTACCAATCTAAATTGCCACAGAGTGTAAGAAGTTTCCTGTTTCTCTACACACTTTCCAGACTTTATTGTTTGTAGATTTTTGATGATGGAATTCTGACCACTGTGAAGTGATACCTCATTGTAGTCTTGATTTACATTTCTCTAATAATTAGTGTTTTTGAGCATTTTTTCATGTTCTTCAGGTACTACAGTAGACATTTTAATAGAATTTTGGAATTAATTAGCAGAATGCTTGATAGAAAATATTATTATCTTTGGTAAATCTTTGTCCATGGATGTAGAGTTTCAAGAAAAATTGTCACTTACACAGAAATATAAATATGGACAAATTTTTTCAGTATCTGTATCAAGGTCTACTTTCTCTGTTATTCATATATTTTGGAGATGTACCTTCTGTAAAAATGTTCTTTTTTTTTTTGAAAATAGTATATACTTATGCCATATACTCAGATAATTTTCAGAGTGAAACAGTCTTTGCATTTTCAACCAATCAGCTTGATCAAAGTATTATTCATTTAGTCAAAACTCACCCAAATCAGTTGATTAACCCAAACAGTGAATACATATTTATCATACTCAGTCTCAACCGGGAACATGAACTCCCTAGCTTTTGCTATGTTTCCTAGGTAAATTATTTGTTTCACACTAAATAGATTCAATAAGATTTTTCTTTCATATGAAATATTTCTACAATTACCTACAAACTTTCTATTTACATTTATCAGTCAATAACAGTAATAATACGTTTCTACTTTGCACTAGGAAAATCCTAAGCAATTCACTAAGAGCAGTCTCATTTATCCTCATAGCAACCCTATGAGACAGGGGCCTATACTCATCAGCATTTTCGTTATGTGAAAACTGAAGCATATACTAATTCAAGGGTTTATTAATATCACAGAGAGTAAGTGGCAATGATGAGATTAGAATTCAAGCAATCTGTGTACAAAGCTTATGTTTTTAAATGCTACACTTAAATTTCTTCTATTTCCTATGGAATAGGAGCCTTATATATTTTAAATCTTTCCATTTTCTGCTACCATACAATAATTTTTACTGTATGCATCTATTTTTTCTCATTTTTATTGTTTGATTAGATAAGATATTGACTTCTAAAGCTAATTTTCCCACTTACCAATCAGAGCTTATCCTCTCTATTTTTCTCAGGGCACCTTCCACCCACTTTTTAATCTCCCTTGGTTAGTGAATCTCTTCTTCATAATTTATTATCATAAGAATTTAATTATGATCAAGTGTCTCTAGGCTTAAAACAATGAAACAATAAAATCCACAAATAAAGATCTCTTTCCAGTTGTTCTTTTTTTACCATCAAAGTATAATATTATATACTAATAATAATAAAGAAAGACTCTTCTCACTTTGACTTCAATTTATTTTGAAGGCCACTGTTTATTGACTATCTCCTGAAAATAATTTGTGTCTTCAATTTCTTTTCAGTTGTTCATTTTTTTCAGTTTTGACTTTGTCATTAATTACTTCTTTCTTGAAGTATTCTTTTAAAGGTGTTCATATCACCACACTATCTGATTTTCAATAACTCGACTTCAGAGACTTTCTCATTGAGCAACTCCTTTTTCCATCTCTATACTCCCCTCCATATTGTCATTGTTTAAGGATCACTCCTTATCTCTCTTCTCTAGCTTAATGTTGTCTCAAGCACTTCATGTTCTATCTTTTTATCATTAAGTTATCCTAATTTTTGTACATGGAATTATGATCTATACATACACTGGTCTGCTGCTGCTGCTGAGTCACTTCAGTCTAGCTGTGCTTAATACATAAAATCCAATTTTCCCAAGAGCTATCCAGTCACAATATCCTTTCAAAAAGATTTCCTCATTGTTCCAAATTTGTCTATCCGTTACCCCATTCACTTGTGTTTAGTCATTCTGTCATATTTGACTCTTACTGACCCCATGGACTGTAACCCAGCAGACTCCTCTGTCCATGGAATTTCCAGGCAAGAATAATGGAGTGGGTTGCCACTTCCTTCTTCAGGGGGTCTTTCTAAATTAGGGATCAAACCTAGGTCTTCTGCATTGCAAGCAGATTCTTTACCATCTGAGTCACCAGGGAAGCCCACTTCATCAACTGTTATCACTTAAATAAAGACCACATCTATTATTATTTGAATTATTATAACAGTTTGTTAACTTATACTGTTATAAAACCTAACTTTGTCTAATTCCTTCAGTCACATACATGTAGAGTGGACTTTATCTTAAGTCAGATTATGATCACTCCTTTGATCAAAACATTTCACTGAGTCTCCATCACATTTAGAATCAAGTCCACACTCAGAATCTTGGAGTTAGAATCAGGTCCACACTTCCCAGGTAGATCAGATGGTAAAGAATCCACCTACAATGCAGAAAACATTGCATTTTTGCAATGCAATCAAATCCATGGTTTGATTCCTGGGTTGGAAAGATTCCCTGGAGGATGGAGTGGCATCCATTTCAGTTTTCTTGCCTGGAGAATACCATGGACAGAGGAGCTTGGTGACCTATGTGGTAGCAAAGAGTTGGATGTGACTGAGCAACTTTCACACACATATCCACACTCACTAACATGAAAAGATGGTTGGATGGCATCATCGACTCAATGGGGTTTGAGTAAACTCCAGGAGCTGGTGATAGACAGGAGGCCTGCCATGCTGCAGTCCATGGGATCACAGAGTCGGACATGACTGAGCAACTGAATTGAACTGAACTGAAGTTTTCTGTTGGCCTGGTTCTAATGAGCTCTCTAGGCATATCTCATCTTGCTTTGTAAATTGTAAACCCTTCTTAATGAATTTTTTCCCTGATATTCAGTTCGCTACATTTTTGTCAGACAGTTTGTTTCTGCCAGGAGCACTTTATCATGCTTTACCTCACTCACATTTTTATGCATACCTAAGCTCTTTCTGGAAAGCCTTATTCAAGTCTCCAAAAATGAGTTAGGTGTTCATCTTGCATGTTTCTAGTATGTTCCCTTAGCACTTAACAATATGCTTTATTACTTCCTGTTTCCTTGTCTCCCTATCCACTATGTTCAAGTTTCATGAAGCAAATCATATCTTGAAGGTCATATCTGACCTCTTCAATGATTAATATTTATTTTGTTTCTCAGTAAACATGTGTTCTATTAATACATTATTAAATATTTTCTCAAATAGTGAAGCTGTTTTTTGTATCTGTTTTCATTCTGATATATCCCACCTTCTACTCTAGATTTCATTTACCTTATTTTCTCCTACACATGTTCAGTTGTATTCCCCAAAATTATAACATTGTCAGAATTCAGTCCTATGTGGTTGAGGGAATGATGGTGATATTTATAGAAACCTGAAAGTTGAAGGGAATAAGGCTTGAGACAAATGTTAGAGATGACTGAAATTGTCTTGCTATTTTGAGTTTGTGGAACTAGCAAAGTATTTGGAAAGCAATTTCTGGTAGGTAATAGAATTTGAAAGCCTGGAGCTTAGGAAAGAAGCTAAAGCTGAAGATCTGAAATTAATCTGCATAGAGTTAATATATAAACCTGGGGTTTTTATGATATGGTTAAGTAAGATGACTGAGAGAAATGAGAACTATGAACCATAACCTGAGTTTTATTCCCCCATATTTAAGGTATAGAAACAAGAATAGAAGCAATGGAAGCAAAAGAAAAGAATTCACAACATTTAAGGGAGAAATGGAAATACAGAGAACAAGAAAATAACATTTTAAAAAATCAGTAATTTTTTTTTTTTAACAGTATTATGCTGAAGAACTATCAGACTGGTAAGGTCTGAAAAATAACTTTGGTTGTTAGGACATCACTGAGTTTTTGGCCAGAATATTTGATTTGCAAATAATTAATTTAAATAAATAAATATGTAGTTTATTGCTCCCTAATTTCTAAAGGTTTAAATCCTACTAAGAGAGGTAAGCAGAGTAGTGCTAAGATTTATTGAACTATACCATGCACTANTGCATTGAGTACTCCCTGCATTATGTATTCTTGTAACAAGCCTGTGAAATAGATACTAAGTTATCCATACTTAACGGAAACATAAACTCCATAAATACTAAATACCTTAAAGTCACAAAGGTAATTAAAGATAGAAGATTTGATTTCAGCTCTATTCTTTCCATCACAATTACAGAAACTGTAATACAAGACAGATTGCAATAAGTGTTATCGTAAGGGTGTCTTTCATATAAAATAATCAGTCTATGAGAACTTCTATGTGTATTTGAAGAAAAAAGTGTGTGAATAGTCTGAGTACTTAGAGGTTAAATATTATAACCAGCTATTGGTTGTTGACCTACTATGATACAACATCCCATGAAACACGACTATTCATGTGCTACCAGAGATGACCTTTGCTAGCCAATGTAAGCAATATTAGTCTTTTAATAGACCTTTGTGGAGATAGTATCATTTAATTTAATTTAATGATACCATGCTTTAAAATGTAATTTTCGAAGGAACCAATCTCTTTCTAATCCTGCCTTTTTAATAGTTGCTATGTAAAGTTTGATGCTCTGGAAAGCAATTTTATTTCACCTGAATAGTGAAGCAAAAAAAGTTCATTTGTAGTAAGAAAAATAAAGTAGATATTCAGACAGGAGAAAATTCAAGGAGAAAATGAGAGCATTGACTATAAGTCCCTTCAATGTTTCAAACCATTTTTTAATTATGGGTGATTTCAGACATTTTATTACATAAGCCAACTTGTAACTTGAAGGAAATTTAACCTACCCACTTAATTAATGTCAGTGTATCTGTCATGTGTAGTTAGATTGTCCTACTATAATTTTGCACTTCTCTGGTGGTCTAGGGAACCAGAGATCAAATTTCCAGTATCTGTTGGATCATAGAAAAAGCAATGGAATTCCAGAAAAAAACATCTACTTTCCTACAAAGACTTCTCTAAAGTCTTTGACTGTGTGGATCACAATAAACTGTAGAGAATTCTTCAAGAGCTGGGCATACCAGACCACCTTTCTTGTCTCCTGAGAAACCTGTGGGCAGGTCAAGAAGCAACAATTAGAACTGGACATGGGACAACAGACTGGTTTCAAATTGGGAAGGGAGTATGACAAGGCTGTTATTATCACCTTTCTATTCAACTCATATGCAGAATACATCATGCAAAATGCTGGGCTAGATGAGTCACAAGCTGGAATCAAGATTGCTGGGAGAAATATCAACAACCTCAAATGTACAGATGACACCACCCTTATGGCAGAAAGTAAAGAGGAACTAAAGAACCTCTTGATGAAGGTGAAAGAGCAGAGTGAAAAGCTGTCTTAAAACTCAACACTCAAAAAGTTAAGATCGTGGCATTCAATCCCATCAATCATGGATAATAGATGGGGAAAAGTGGAAACAAGTAACAAGTTTTATTTTCTTGGACTCCAAAATCACTGCAGACAGTGACTATAGCCATGAAATTAAAAGACTCTTACTCCTTGGAAGGAAAGCTATGACGAACCTAGACAGCATACTAAAAAGCAAAGAAAATACCTTGCCAACAAAGATCCATCTAGTCACAGCTATGGTTTTTCCAATAGTTATGCACAGATGTGAGAGTTGGACCATAAAGAGGTCTGAGCGTCAAAAAATTGATGCTTTTGAACTGTGGTGCTATAGAAAACTCTTGATAGTTTCTTGTACAACAAAGAGGTCAATCCTAAAGGAAATCAGCCCTTAATATTCATTGGAAGGACTGATGCTGAAACTCCAATACTTTGGCCACCTAATGTGAAGAACCAACTCATTGGAAAAGACTCTAATGCTGGGAATGATTGAGGGCAGGAAGAGAAGGGGATGACAGATCATGAGATGATTGGATGGTATCATCAACTCAATGCACATGAGTTTGAGTAAGCTGGGAGACAGTGAAGGACAGGGAGGCCTGGTGTGCTGCAGTTCATGGGATTGTAGAGAGTTGGACATGACATAGTGCTGAACAACAGCAACTATAGTTTTAGGTATGAAATATATAGCAAAGAAAGAATCAACAATATTTGAAAGTTTGTAGGCACTTTGGATTGTGAGATATTTTGATTTTAGAGATTTTAATCAAATCAAGGGAAGAGATAATATTTATACTTGTGATTTAATGAATGAGTGATAATATAGAGGGAAGGGTTAATATTAGAGATAATATAATGAGAGAAGACAAGCAGACTGAAGAGAATTTTGAAACTGTAATTTAATAGATGTTATGTTGTTCCAGCACAGATGGAGTAGTGAGTATCACCCTTATTCTTACACCACAAATAATTGTAAAACTTGATAGGCTATATTAAATAAAGTTTTTTTCATGTATTAGACAACAATTGTAAAGACACTACCATTCAAATAAGGAAAACATACAAGATCAGTTTCATAATTACTGTTTTTCCATGGTGATTTTTCAAACTGTACTACTGAGAAGTCAGTTAAAAACAGAACAAAATGATAAAATAAAGAGATACATTCTAGATTGCTAATGTATCTGTAATTTTCAGCACAGAGAAGGGAACTATGAAAAGAAAGAGATCTAGAAGTTCAAAGAAGGTCTCTTGACTCTCTGACAGATTGCTGATCTGCACATGCTCATCGTGAGACTCCATGAAACCTGGCAGAGAATAAAGACCAGCTTTTTAGAAAAGAGCCACTGAAAAAGAGCTTGTGAGGTATATGGGAATTCTGGAGCACTCACAGTGATTAGAGACATATTTACACCAGATAGAGAACAGTCTCACTCATTCCCCAGACAATCAGTTAAGATCTCAGAAAGGTCACACCTTAATAAGAAATACTCTAACCAT
Source organism: Redunca redunca (assembly GCA_006410935.1). Taxonomy (NCBI): domain Eukaryota; kingdom Metazoa; phylum Chordata; class Mammalia; order Artiodactyla; family Bovidae; genus Redunca; species Redunca redunca. Next base: position 131,816 of record SJYQ01004697.1, on the reverse strand, counting down.
TAACATAGTACTCTAAAATCAGCCTTGTAAAATGAAACACGAGCCTTTATAGGACAAAGTAAATCCAGCAGGAAAACTACTGTGTGTCTCGGTTCAGTTCAGTTCAATTCATTTGCTCAGTTGTGTCCGACTCTTTGTGACCCGATGGACTGCAACATGCCAGGTTTCCCTGTCCATCACCAACTCCTGGAGCTTACTCAAACTCACATCCATAGTCAGTGATTAAAAATCTTTGAAAGAATAAAAGGAAATCCAGACTTCCAACAATGTAATATGCACAATGCCAACATACAAGGACAATTTTAGATATGAAAACAACAGGAAAATGTAACATATAATCAAGAGAAAAAAACCTAATCAATATAAACCTATACAGCAAGGAAACACAGCACTAAAAATGATAACTATGTTGTTAAAACAGAAATGTTTATCATATATACATGTGCATTCATCAGTTCAGTCAGTTCAGTTCAGTCACTCGGTCATGTCCAACTCTTTGTGACCCCTTGAACTGTAGCATGCCAGGCCTCTCTGTCCATAACCAACTCCTGGAGTTTACTCAGCTCATGTCCATTTAGTCAGTGATGCCATCCAACCATCTCATACTCTGGCATCCCCTTCTTTTTCATCAGGGTCTTTTCAAATAAGTCAATTCTTCACATCAGGTGGCCAAAGTATTGGAGTTTCAGCTTCAGCATTAGTCCCTCCAGTGAATATTCAGGACTGTTTTTCTTTAAGATAGACTGGTTGGATCTCCTTGCAGTCCAAGGAATTCTGAAGAGTCTTCTCCAGCACCACAGTTCAAAGGTATCAGTTCTTCAGTGCTCAGCCTTTTTTATTGTCCAGCTCTCACATCCATACATGACTACTGGAAAAACCATAGCATTGACTTGATAGACATTTGTTAGCAAAGTAATGTCTCTGCTTTTTAATACACTGTCTAGGTTTGTCACTGCTTTTCTTCCAAGGAGCAAGCATTTTTTTAATTTCATGGTTCCAGTCACCATCTGCAGTGATTTTGGAGCCTAAGAAAATAGTCTGTCACAATTTCTACTGATTCCTCATTTATTTGACATGAAGTAATGGGACCAAGGCTGTATATTGCACCCTGCTTATTTAACTTATATGCAGAGTACATGATGAGAAACGCTGGACTGGAAGAAGCCACACAAGCTGGAATCAAGATTGCCAGGAGAAATATCAATAACCTCAGATATGCAGATGACTCCACCCTTATGGCAGAAAGTGAAGAGGAACTGAAAAGCCTCTTGATGAAAGTGAAAGAGGAGAGTGAAAAAGTTGCCTTAAAGCTCAACATTCAGAAAACTAAGATCATGGCATCTGGTCCCATCACTTCATGGGGAATAGATGGGGAAACAGTGGAAACAGTGTCAGACTTTATTTTGGGGGGCTCCAAAATCACTGCAGATGGTGACTGCAGCCATGAAATGAGAAGATGTTTATTCCTTGGAAGGAAAGTTATGACCAACCTAGATAGTATATTCAAAAGCAGAGACATTACTTTGCCAACAAAGGTCCGTCTAGTCAAAGCTATGGCTTTTCCAATAGTCATGTATGGATGTGAGAGTTGGACTGTGAAGAAAGCTGAGCACTGAAGAATTTATGCTTTTAAACTGTGGTGTTAGAGAAGACTTTTGAGAGTCCCTTGGATTGCAAGGAGATCCAACCAGTCCATTCTGAAGGAGATCAGCCCTGGGATTTCTTTGGAAGGAATGATGCTAAAGCTGAAACTCCAATACTTTGGCCACCTCATGTGAAGAGTTGGCTCATTGGAAAAGACTCTAATGCTGGGAAGGATTGGGGACAGGAGGAGAAGGGGACAACAGAGGATGAGATAGCTGGATGGTGTCACCGACTCAATGGATATGAGTTTGAGTGAACTCCGGGAGTTGGTGATAGACAGGGAGGCCTGGTGTGCTGCGATTCATGGGGTCACAAAGAGTCGGACATGACTGAGTGACTGAACTGAACTGAACTGAATAGGACCAAATGCCATGATCTTAGTGTTATTGAATGTTGGGTTTTTAGCCAGGTTTTTCACTCTCCTTTTTCACGTTTATCAATAGACTCTTTAGTTCCTCTTCACTTCTGTCATTATGCTGGTGTCATCTGAATGTCTGAGATCACTGATATTTCTCCCAGGAATCTTGCTTTCAGTTTGTGATTTGTCCAGCACCACTTTGCACATGGTGTACTCTACAGATAATTTAAATAAACTGGGTGACAATCTACAGCCTTGACCTACTACTTTCCCAATTTGGAACCTGTCTGTTACATGTTCGATTCTAACTGTTACTTCTTGACCTGCATACAGGTTTCACAGGAGACAGATAAGGTGGTCTGGTATTCCCATCTCTTAGTTTTCCAAAATGTGTTGTGATCCACACAGTCAAAGGCTTAACATAGTCAACAATGCAGAAGTAGATGTTTTTCTGGAATTTCCTTATTTTTCTATGATCCAACAAATGTTGGCAATTTATCTCTGGTCCCTCTGCCTTTTCTAAATCCAGCTTGAATATCTGGAAGTTCTCAGTTCACATGCTATTGAAGCCTATCTTGTAGAATTTTGAACATTACTTTACCAACATGTTACATGAGTATAATTTTGTGTGTAGGTTGAACATTCTTAGGCACTGCCCTTCTTTGGGATTGAAATGAAAACTGACCTTTTCCAGTCCTGTGGTCTCTGCTGAGTTTTCCAAATATTTTGGCATACTGAATGCAGAATTTTTGCAGCATCATCTTTTAAAATTTGAAATAGCTAGCTATAATTCTATCACCTCCACTAGCTTTGTTCATATTGATGCTTCCTGTGGCCCACTTGACTTCACAGTCTAAGATTTCTGGCTCTAGGTGCGTGATCACAACATCATGGTTATCTGGGTCATTAAGATCTCATTTGTATACTTCTTGCCACTTCTTCTGAACAAGCATTATGGATTTTCTTATTAGTATCAGAAAAAGTAGGTGTCAAAACAAAGATATTTGTGAGAAATAAAGATAATTCTAATGATGTAATCAGAGTATTTAAAATAAAAATTTTAACTTCTCTATTCTTCAAAAAACAAGATGTAAAAATGGAGAGAAACAGAGAAATAAATTAATATATATTTAGGTGGAATTTTAATACTTCTCAGAGTCCAGTATAAGAATAAAAATCAGTAAATGTTCGGGAAATTGCAAAGCTTTATAAACAGAATGAATATAATGGCATTCACACTGCATTACACTCATCACATATAGTATACACTTTATTTTGCAGTGGCATATGGGACATTCCAAGTAAGTCCATGGGGAATAAGAAGGTCCTGGTAGATTTCAAAGTATTGCAATAATGCAGAGAATAGCCTCTGATGACAATGGGATTAAAATGAAAATTAATAACAGAAAAGTATATGGAACATTTTCACATATTGCCAATTAAGCAAATTATTTTAAATAACTGAGTCAAAGAAAATTACAAAAATATTGCACATGGAGTAATAATGAAAACAAGTATGTCAAATCCTGTCAATTATTTCTCCTCTTTGCCTTCTCTTCTAAAACTGAACAGTCTAATATTAAAACCACTGTATGCTTTAATCAAGGTTAAGCATCCAAGATGGAGACTGTAGGAAGAGAAAAATTGGCCAAAACTGCAGTGTTAGAGCATGAACAAAATAAGAAGGGTGACTGTAAGATGATGCCTCTCACAGGGTGTCTGAAAGTGATCATAATTAAAAGTGTATTTGAATGATCAAATAAGTTTAGAAGAGTGTCAAACATAAACTCATCTTGGTAAAGGGTGTCAGAGCCCATAAGGAAGAATTTAATCCTCATATCAGCCCTTGAAATGTTTTCTCCATTTTGTGGTGAAGAAAATGAGAAATTTGAAGTTTAAATAACTTTTCCAAGTTCATACAAATAGTAAGTGGGTGGGTATGGGGGAGGAGCTGGAATACATGGTGGATATACTGAATCCATTACAATACATTAATATTTATAGAAGATGTCTGAAGATCATTGCTTTTGAAAATAAGAGAGATGCTTCCCTTTGTGTTGACACCAGAAAAAAATATCAGTGTAGGTTCAGAAAATAAGCATATATCTATGACTACAATTCCTTTTTAAACTGTTTTAAGAGAAGAAAAGGAAAGGAATTATTAAAATACAAACCAGTGAGTCATCCAAATAAATCCCTGGAACTCAAACAGTGTGTTGGAAGAATGAAAGAAAAACGTTTATTTCAAAATTTGGGCAGTACTTTGTATCTCTAATAGTGGAAACTAAAAGTATATGACTCTTTGTTTGATACAATACATTCATTGCTATTTGGTTATTAAAGGAAAGACATTGGCTGCAACAAAAAGTTTGAGATAAAAAGGAGGTGGGCTACTTTGCATAAAATCATAAAATGATGGGTACAATATTATTAGAACCTTAAATGATTATTGGACTTCCTGTAACTATAGAAAATGTTGTTCAGGTCCTTGAGACTCAAATGGGAAGAAAGCTTAAAGGTATATTGGGCAAAGAGTTTGTCTTGCAACAGAAGAAAGAGACAGGGAGTAAGAAATGTTAAATAAAATAGCTAAATTTTAATATTCTAATTTCAATAGGTTAATAATGGTTTTTAATTTGTTTTTTTTTTTTCTTCTAAAATCCCTTTTTTCCCCTTTTATTAAACACAAGTACCTCCTCTTCAGTACCAAACTGGTACTCCATCCTCTTTTTCACCCACCCACATTAAAGCTTTAGGTAAGCACTATTTTTACCTGTATTTGTCTCAGGGCTGCTTTGGGAAATGAAAAGATGATCATGTCTTTCCTGGAGAAAAAGAACAGAAGCAGGAAGATAATACTGGCAAGATTACTACAGTTTGAATCATGGAGATAACTTAGTTTTTCAAATGACTAGGAGTAAATAACCAGCCTGGAAATGCAGATGCAGGTGATGTCGATTTTATCCTTGCATCTGAAGATCCCCTGAAGGAAGAAATGGCAAACCACTTCAGTATTCTTGCCTGGAAAATCTCATGAACAGAGGAGCCTTGCAGGCTACAATCCATGGGATCACAAAGAGTCAGATAAAACTGAGTACACACACACACAGCACAATGTTTTGTTAAGGCTCAGAATTTTAAAAACACAAAAAGCTATAATAAAAAATATTTTTCCAGATTCTGATTGTTCTTGGCATTCTTCCACACAAGGGACTCACTTGCATTTTCTGGTGTATCATTCTAGAGTTTTTCATGAATGTTTAAACAAATACAAATTTATGAATTTCTGATTTCCTACCATTAAAAAGAATTCCTATTTCCTATGCACACTGTTCTACTTTATACTTTTTAATTATAAAGATACATTTTAAAGAACACTCTGTAACATTGTAAAGAACTTTCTTAGAGTTGTATAATATTTGTGTTTAGATATTGGGTTGACCATAGTGTTTGTTAGGGTTTTTCCATACAATGAAATGGAAAAACCTGAATGAATCTTTTGGCCAACCCAGTATGTTATCATTGAAATCTTAAGTAATTAGACTGTCTCCAATCATTTGATTTAAAATAAATGAGGTAACGACATACTATAAACTTGTCTGTCTGTTGTTGTTCAATAGTAGCTCAGTCGTGTCTGACTCCCCAACCCCATGGACTGCAGCACACCAGGCTTCCCTGTCCTTCACCATCCCCCAGAGTTTGCTCAAACTCATGTCCCTTGAATTGGTGGTGCCATCCAACCAATTCATCCTCTGTCATTCCCTTCTCCTCCTGCCTTCAGTCTTTCCCAGCACCAGGGTCTTTTCCAATGAATAGCTTCACATCAGGGGGCCAAAGCACTGGAGCTTCAGCTTTAGCATCAGTCCTTCTAAGGAATATTCAGGGTTTATTTCCTTTAGGATTGACTGGTTTGATCTCCTTGCTGTCCAAGGAACTCTCAAGGGTCTTCCTAAAACAGTATTTCAAAGTCATCAATTATTTGGCGCTCAGCTTTTTTTATTATCCACCTCTCCCTTCTTTATAGGACTAAACTATGAAACATAGACTATATCTGTCAGAGTTTTATACTGGTCATGTAACTTTGGGACTTTTCCCCTACTCATTTTAAATTCCTGTGATTTCCATGAAAAAGGGAAAGATGATTCCATGCAGTTATGCTAGTATATTTGGTTAAACGCTGCTATCCAAAACTCTACAAGCAATAAATGCTGGAGAGGGTTTGGAGAAAAGGGAACCCTCTTACACTGTTGGTGGGAATGCAAACTAGGACAGCCACTATGGAGAACAGTGTGGAGATTCCTTAAAAACCTGGAAATAGAGCTGCCATATGACCCAGCAATCCTGCTGCTGGGCATACACACTGAGGAAACCAGAGCTGAAAGAGACACGTGTACCCCAATGTTCATTGCAGCACTGTTTATAATAGCCAGGACATGGAACCAACCTAGATGTCCATCAGCAGATGAATGGATAAGAAAGCTGTGGTACATATACACAATGGGATATTACTCAGACATTAAAAAGAATACATTTGAATCAGTTCTAATGAGGTGGATGAAACTGGAGCCTATTATACAGAGTGAAGTAAGCTGGAAAGAAAAACACCAATACAGTATACTAACACACATATATATATGGAATTTAGAAAGAAGGTAACAATAACCCTGTATGAAAGACAGCAAAAAAAGACACAGATGTATTGAACAGTCTTTTGGACTCTGTGGGAGAGGGCAAGGGTGGGATGATATGGGAGAATGGCAGTGAAACGTGAAATATCATATGTGAAACTAATCACCAGTTCAGGTTTGATGCATAAGACAGGGTGCTCGGGGCTGGTGCACTGGGATGACCCGGAGGAATGGGATGGGGAGGGAGGTGAGTGGGGGGTTCAGGATGGAGAACACATACATGTACACCCATGGCTGATTCATGTCAATGTATGGCAAAACCAATACAATATTGTAAAATAAAATTAATTAATTAATTAATTTTTTTAAAAGACTGGATTAAGATGTTTATAGCTCTCCTTATTCTGTAATCTAAATAACATTTTGTTTAGTTGCTAAGGTTTTGTATCTAACCTTGTGACCTCATGAACTTAAGCATGCCAGGCTCCTCTGTCCATGGGAGATTGTTAGTCACTACTATTTAATTAAGTATTATCTGCTATAATTATGTTATATACAAGACAGACACAAAAATGAAAATAAATTAGGTATGTTTAAGTTGGAAGAAATTGCCTGAGACACAATGGATGGCACATTGAATACTAAAGGGGGAAAAGATGGATTCCAAAAGTTCCAGATTTATTAAATGTTTACTGCTGAAAAAATTTTAGAATAGCTAATAGATGATATAGTAGCACTTGGAAGGAAAATAATGACATGTAGAAGGCAAACAGCAAGTTTAAATTCATAATGTCAAGATTTTATTTCATTTATATATATGTGTGATTCAGGAAAAGTTTCATAATATTTCATTCTAGGGGATAGATGATAGTTCACTTATGTGTAACATTATAGTTACTGGTTGATTAATTATACCTGGGGGACTGATGAATGGATTGTTTTAAACCTGGAAAGAGGACCCTGAGGTTATGATACTAGATTTTATTTTGATTTCACACTATTTACCAGGTTTTTTTTTCCAATGATATGGCAGAATATAAAGAAAGTTGCTTATAGAGAACAAATGGTTCTGTAAAGTAGATAATACATTATTTGTTAAAATTGGAATTGTAAATTGTTTTTAAGTTATGAAAAGCCAACTCATGAAGATATGTTTTAAAGTGTTATATTAATAAAGTAAAACATTTAAGTTTAAAGTTCATTCTAATTGTTATAATGCTGAAAAACAGTTTTTAAAAAAGGTTTATTGTTTCAAAAATACCTAGAAATCCTACTTGAAACTAAGCTCCCTACTGAAAGACATGAGTTAAAATTATTAGTATAAAATTAGATCCAGTTTTAGTGTATCCATATCTTGGTGCCCTGTAAATGACAGGAAGTAGGAACCATATGTGCATTATCAGCTGAATGGAAATAATCACACAGTATGTGTGATATATCAGATCAGACCTAACGCAATGACAGACTTAGACAGTGTATTGAAAAGTGGAGACATTACTTTGCTGACAATGGTCTGTATAGTCAAGGCTACGTTTTTTCCAGTGGTCACATATGGTTGTGAGAACTGTGCCATGAAGAAGGCAGAATGCCAAAGAATTGATGCCTTCAAATCATGGTGCTGGAAAATACTCCTGAGAGTCACTTTTGCAGCAAGGAGATCAAACCAGTCAATCTTAAGGGATATCAACCCTGAATATTCATTGGAAGGACTGATGCTGAAGCTGAAACTCCAGTATTTTGGACATCTGATGCAAACAGAAAACTCATTGGAAAAGTCCCTGATGCTGAGAAAGATTGAAGGCAGGAGGAGAAGAGGGCATCATGAGATGAGATGGCTGGATGGCATCACTAATGCAATGAACATGAACTTGGGCAATTTCAGGAGATAGTGAGGGACAGGGAGGCCTGAAGTGCTATAGTCCATGGGGTTGCAAAGAGTTGGACACTGAACAAGAACAACAACCTAATGTAGTATTCAAACTTTTCATGGAGAAACATACTCGAAGTGAGAATTCAGGCTTTGGATCCAGATTCCCAGGGGCTGAAAACCAGTTCTAAAACTTTATAACTGAGGGATTGTTTTTTGGGCTATGTCACTCAAATCATCGTATGTAAAATTAAATAAATAATGAAGCTTATCTCCAAGAGTTGTTAGAGTTAAACTAAATAATTAATATGAAATTAGACTAATTCCTTGTACTTAGCAAATGCCTAAGAAATGTTTAGCTGCATTAATATCTTGGTGTACCATATCTATGAAATTTTAAATCAGTAAGAATAAATATAAAACTAACTGGCTCCATGAGAAATCTATAAGTGCCTTCATGTAGTAATCAAATATTACTAATCTAGGAAGACTGATTTTACATTTAGTGTTCAGTTTCTCTGATAATTTTAATAATGCTGTCAAGAATAACATAAATTAACATATTCTAAAAAGTGTGAATTATAAATTTCAAGTAAAAAGTCAGTTATATATTATCTATATATCATTGAAGATTTCACAGATGGTGCTAATGATATAGAATCCACCTGCCAGTGTAGGAGACATAAGAGACATGGGTTTTATCCCTGGGTTTGGAAGATTCCCTGGAGCAGGGTATGACAGTCTGTTCCAGTGTTCTTGCCTAGAGAATCCCACGCATGTATCATTGAAGAAGTTATTCTCTTTGAATAAAAATAGAATTATATATTTGTCATCCTAAATTGAAAATAAATATATAGATACTTTTTAAGAACATTTCTAATTCAACATATTTGCTTTCTGTGTCTCACATGAAAAAAGCAATGGGGACATCTTTAAGTTATATGTCTATAGAAATCTGACTTCATCAACCTCCAATTTCCCCATTTATTCACTTATAGATTTTGGTTTCCTTCTGTATTTTCTTTCTTTAATAATTAGGCAAAATGTTGGGGGAGTATAGTTAGTAATTGTAAGTAGGGAAAGGATTTGGGGCAGAAGTTTCTTTTTGTTATTGTTCTCTTAAACTTGTTTTCCTCTGGAAGATTATATTTTATGTTGTAAAGAGTTCAAGTTTCTTGTGACTTTAATGTAATATTTAATGCACACAGTAAATCACCCGAATCTACAGATTCTACACTCACAGAACTACTCCATTTTTTATAAAGAACTTGAGCATCCTTGGAGTTTGGTTCTAGGAGCCCCTGTGGATACCAATCTCCTACAGAAACCAAGGGAAGACTATTATTTCTGTATATGGGTGATCTTTATTTTTGTGTCTACAGTCTTTTCTTCCCTTCTACTTCCATGAACAAGCATTTGTGATTCTCTCACCAAATATAATTTTTTACTTAAACACTTTTTTTACAGAATATATTATACTGTAAAGCAACATATTTGACAAAGTATTTTGTTCCTTTAAAAACATTTATTTTAAATAAGATTTTTTGTAATATTTTTGACCCAATTCACCAGTAGAAAATATTTACAAAGCAAGATTTTGCCAAGGTTTAGACAAATTTCCTTGCTTTTAATAAACAGATGGTGGCTATTAATTGTTACTCTGTTAAGCCATGCTAATAGAGCATCATTTATTATTCAGGTGCCAGATATGTCTCTGACAGATGGAACATCAGTGTAGCTAATGTCGGGTGATATGAGCATTGAAAGCATGGTACTAAAGTGATAGCTGTGGCATTGCCACTTGGAACCATTGAAGTCATCTTGGCAGCACTGGAAGGGCTGTCGTGACTGGCTGGATGTCTATGGCCAACGGAGCATGTAACTGTCAGTCATATTATTTGGAAGGAAGGTATAGTCAAAACTAAAACTGGCCACTGTATGTTTCTATTTAAACCCAACTCTGAATTTTGTCAAGTCCATATGCTTTACTCTGTTTTCCTTGTTGTTCATGTAACATTTAAGATAAGAAGACATCTGCTAACTTTGGCTCAGAATGCTACATGGACTTATTCTCAGTCATTCTGCTGTTGAGACAATTTTCTAACAACAAAAAAAGTTTTTCAGGAAGCTTCAGGCCTAGTCAGTCATTTTGTATAATTCAGTGTGTCTGAAAGATCTTCTTTTTTTTTTTTTAAATGATTTTTAGTGGACTTTTCAGAATTACAATTGCAGGTTGCTTCCTCTCTGAAATCTCTGAACAAAATGGCCTTAAGCATGCTCCAAGAACAAGCTGCTCTTTGGCATAACCCATTTGACATTCATCCTACTTCCTGAAACCTGATTCATCTGGACTGTGACATCTCACTGAATTTAGCCAGAAGCTAGAGAATTTGCCTTCTAGCAATTTTTTATGCATTTCCTGAACCTAGATACAGGTTTCTTTACATCCTGACCTTCAGCTTCTGCTGAGGTCTTGTAGCCTTTCTGTTCCTGAGGCATATAAGAGTCATCTAAGATTGTGCTGTCGAATATGCTTTCTGCTTAAGTAATATTGATTCCAACTGACATTCATAGAAAAATACTAAGTCATGCATGCCTTATTCTGTTTAGTATGTTCATTCTATCTTTGTAAGATTAAAAGCTCATATTACAAAAGAGGAGCTGGCATTTAGCATTGGGAAACAAAGCAAAACAAGTCCTGCTTCAGCTACCATATTGAATTTTGCTGACTTCTATGCACTATGATGAATAGATAAATATGTTGTATTTTCATTGCCAAAATTGGTGAAAGTTTCTTTTCAAATCTATGCTGGCTAGTCCTTTAGCAGTTTCTGATTTAGGCTTCAATTAATGTGCTGAAAAACCCAAAAGAGTATGAAAGGTGCACTCAATGTTTTAGATATCAAAACAGGCATTCTGGTAAATCTATCTTCTCATTAGGAGGATGAAAAACTAGCAAAATATAATGTTAGTTAAATTTTCATTAATAAACCACTAGTTTAAGTACTCTAGAAATCTTCTATACTATAAAAGTTTAAAAGCATTCCAAATTGGATTGGTGTGTATTTAATTAATCTGTTACCCTTTATGCATACAACTAATTTTTAAATGATGTTATTGAAACATACAGTTATATATTATTTTTGGCACCTTTAGAAATTGGCTTAATTTCTTCACATTACTAGAAATATCAGTAATTTTATTGGCAAATATAATTTGTATCAACCCTCAGTCTATAGAGGCACAATGATCTGTTTTGTTCAATCTAAGTTTTCTGGAAAAGTATGCCTGACAATTGTTATTTTTGGTGAACATTTGCTTGAAATAGCACAGTATCTGATATGAGATAGGTGGAGCAGCTGTTTTAGTTTCACAGAAAATGTTGCCAAACAGAAATTGTGTCCCTAAGGCATGGAGTGAGTTACAGCTTTAAAAAATTAAATTATCCCAGCACAAGTTTGGCTCCCCAGTTACTTGGCTTCCTTGTACCATGGCCCTCCACCATGACTTCCTATTTGTTTGGCCCAAAGTTTTCTGTAGTTTGTTGACAGTAGCATGATAAATCACAGTTTCTACTGGGCACCATACCTGCTCACATGGTCTTAGTCTCTGTAAGGGGACCAATAGTCATGCCTTCTTATTCAGGATTGTGAAAGTGCTCTTTTAAAAGCTTAGAAATTGATGTTCTATGAAACAAAGTGTTCTTAATCCAAGCAGTAATTCTTAGGGAGTTGTGATTCTTCTCTCAAAAATGACCACGATTCTGGATCTGAATTTGCATCTGTTCATCTTCTTATAAGACTCATAGTCATAAATATTCCATGTATGGAGGAAATGATAAATATAACTATGGAAAGGAGTGGTAGACTTGCTGATTTTTAATTATTAAAACTATTTTAGGTGAATGTTAAATTTTAGATTTACATATCAGTCTTAAATGGCAATAGAAAATATCCTCTTAATCTGAAACAATTTAATTAAATCTCATTTGACTTTCACTTATGCCATGAGTTTACCTCATATGTAGAGGGGGAAAAAAGGCATATTACTTGAATTATATGTCCCAATCCTTTTACTTACCTTAGGCTACTGTTCAGTTAAATTTTAATTATAACATGTGTCTTGAATTTATGGATAACCAAAGCACCTCTATTATATGACATAACACCATCATAGGATAAAATTAAAGTCTCTGTGGCTACTTGGAGAGGAATGTCATTATATTGCAATGAAATATTAATCAAAATTTGATATAAAGCAAAAGGAGAAAATGAATAATGAGATATCTTCCAAATTGGCTTAAGTGAAAAGCCTGTGCTGTGATAAAAAATTAGTATTCTATATTAAGTAGAAAATATGTGTATTTAATATCTTACCTGTTGCTTAGGAAAAAAGAATTCACCTTTGACTTCTCAGAGCATTGCTTAAGAATTAGGTGCTCAAATTACAAAGGCTGCATTGTTTCAAAAGAGTACATTTTCTACAAGTTTGTGTCATTTATTCATTTGACCTTGTTTTTAATAAATATAAGTAGAACTGCATTTCATAGTGACAAATGTATAATGGTTATATTAAAATAAGCTGAAAATTTTAGAGTTTTGTAAGGTAAGAGGTCAAATGAATTCAATGAGGTTCATGCCTACTCTCAATACTTTTCTGCCTCATGATTTTACCCAGGGCTAATAATGTTATCCAAAGGACATTTTTAGAGTACATTTTTTGCTATTTCTTGGGTAGTTTGATTTGTTTTTTCGGTGTTGTCACTAACATGGTAAATCAATGTTCCATGACACTTTTCCAGTGATATATAACATAACTGTTCTTATTTTGTCTGGATTCAGAAGAAAGCTTTAGTAAACGAATCCCTTTCAGCCTGATTCATTTCTAGTATTGATTTCCAAAAGTCTAGAATAGGATGGCAGCATTTCAAGTTATTGAACACTTAAAGAGTAATCTACTTGAATTATTTTTTATTCATCTTAAAACTTGATACTAAAGAGATCTTACTGATTTTTACATTATAAAGGATTTATAAAAGCAACAATTATTTTTTTCCCTAACTTTTGGTTCTATCATCAGTTTGCTTAAGAACCAATGATGTTTTTCTATCTTGTGCATGGATATGGACCATGAAAATATAATGGGGTATCTGCTGACACAAAGTATATCTTCAAAAAAAAAAAAAAGATGAAAGCCTGCATTAACTAAAACAAAACTCAGGAAGTTCATTTTGCTTTCATTTTACTAGGGAAGGAATACCAAGCCATTTAGCTTTGTGCTATGTAGTTGTTTTCTTAAAAAAAAAAAAAAAGGCATCCTTCACTTAAGATATATTTAATGAATATTGAAGTATAGTAGATAATCTTAGAATTTTAGTTTTTGTAAGAGTTTTCTATATATAACCTAAGACTTAAAAGACAAAATTGTAAGAATAACAACTGAGATTAAATTTAAAATGTTTTTCAAGTTTCTATTTGTACCATGCTTACATATTGCTTAGCTTGACACTGTATTTTGGAAATATGGGTCAAATGACAATATTGCAGGGTAGTTCTGTCAAATATTTCTTGTATATCTTAATTTAATGATCTTTAATAAAAAGTTTTGTTCCTGTCCCTCCACCCAAGAAAGATTTTTGTTTAAAGATCAAATGGAGTATGGCATTGACATTTACTGAATGCTCACAATGAGCCAGCCTCTGTCTAGATATCTCAAATTCCTAATTTTATTCAATTACCAATAATTTCTATAAGGGAAGTATCATTACCCTTATTGTGAAGATGAAATAGAAGCCTAGAAAGTTAACTTCACTTGTCTAGCAGTATTATTCAGTTAGTTGCTGAAATAACTACAGTTTGAAGCCCAATGTTTAGGAAATTAAATTCAAAACTTTCCATTTTGCTAGACAATGGAAAAATACATTTTCAAATTAGTTTTGTTACTGTTTTTACTTTCAAATTTTGTTGCTTATGCTACAAAATTAAATAACTTATATTCATATCCATGTGTATTGTCTGAAGCAAAACTGCTGGGAACCTGAGGCATATAAATTGCCTTCTGTTTTATTTTTTCCCCAATAATCTGTGCATTGGGAAAGATATTTCACTAATGCAACTAATCATAAAAGCATAAATAAAAATTAAGTCTTTTGATGACCGTTGAAAAATTCATTTTTTGTAACCAGCTTAAAATATGCAATTTGGGGTACTGGGTGATCTCTAATATAAATTAATGTATTGGTTAATAACATGGCATCTGGAGCCAAGATCCTAAGATTCAAATCTCAGTTCCTTAAATCTTTGACATTAGGCATGTGGCTTACATTTTCTATGCTTCAATTCCCTCATATGTAAAGTGGGGATCAAAATGGAGTCTTTCACAGGTTTTTTGAATTCTAAATATCTTTATAGAATTTATATATTAAAAAAACCCCTTCACAGTGCCTCAGCAATTGACAGTTATTGGTATTATTAATTTTCTATGCTATTCTCAAAATCCAACAGAAATGATTGTATATCTGTGTCCATATTTATATTGGGTGAAATATCTGGAGAAGGGCATGGCAATCCACTGCAGTATTCTTACTTGGAGAAATCCATAAACAGAGGAGCCTGGTGGGCTACAGTTCATGGAGTTGCAAAGAGTTGGACATGACTGAGCAAAATATACTTACATGAGAGATTAAATTATATAAATATATATTACTTGATTTAATTTTAAGAAATAAAATATTTTAAATAACAGAACTCTGTTTTATTCTCAGCTAGAGAAATTTAGTTTCCATATATATGACTAAGGAATATGACACATATTTATTCAGATATATC
>SJYQ01004697.1:93388-106729 GCA_006410935.1 Redunca redunca | reverse complement strand
GCATAGTCAGGAAATAGCAGAACTGGAATTTAATATCAATCTGTATTTTCAAACACTATCAATGAATAGTATGTAACTATAATTTTTGTCACATTTCCTGGTCAGATCAACAGTGAAAATGTTTTTATAGACCTCACGATCTACTTTATGTGTGCACCAGAAAAGAAGCTAGGTATTTAGAAGGACTATTCTTATTATTATGTGGCTTCCCAGTGGTTGCAGTGGTAAAGAATCTGCCTGCAATGCAGGAGACACTAGAGATGCGGGTTCAATCCCTGGGTCAGAAAGATCCCCTGAATTGGGAAATGGCAACTGGCTCCAGTATTTTTGCCTGGATGGACAGAGGAGCCAGGCAGGCTATAGCCCATGGGGGTCGCCAAAGAGCTGGACAGGACTGAGCATGTGCACACAGTCATTATGATTATGAATAGAGTACCTGTCTCTGAGTTTTCCAGAGAAAATAAGTCTGAAACACCTGAAGGATTTTTACATAGTTGGGACACTGTTTAGGGTCATAGTATACAGATTTAAATACTACATATAGAGTAGTTCCCCAATTTATGTGTGTAAAGGAAAGTGTTAATCACTCAGTTGTGGCCGACTCTTTGTGACCTTCATGGCCTATAGCCCGCCAGGCTCCTATGCCCATGGGATTCCACTGGAGGGAATACTGGACTGGGTTACCATTCCCTTATCCAGGGGATCTTCCCAACACAGGGATCAAATCTGGGTGTCCTGCACTGCAGGAAGATTCTTTACCATCTGAGCCACCAAGAGCTTCAATGTTTAAAGGAAGAACTCTATGTTGTGAACCATATTTTTGAATTAGAATACGGAATTAACCCCCAGAGAAAGAAAGGCTACCCACTCCAATATTCTGGCCTGTGGAATTTATGGACTGTATACTCCATGAGGTCACAAAGAGTCCTACATGAGTGAGCGACTTTCACTTCACTAAATTAACCTGCTTTGCAACTTACTGTAAAAGAGTTGTATTTTAAAAATTTATATTATTATTTCGTCAAATTATTGAGAAATCAGCATATTTTTATGGAGAAAGTATCTTTCACTAGTACATTTGTTTTATGAACAATTGTCTGGTACCAATTATCTAGTGCTTAATATGCTTCAGTCATTTATCAAATATTATAAATATGTCTGGAATGTGGGAGACCCAGGTTTGATCCCTGGGTTGGGAAGATCCCCTGGAGAAGGAAATGGCAATCCACTCCATACTCTTGCCTGGAGAATCCCATAGAGGGAGGAGCCTGGTAGGCTACATTCCATGGGGTCACAAAGAGTCAGACACGACTGAACAACTTCACTTCACTTTCACTTATAAACATATTCAAGGCCCAGAAAAATACCCACGTTTCCTCATATTCCTCCAGCCTCTTTGAAGTTTGTCATGGCCACGTATCACTTCTGAGTGAAATTACTTAGAGTCACAATGTGACAACTCTCTCATCATACTCCCCTTCTGGGAGAGCTAAAAGCAATCATTGATATTACAGGATGTAAAATGAAAGCAGTCTAGATTCATGAGTAATTGATTGGAACAATGTGGTTCTAAAGATCCTTCTAATTCTCAGAAGACCTTCATAAGTATAAAATATTTGTTATATTTAAACAGTGAGATTTCAGTCAATTTGATACAGTTGTATTGACTTCCATCCTAAGTGATAGTGATACACATTTGGTAAGGGATAAGACATGGTTTCTCACCACATGGATCTTGTAATTGGCTACAGTATAAAGACAGTAATCCAAACAAAAAAATATTCAGGTAAATGTTCCCCGTGATTCTGTCAATCAGGTTTTGGCAATACTTGATAGATATTTAAGTGAACACAGCATTGCAATATCAATATCAAATTAATAATATGACATAATTATTTGTTAATATACTGAAGTAGGTGATTAAAAAAATAAAGCAAGAATTTTACTGTTTTTTCTTCAGGTTTCAACAGTACTTAGTACTCAGTCTATTTTATTCTTTATCGATTTTTCCTCTACTGTTTCTATGTATCTTCTGATGTTGTCTGTCTCTGAAGAATCACAGGGTCTGCACTTTTGGTTTTAGCTACTAATTTGTACTAGAACTGCAGTTACATTGATAAGTAGAATGTTTTGTATTGCTCTGATTCTAATCCTAACAGTGATATCAGGCTAGTACCTAATTTTGTGGTTATGTGTTAGCACTAGACAACTGGGGATAAGAATACAGTTAATCTATATGTATCCTATTTGTTTAGTTTTTAGAAAGAAAATTATTATTTTCTTCACCAAAATTCCTTCTTAACTTACCTGAGAACCATATTCTCCAATTTGGAGCATTGAGTTATACTGGAAAAAGAAAAGAAAAATAGAAAAGAAAAAATAGACAATTTCAATAAAATACTATGTTTAAATAAACTCTTGTTTCCCTAGCATAGTAAAGATAGATCCAAATAATTGAGTAAACTGGGCTTCCTTGAAGGTAGAAGCAGAAAGCAACTTGTTTCTTCCACTAGCTCACCTGGTATGAACCAAAGCAGACGTTCTCTCCTTACACAGAGACATTTCATAATGGGTTGTGGGTGCAGGAGAAAGATACAATAGTCACAAAATTGTAGGCAGGACACATTCAAAAGTAGAAGAGACAGACTGACTGGGAAGTGCCACACTGAAGCAAGCATTAACTCTTGAAACCTATTCCTATAGACTATAGGAAGAAAGTTGGGTGGGGAGATTGACAACAATAATTGTCAACAAGAAGAAGGATATTTTAATATTTTACAATGAGCTGGGCAAATGTGTTTTATCTGAATAAGAACCTTGATTATGATGCCATTATCTCCTCTAAAATTAAACATTTTATAGCCTTAGTTGGCCCTACCCCTGTGTCATAATATCTTCAAATCAGAATGCTAAAATATAACTGAACAACTTCCAAAATAACATATACTTTAAACCATTGGGATTTATTCATATGGAAAATCACTTTGTTGGTAATACCTATGATTCTGCTAAGGTTTATGGAAACAATAAACATAACCTTCAAGTTCAGCAAAAATTGATTTCCATAAAAGACAGGAAACATGAAAGAATGAAAAACATCAGCTATTTTTTTTTAATTTTTCCTGAAGATTATTATAGAAAACAGTTTAGATCCTACTACTGTGAATTCTGAAGTAAATTAAATACTATCTCTTTCCCCTATATCCACCTCCCCATGTTTACAATTCTCATTTGCAGACAAGGAGAACTAAAATATAAAACTCAGAATAAACCAATCCAGTCTAGTTCAGTTTCTTCAAACCAAAGGTACCAATTCAATAAAATCAGTTCTCACATCCTGGGAAAGACTGACTAAGACTCTATTCTTATGGGGTGTATATTATAATGGAATTTAACTTTTACACTGATGGTTAATGCTCTCTCACTCCTCTTCTGTGACTGCTTACACTTGCTGGAACACTGCAATAACAATTATAGAGTTAAAAGGATCAACATTAGTTTCTAAGTTTGGGAAATGTATTTGTTAATTAACATATGAAATATGCCATAAATCTTGTATTCTTTAATCAACATGTAAAACACAATGTATGATTTTTAAATAATCAATCTCCTTTTATAAACCACATGATTTCTGCACTGCTGCTGTTGCTAAGTCGCTTCAGTCGTGTCCAACTCTGTGCAACCCCATAGTTCAGCCCATCAAGCTCCACCATCCCTGGGATTCTCCAGGCAAGAACACTGGAGTGGGTTGCCATTTCCTTCTCCAATGCATGAAAGTGAAAAGTGAAAGTGAAGTTGCTCAGTCAAGTCTGACTCTTCACCACCCCATGGACTACAGCCTACCAGGCTCCTCCGTCCATGGGATTTTCCAGGCAAGAGTACTGCAGTGGGGTGCCATTGCCTTCTCTTGATTTCTGCACATGATTCATAATATCCCCAACCAACCTAAACAAAATTCTTGGTATCCCCAATTTATTTATGAGATAAGGGACGCTCCAGCAGATAAGTCATTTATTAAGAATCACCAGCCAGTCAAAAGGGGCTGAATAATATTCAGGCCTGAGTGAAAAGAAAATTTGGTACTCTTTAGCAATTTCCTTGGATACTCATTGTGAGTGCTGTTGACTTAAAGTTCTTTCTTACCAAAGACACTGCAAAAAGTTTAATTTTCTGTCTTTTTTAAAAATGATTTTCATCCATATTCATAGGATTCCTAAGTTACAATTTTTCTCATACTGTTTTGCACCCCAGCTTTGGAAGGTTGAGTGATGATAGTACGCTTTGTAGTGTACATTCCTGTTTATCTGATAACCTGGGTGTACTTGCAGAAGGAGATTTAACTTAAAAAAAATTGAAATGATAGTTATTTTGTTATATATACCCTTGGTAACAATTAGGAAAGTTTACCTTTTGGAATGTGATTATGTAAAATTTGTTGGCAACCCACTCCGGTACTCTTGCCTGGAGAATCCCATGGAGGGAGGACCCCAGTGGGCTACAGTCCATGGGGTCGCAAAGAGTCGGACACAACTGAGCAAATTCACTTCGCTTCATTTCACTTTTGTGTCTACAAATGTAAACTTCAATTTGTATGTTAATCAACTAGTATGGGGCTGGAGATTCAGCATTTCTATTTTTTAAATTGAGGAACAATTGATGTACGATATCATATATTTATAGTTGCACAGTATAGTGAGTCATACTTTTTAGAACTTATACTCAATTTATAGTTATTGTGAAATATTGGCTATGCTCTGTATTGTACTAGATATCCTTGCAGCTTATTTTATACATAGGAGTTTGTACTTCTTAATCTACACTTGTATTTTCCTTGTATTTCACCCTTTTTCCTCACTCCACTGGTAACCAATGGTTTGTGCTCAATATTTGTGGGTTTGTTTCTCTTTTGTTATATTTACTAGTTTGTATTTTTAAGATTCCATATATGAGTGATATAATACAGTATTTGTCTTTCTCTGTTGGACTTACTTGACTTTAGCATAAGACCTTCCAAGTCCATCCATGTTGCTACAGTTGGCAAGGTTTCATTCTTCTATACTCCTGGGTAGTATGCCATTATGAGTGTATGTATTATATGTTTATCCATTTGTCTGTTGATGAACAATTGGTGTGCTTTCCTATCTTGGCAATTGTAAATAATGCTGCCATGAACATTCAGCTGCATGTATCTTTTTGAGTTAGCATTTTAGCTTTCAATGGATGTATTCCCAAGAGGGAGATTGCTGGGTCATATGATAATGCTACTTAAAGTTTTTTGAGAACCTTGAAATCGTTTTCCACCAATTTACATTCTCCTTAGTAGTATGTGAGGATTTGCTTCTGTCCACACTGTTGCCAACCTTTGTTATTTGTGTTTCTTTTTGATGATAGCCATTTTGACAGATGTGAGATGATAATTTCATTGTGGTTTTCGTTTGCATTTTCCTAACGATTAGTAATGTTAAACATCTTTTAATGTGCCTGTGAATCATGAATATGTCCTCTTTGAAGAGTTTTTATTCAGATCTTATGCCCATTATTTAATCAGGATGTTTGACTTTCAGTGTTGAGTTGTATGAGTTGTTATATGTCTTAGATATGAATACCTTATCAGTCATATCGTTTGCAAATACTTTCTCCCATTCAGTAGGTTGTCTTTTTGTGCCATCAGTATTTTCCTTTGCTGTGCCAAATCTTTTAAGTTTAGTTAGGTCATCTTTGTTTGTTTGCTTGATTGGTTGGTATTTACTTTTATTTCCTTTGCTTCAGGCAACAGACCCCAAAATAAGATCATTATGATTAATGTCAAAGATTGTCCTGAATATGTTTTCTGCTAGGAGCTTTATGGAAGAGACTATCATTTCCCTATTGTATGTTTTTGCCTGCTTTGTCACAGATTAATGAACCATAAGTGTGTGGATTTATTTCTGTGCTCTCTAGCCTGTTCCATTGTTGTTGTTGTTGTTTTTCGTGCATACCAGTGCTATATTTTTGATTCCTATAACTTTGTATTATAGTCCCAAGACAGGAAGCATGATTCCTCCACCTCTTTTCTTGTTTCTCAAGATTCTTTTGGCTGTTTGTGGTCTTGTGTTTCCATACAAACTTTATATCATTTGTTCTAGTGAAAAAATCCCATTGGTAATTTGATAGGGATTACATTTAATTTGTCAACTGCTTTGGGCAATGTGGTAATTTTAAGAATACTGATTCTTACAACTTAAGAAAACAATATATCTTTCCATCTGTTGTGTTATCTTCAATTCCCTGGTAGCTCAGCTCTAAAGAATCTGCCTGCAATACAGGAGACCCTGGTTCAATTCCTGGGTCAGGAAGATTGGCAGGAGAAGGGATAGACTACCGACTCCAGTATTCTTGGGCTTCTCTGGTGGCTCAGCTGGTAAAGAGTCCACCTGCAATGCGGAAGGCCTGAGTTTGATCCCTGGGTTCGGAAGATCCCCCGGAGAAGGAAGTGGCTACCCACTCCAGTATTTTGGCTGGAGAATTCCATGGACTGTATAGTCCATGGGGTTGCAAAGATTTGGACGTGACTGAGAGACTTTCACTTTCCTTAACCAACATCTTGTATTATTTGGAGGACAAACCTTATGTTTCCTTAGGGAGGATTATTCCTATTCAAAAAAAGTTTTAATACCATTTAATACCATTTTTTACCATTTGATGGTAAATGGGATTATCTATTTAATTTTCTTAGTGATTAAAGACTAGTGGTTAACAAAATTTTAAGAAAATGCTTTAGTTTTGTTTAGTTAACATCAACGATTTTCAACATGACTGGATAAGCTAGGAGAAAGAATGATTAAGAAAAACCAAAAATGCAGGAAAAACAAATACAAAGAAATATGTAAATAAAATTCAGATTTTCTGCCATTTTTGTTTTTGTATTATCAATATTCTCCTGCATACTTGATTTGGCTATTTAAAACAATTGTCTTATTACAGGAATTATCTATAGTAAATGATATTCATAAGGCCAAACCATCTTACCTCTCTGTGTCTCTTGAGAAACCTTTATGTAGGTCAAAAAGTAACAGTTAGAACTGGACATGGAACAGTGAACTGGTTCAAAATCAGGAAAGGAGTATGACAAGGCTGAGTATTGTCACCCTAATTATTTAATTTATATGCAGAGTACATCATGCAAAATATTAGGCAGAATGAATCATGAGGTAGAATTAAGATTGCTGGGAGAGATATCAACAACCTCAGATATGTGGATGATAACACTCTAATGGCAGAAAGAGGAACCAAAGAGCCTCTTGATGAGAGTGAAAGAGAATGAAAAAGCTGTCTTAAAACTCAGTCAAACTTAATAAAAAACTAAGGTCATGGCATCCAGTCCCATCACTTTATGGCAAACAGATGGGGAAACAATGGAAATAGTGAGAAACTTTATTTTTTTCAGCTCCAAAATCACTGTGGATGATGACTGGGGCCATGAAATTAAGACACTTGCTCATTGGAAGGAAAGCTATGGCAAATCTAGACTTCATATTAAAAAACAGAGACATTACTTTTCCAGCTAAGGTCCATATAGTCAAAGCTATGGTTTTTCTATTAGCCACGTATGGATGTGAGAGCTGAAGTATAAAGAAGCCTGAGCGTTGAAGTATAGACGCTTCCAAATTGTGATGCTGGAGAAGACTCTTGAGAGTCCCTTGGACTGCATGGAAATCAAACCAGTCAATCCTAAAGGAAATCAAACTTGAATGCTCAATGGAAAGGCTGAAGCTGAGGCTCCATTACTTGGCCGCCTGATGCGAGGAGCTGACTCATTGGAAAATGAGTCAGTCTTACCCACAGAAGTGGGAAGGATTGAATGCAAAATAAGAAAGAGGTGAGAGAGAGATGAAATTATTAGACAGCATCACTGACTCAATGGACAGGAACTTGAGCAACCTCCAAGAGATTGTGAAGGACAGGGGAAGCCTGGTGTGCTGCAGTCCATGGGATCACAAAGAGTAAGACTCAACTAAACAGCATAAGGGCTAGGATCACACAGATTTAAACTCTGTTATTCTTGGAAGTCTTGTCTGGATATCTCGGCTATCATAAGTCTTCCTCATTAGGTGATTTTGAGAATCAAATAAGATGGTTGCACTGGTGCCATGTAAACTATGACGCATTTACAACTCTGGACTATAATGACAAGGGGTCAGGAAGGAAATAGTGGAACTACATTAATCATGGCCTATAGTCTTATATTCTGGTTTATGTTTTTTCTGATAACTAAGTTATAGAATATAGATGACCTCATAATAATAAATCATAGAATTTTGTCAAGTGATTTTTGATGATGAAGTCATTTTATTTATGAACAAATTTGAATTCAAAGGACTAATCAAATGCAAATTGTATTGCAGATTTTGGCAGATATCTGAATTTGAGAATACATGATTAGGGTGATATACATCAGCATTTTCAAAAATCATTTTTTACATCTAATATCTAAGCAATGAGAAAGAGAAGAATAATTAGTAAAAGGCCCCTCCTGTTGTAAGATAATTATTTAATTTGGGAGAGAGGAAGCATGAGTTATTAAAGCTGCTGAGACTATATTATTTATGAAATTTTAAATGAAGGGCTATATTAATCTAATTTACTTAATATATTTAATTTAGAATTAAAACACTCCCCATAAAGGAGTACCCTGCTCTTCTCTCCCCTCTACCTTTACTCAAGGCTGTTAACCAGCTACACATATATTTTCAAAATAATCAATTAAAAGTTTCTTCAGTAACAAATAGTCACAAAATTTATTATCTTAATTAAATGAAAAACATATAAGTACATTGAATATAGAGATTTAGTTTTTTGAATTCCATATTTCAAGTAGCATTGAAGAGTCCTGAAATGTTTATTTACAAATAAAAATGAATTTTATTTTTCCAAAATACAGATAACTAGTTATTATTTTCTATACTCTGAATCACATATTTAAGGTCCTATGACTATGAGTTCAACTATGTTTACCAAGAGTTATCCACTAAAAGTTGATAGTTTCAATAAATAGAAATAAGGCAACTTCTTTAGTGTCAGACAAAGCATGATTAAAGAGACATAAATGACAGAAGTAGTTGCATTAGGAAAAGAGCAAGGCCCATATTCTACTTAATCCAACCCGGGATAGAAACATCTAGAACCAAAAGATAATTCTTATAAATTTTTGAACTAATATTTACTTGTTTTAAGGACCTGCCATTATGAATATTGGTATATTTGTGGTTAGCATAAAGTACAAAAGCTTTATTACTAAAATTTGAAATTGTATTTGAAATTTGTTACATCTAAACTTTATTGTATTTAGGCATTGACAAATATTTTAGAAAAATATTCTTTAATAAAATTAATAAATTGATTTTATGTTGCAAATTAGAAAAATATGAAAGTTTACTCCAGGAGTCAGTTTAAATTATTTTGTCATCTAAATATAGAGAGCAATTACAATGAATATAAGCACTGATAAAACAAACTGTGTTTGTAAAGTGCTCATCTGCTTAATGTGATTTTTTTGAATGTATACTGTTTATATGTATACACAGATTATACAGTGAAGACTAATTGGCAAAGAAAATAGTAACTAAAACAGTTCCCTTAAAATCAGTGCACACCAATGTATATTCTTTAAATGGCTCTTTATCATAAAACATATCTCAAAAGTTCAATGCAGGCATAGTATCAATTAGGGCAAACTTGAAAAGGTGTAATTGGACTTTATCCCAGAAAAGGCTAAATAAATTGAAATATGTTTTGAATCATTATTCATATTCTTCTGTGATAAAAATAACCTTATATTTCTTAGTAGCATGAAAAATTGTCCAACAAGGGAATAATCAGAAAAGAAGGAAAAGAAGCAATCAAAAGAGAAAGGGAAAGAATTTTAGCAAAGAAAGTAATAAATGACTTGTGCGAATAATTTCAAAACCTTGAATAAGCTGCTTGTACCTCCCAGAAGACTTGTGGAAAAAATTAAAGAAATGTTTTAATCACTTGAAGAGAACACATAAGATAATTTTCTTGTTTTTTATCTAGAACATAAAAATGTGAGAAGTACAATATTTACCGTACAAAGCCTTATCTGAGAAGCCATTAACAGAATATGGAAATAGCTCAATATTGCAAGTCTATAGCCCATGAAATTTCTCCAGTAAACAAAAGATCCTCCCTAACGTGTAAATTCATTTTGGTGATGTTCAATGAAGAATTTGCCTTATTACTTCTATAAAACTTTTGTAAAGGGCTATATTTACACATACAAGGGAGGTGGGATCTACAATCTAGCATCATTTTCATGTTTGTTGAAGGTGAAACATGGGGGGTTCTACCACAGTTATGGGATTTCAATCCCTAATTTTTAGTGTTTAAGTATATGGAGACAAAATATTGCAACTCTGCCGTTACTGGGATCTACATGATTTTTATATCTTGTAGTATTTCTGTGTTTAGGCTTAAAATAGTAAACTGTAATCAAATTGATCCCAAACTTCCAACACAATTATATAGATAGTAGTATTTACTCAATTATATGTGAACAGCTTATATATTTCAAGATCTTAGCACTTTGAATACTTCAAGCCTCACTATTATTAAGATTACCTTACAGTTATGAATCATATTCTACTTTTTATCTTTCACTTTTCTAAGTCCATCTCTTAGCATTCAGACTCTGAAAGAGTGAGAATTTTCTTTCTTGAGTGGATTATAGTTTTATTAGTCAAGGATTACTGTTTTATTAGTCAGTTGAGAGCAATTCTCTTTATCTTAGAATAGGTTGAGTCAAAGGATTATAGAGTNTGGTTGGTTTACAAAATAAAATTTGAGAAGTTTTTTAAGAAGATTTTAAACAAAATTTATAGAGGAATTTATCATATTGTAGAAGTGTCCTTTCATAGCCACCCTTCATAAGAGAGTCATTATAATTCTCAGAAGGCTATAAAAGTCAAAGTGCATCTCAACGATGTTATTTGTTTTTAAAGCAAGTTTCTTGACAGACTCCAGATACCTTGATTTTTGAAGCCATTGTCTATGTTGCTTCCCTGGTGGCTAAGACGGTAAAGAATTTGCCCATAATGCAGGAGACCTGGGTTCAATCCCTGGGCTGGAAAGATGCCCCGGAGAAGATAATGGCTGCCCACTCCAGTATTCTTGCCTGGGCAGCCCCATGGACAGAGGAGCCTGGTGGGTTATAGCCCATGGGGTCTCAAAGATTAGAAGACGTCTGAATGACTAACACTGTCAGAAGCACAGATAATTTTATATTTTTCACTGTCAGAAATTTTATTTTTATTAATAAATTTTGTTACTTTTATTATAAATGCTTAAATTTTATTACTGGCTGATCCTGATCCAAGTGGTCCTAANGGTCCTAATTAATTTATTATATATATATATATATAATGTTGATAAGATGATTATGTGAGCTATAGACACTTGGGTATATTTATTTAAATTATAGGAATTATGAGAGGGTGTGTATTATTAAAAGACTACAACTGAATTGAACAGATACAGAAAATTCTATTCTCTGGCTTCTACTAACTTAGTGTTACACACAAAGTGAATAAGCCAAATACAATCTCTTGAATATAATTATTTTTATGAAAATGTTTTTCTTTCAGATTCTTTACCATCTTAGCCACCAGGGAAGCAACATAGACAATGGCTTTAAAAATCAAGGTATCTGAGGTCTGTCAAGAAACTTGCTTTGAAAACAAATAACATTCTTGCATTCTTCTTGAACTTAGCATTTTGCTTCATAAAATTCTTATAATTTATGATATTGTTTAGTTGCTAAGTCATGTCTGACTCTTTGCAACCCCACAAACTGCAGCAGCTCCGGCTTCCCTGTCCTTCAGTGTCTTCTGGAGCTGCTCAAACTCATGTCCATTGAATCTGTGATGCCATCATGGTATAATAATATAATGATAAACATTCTGTTCTTTGTCTATCTTTAAATTTTATTGAAGAATAGTTCTTTACCATGGTGTCTTCGTTTCTGCTGTACAACAAAGTGAGTCAGTTATAAGTATACATATATCCCCTTTTTTGCATTTAGGTCACCACAGAGCATTGATTAGAATTCCTTGTGCTATACAGCAGGTTCCCATTAATTACCTATGTTATACCTTGTGCTGTATGCTGTGCTAAGTCTCTTCAGTCATGTCCAACTCTTTGTAACCCCATGGGCTGTATTAGCTTAAGCTTAATATGTTTACTCAATTTGAGTCATGTCCAACTGTTTGCAATCCCTTGGACCGTAGGCTCTTCTGTCGATGAGATATCCCAGGGAGGAATACTGGAATGGGTTGCCATTTCCTACTCCAGGGGATCTTCTTAGTCTAGGGATACAACCCCTCGTCTCTTGTGTATCCTGCACTGGCAGGCGGATTCTTTCCCACTGAGCCACCTGGGAAATTTTATGCATAGTAGTGTATATATGTCAAATCCAATATCCCAGTTCATCCAAGCCTCCCTCTCCTTCTTGGTATTCATAATTTTGTTCTCAACATCAGTGTTTCTATTTATGCTTTGCAAATAAATTCATCTGTCTGTGCTATTATTCTAGATCCCACACATAAATGGTAGTATATGATATTTGTTTTTTGGACTAGCTTCACTATATATGACACTCTCTAGGTCTATCCACATCTCTCTGTAAATGGCACTGTTTTGTTCATTTTTTAGGGCTAATGATAGGGTGGAGAAAGAAAATAATGGTGCAGACTGCACATCCACCATCTAAAGAGGTGAAGACATGTTTTTTCTAAGAATCACACTATTATTTTTAAAAATAATGGGATTTAAATCTTCTTCCTTATGCTCCAACCATGGTAGAGAAGGGGTTCCTTATAATAGGGAAACAAATGGAAAAAAAATCATAAACTTGTGGAGTATCTTCACATTAGAATATATAAATTTGTATCCACATGAAAAGGTAGCCCCTTTGGACCACTGTCACACACAGCACTGTTGAATACTGGCTTATGAAAACAGTGAATATTAACAGAAGGAGAACTACCAAACAGATACTTAAAGTATTATGTGTCTATTTTTCTCTTCTTTTTTTCAATGCTAACACTATGAGAACTAGTTATAGAAAAATAATAAAAAAAGAGGCATTTAAGAGTCACTTTAAATTTCCCTTAATTTTATACCGTGGAGGAATGAAACTTTAAAAATTCAGTCTAAGAATTTCAAACTGCATTGTGTTCTATTTTAATAATTCAAAGTAAATATAAACATATGGAATCTTCTACAAGTGTCATTAGGAATTTAAAAAGTTTATAAAGTGTGATAAAAGCAGTACAAAAAAAAAAAAAA
>SJYQ01004697.1:70248-89605 GCA_006410935.1 Redunca redunca | reverse complement strand
CATTTCCCAAACTCTAGGAAGTGCTGTTCTGGTTTCTGTCTCTATAAATATACATTTCCTTGAATTTTGAATAAATAGATCATACAAGACACATACTTTTGTATTTTATTGCTTTAATATAACACAATGTTTGTGATATTTGCCCAAGTTTTAACACCTATCAGGAATGCATTCATTTTTATTAATTAAAGATATGTCATAATTTGGTTATCTATCAATCAGGTGATGGACATCAGGGTTGATTCTACTTTTTGTTTCAGTTCAGTTCAGTTCAGTTGCTCAGTCATGTCCAACTCTCTGCAACCCCATGAACTGCAGCACGCTAGGCCTCCCTGTCCATCACTAACTCCTGGAATCCACCCAAACCCATGTCCGTGAGTGATGTCATCCAAACATCTTATCCTGTCATCCTCTTCTCCTGCCTTCAGTCTTTCCCAGCATCAAGGTCTTTTCAAATGAGACAGCTCTTCGCATTAGGTGGCCCAAGTATTGGACTTTCAGCCTGAGCATCAGTCCTTCTAATTAACACCCAGGATTGATCTCCTTTAGGATGGACTGGTTGGATCTCCTTAAAGCCCAAGGGACTCTCAAGAGTCTTCTCCAATACCACAGTTCGAAAGAATCAATTCTTCTGTACTCAGCCTTCTTTATAGTCCAACTCTCACATACATTCATGACCACTGTAAAAACCATAGCCTTGACTAGATGGACCTTTGCTGGCAAAGCAATGTCTCTGCTTTTTAATATGCTATCCTAGGTTGGGCATAACTTTCCTTTCAAGGAGTAAGTGTCTTTTAATTTCATGGCTGCAATCACCATCTGCAGTCACAATCTGCAGTGATTTTGGAGCCCCCCAAAACAAAGTCAGCCACTGTTTCCACTGTTTCCCCATCTATTTGACATGAAGTGATGGGACCGGATGCCACAATCTTAATTTTTTGAATTTTGCACTTTAAGCCAAAATTTTCACTCTCCTTTTTCACTTTCATCAAGAGGCTCTGAAGTTCTTCATTTTCTGCCATAAGGGTTTTGACCAAAATGTTATGAGCAACACCTTTATTAATCTTTTCTTAACAATTGAAGTATAGTTAATTTGCAATATTGTTAGTTTCAGGTACACAGCAAAGTGATTTATATCCTTTTGCCTTATAGATTATTACAGTATATTGCATATTGATCCCTATGCTATACAATAGGTCCTTGTTGTTTATCTAGTTTATACATAGTAGGGTGTACATGATAAACCCAAATACCTATTTTACCTCTTCTCCCACTAACCACTATCCCCTTTAGTAACCATAAGTTTGTTTTCTATGTCTATGAGTCTATTTCTCTTTTGTAAGTAGACTTATTTGTATCATATTTTTTAAACTTGACATATAAGTAATATCATATGATTTTTGTCATTCTGTCCAATTTTTTTCAATTTGTATGATAATCTCTAGGTCCATCAATATGGCTGAAAATAGTATTATTTCATTCTTCTTTAATTTTATTATATAAATAAATATATACCACATCTTCTTTATCCATTTTTTTGTCCATAGATATTTAGGTTGCTTTCATGTCTTAGCTGTTGTAAATACAACAATGAGATGCATGTATCCTTTCAAATTAGAGTTCTCTTCAGTTATATGCCCAGGAGTAGAATCTCAGGATAATATGGTAACTCTGTTTTTAAATTTTGAAGGAACCTCTGTACGATTTTCCATACTGGCTGCATCAATTTACATTCCCACCAACAGTGTAGGAAGATTTCTTTTTCTCCACATGTTTCCAGTATTTATTAATTGTAGATTTTTTGAGGGCTTCCCTGGTGTCTCAGGTGGTAAAGAATCTGCCTGAAATGCAGGAGACCTGGGTTTGACCCCTGAGTCAGTAAGATCCCCTGGAGAAAGAAATGGAAACCCACTCCAGTATTCTTGCCTGGAGAATTACATGGACAGAGGAGCCTGGTGGGCCACAGTCCATGGGGTCACAAAGAATCAGATGTGATTGTGCAAGTAACACAGACTTTTTGATGATGGCCTTTCTGACTGGTGTGAGGTGATATCTCACTGTAGTTTTTATTTTCACTTCTCTAATAATTGGTGATATTGATCATCTTTTCTTGTGCCTGTTGGCCATCTCTATGTCTCCTTTCGAGAAATATCTATTTAAATCTTCTGGCCACTTTCTGATTAGTTTGTTTATTGTTATTAAGCTGCTTGTGTATTTTGGAAATTAATCTCTTGTTGGTAGCACCATTTGCAAATATTTTCTCCCAGTCCATAGACTGTCTTTTCAGTGTTGTTTATGGTTCCCTTTTCCGTGCAAAAGTTTTTAAGTTTAGTTACTTCTCAATTGTTTATTTTTATTTCCATTATTCTGGAAGATAGATCCAAAGAAATACTGTTGCTATTTATGTCGGAGTGTTCTGCCTCTGTTTTCCTCTAAGGGTTTTATAGTATCCATTCTTACATCCAGGGTTGTGATTTTATTTTTGTATATAGTATTAGAGAATTTTCTCATTTCATTCTTTTACATGTAGCTGTCCAGTTTTCCCAGCACCACTTATTGAAGAAACTATTTCTTCTCCATTATATATTCTTTTCTCTTTTTTGTTGTTTAACTGACCATAATAGTGTGAATATATTTCTTTGCTTTCTACCCTGTTCCATTGATCTACATGTCTGTTTTTGTGCCAATATCATAATCTTTTGGTTACTATAGTTTTGTAGTATAGTCTGAGACAGGCTTGATTCCTCCAGTTCCAGTCTTCTTAAGATCACTTTGGATTTTTAGGATATTATGTGTTTCCATGCAATTTTTGCTGTTGTTCTAATTCTGTAAAAAATGCATTAGTAATTTGATAGAGATTGCATTGAATCTGTAGATTGCCTTGGATAGTGTGTTCCTTTTAATACTATTGAAACTTCTAATCCACCAACATATTATACCTTTCCATCTGTTTGTGTAATCTTCATTTTCTTCATCTGCACCTGATGGTTTTTGGAGTACAGGGCTTTTACCTCATTTTAGGAGTTTATTACAAGGTATTTTATTATTTTTGATGAAATGGTATGAATAATACCATTTTTTAAAATTTCTCATGGCTAACAGATGGTGACTACAGCCATGAAATTAAAAGACGCTTACTCCTTGGAAGAAAAGTTATGACCAACCTAGATAGCATATTCAAAAGCAGAGACATTACTTTGCTGACTAAGTTCTGTCTAGTCAAGGCTATAGTTTTTCCAGTGGTCATGTATGGATGTGAGAGTTGGACTGTAAAGAGAGCTGAGCACTGAAGAATTGATGCTTTTGAACTGTGGTGTTGGAGAAGACTCTTGAGAGTCCCTTGGACTGCAAGGAGATCCAACCAGTCCATTCTGAAAGAGATCAGCCCTGGGATTTCTTTGGAAGGAATGATGCTGAAGCTGAAACTCCAGTANTCATTTATTTTTAGTAAATAATATTCTGTTGTTTGAATGTGCCATTATTTATTTATTCACTTACCTACATTATTCTAACTTCTATCAATTATGAATAAAGCTGATATACATATCAATGTATGGGCATCTGTGTGAACATAAGTTTTTAATTCCCTTGGGTAATAACCAAGAAGATCATTGTCAGATTCTAAGGCAAAATTATGTTTGGTTTTGTAAGGAATCGGTAAACTGTCTTCTAAAGTTGCTACACCATTTTGCTTTCATGCCAGAAATGTGTGAGGTTTTCTGTGCTCTACATCTTACCAGTATGTAACATTGTCAGTGTTCTAGATTTGAACCATTTTAAGAGGTATAGAAGAGTCCTGAGAGTCCCTTGGACTGCAAGGAGATCCAACCAGTCCATTCTGAACGACATCAGCCCTGGGATTTCTTTGGAAGGAATGATGCTAAAGCTGAAACTCCAGTACTTTGGCCACCTCATGTGAAGAGTTGACTCGTTGGAAAAGACCCTGATGCTGTGAGGGATTGGGGGCAGGAGAAGGAGACGACAGAGGATGAGATGGCTGGATGGCACCACCAACTCGACGGACGTGAGCTTGAGTGAACTCCAGGAGTGGTAATAGACATGGAGGCCTGGCCTGCTGTGATTTATGGGTCACAGAGTCGGACACGACTGAACAACTGAACTGAACTGAAGTTAACTGTAGCACACCCCCTGGCTGGTTAGTTAACATTACAAGTGTTTCAAATAGTTATTGTTATATCTTGTAAATAGCTTTTATTTCATCATTATACATGTAAAAAGTGTTTTCCACTGATGATTTAGGTTTGTGTAATTGATTAAAAAAAAAAAAATCTTAGTAATTATGCTGCCTTCACATGAATGAAACATTATCTAGCCAATCCAGTAGTCAAACATATTTTAATGTGTAGTCAACATTATTAAATAATAAAGTTCCCTGTTTTACAGTGTCTTGGGGGCTTCCCTGGTAGCAGATTGTGAAGAATCTGCCTCCAATGCAGGAAACCTTGGTTTGAACCCTGGGTTGGGGAAATGCCCTGGAGAAGGGAATGGCTACCCACTCCAGTATTCTTGCTTGGAGAATTCCATGGACAGAGGAGCCTGGCAGGGCCCAGTCCATGGTGTCACCAGAACTGGATGAGACTGAGTGACTAACACTTTCACTTTTCACTTTCACCTTCTGTCCTGAGCCAAAAGAATGTAATCTGATCCTGCTTTCAGGATATTATTGTGTCTACTTTAGAGTGACCTTTGGAAGATTTTAGAGTACCAAGATTAGATAATGATTCTGTAGAGTTTATTGTAATGAATGTATTTTATGTGATTGCCAAAAATAAAAATGTATTTTTATTTTAAAAAATCAAACCAAGCAAAAGATACAAAGTGAAAAAATAGAATATTAAGATTTTCATAAATTAATAGTAAGAAACATCATTTTCATTATATAATTATCTGATTTTTTCTCTCTATGCAAAATAATAACAAATTAAAACCCAAATGTGTTTGTGCCAGTTTCTGTTTCTACATGGAATGAGTTTAGAAATCACCAAGCCAGTTCAAAACAAGTGAAAAATTAAACGGTGGGGAAAAAAGCAACTCTTCTTGAACCTATAAGAAAGAGGAGAGACCAAGGTAAACTGCTTTCCCAAGATTTGAGACACAGAAGAATAGAGGGGTCAGTGCTCACCCAAATAAAAAATCATAATCAGAAAAATCTATGGGAACCAGTGTTGGGATAGGAAACCATGAATTGTAATTTACTATTAGTAATTACTGGAAATTCAGTGTAAACAGTGTAAGAGTTAAAAACTTCAGAAAGACTCAGTCATTTCGGGTCTCACACAGTAATGTGAGACAGCTCGAGGGGATCTACTAGGTTTCCACTGTAAATATCAGACAAATCCCCTCAAGCTTCTGACAGGGAGAACAAAGGGAACCCTTTCAAAACATGCCAAAGAACTTTGTTCTTAACAAGGACTGCCCACAAGGGAAACTAGTTAGACACAGCTTAACTGGGTAGGATATTATAGGAGTCAAAGTGATTTGGAAAAGGGAAATACCCAACTTTGGAAAAGGGAAATACCCAACCCAGTCACTTTAATTATCCTGCCTAACCTGTTGGGAAAGGAAGAAAAAACTTTAAAAAAATATTGTAATGCTCACAGTTCAGAGGTATAAACTCACTAAATATAAATCTAGACACAAGTAAAAATGGATCACAGATCTAACTGTAAAATGCAAGACTATTAAACTCCTAGAAAACAATCTAAGGGAAAACCTTGACAACTTTGGGAATGGCAATGACTTTTTAAAATATAATACCAAAAGCAAGGTCCAGGAAATGAAAAGGTGGATTTCACCTTTCTAAATTATTTCTAAAATTAAAAACGTTATGCTCTGAGGAAGACAATCTCAAGAGAACAAGACAATTCATAGAGTAGGAGAAAATGTTGAAAAAGACACATCTGCTAAAGAACTGTTAATTCAGAATATACAGAAATCTTTATCTCAAAATAAAGGTATACAGTGTGATTTAAAAAATGGGCCTAAGACTGTAACAGATACCTCACTGAAGAGGATATACAAGTGACACATAAACCTAAGAAAAAATGCTCCACATTATATGTCCTCAGAGAAAGGCAATGAATACAGCAATGGGATACGACCATGTACCTCCTCAGTTCAGTTCAGTTCAGTCCAGTCGCTCAGTCATGTCCAACTCTTTGTGGCCCCATGAATCACAGCATGCCAGGACTTCCTGTCCATCGCCAACTCCCAGAGTTTACACAAACTCATGTCCATCGAGTCGGCGATGCCATCCTGTCATCTCATCCTCTGTCGTCCCCTTCTCCTCCTGCCCCCAATCCCTCCCAGCATCAGGGTCTTTTCCAATGAGACAACACTCTGCATGAGGTGGCCAAAGTATTGGAGTTTCAGCTTTAGCATCAGTCCTGCCAATGAACATCCAGGACTGATCTCCTTCAGAATGGACTAGTTGGATCTCTTTGCAGTCCAAGGGACTCTCAGGAGTCTTCTACAACACCACAGTTCAAAAGCATCATTTCTTCAGCACTCAGCTTTCTTCACAGTCCAACTCTCACATCCATACATGACCACTGGAAAAACCATAGCCTTGACTAGGTGGACCTTTGTTAGCAAAGTAATGTCTCTGTTTTTTAACATGTTATCTAGGTTGGTCATAACTTTGCTTCCAAGGAGTAAGCATCTTTTAATTTCATGGCTGCAGTCACCATCTGCAGTGATTTTGTAGCCCCCCAAAATAGTCAGCCATTGTTTCCACTCTTTCCCCATTTATTTCCCATCAAGTGATGGTAACAGATGCCATGATTTTCGTTTTCTGAATGTTGAACTTTAAGCCAACTTTTTGACTCTCCTCTTTCACTTTCATCAAAAGGCTTTTTAGTTCCTCTTCACTTTCTGCCATAAGGGTGGTGTCATCTGCATATCTGAGGTTATTGATATTTCTCCTGGCAATCTTGATCCCAGCTTGTGCTTCTTCCAGCCCAAGGTTTCTCATGATGTACTCTGCATATAAGTTAAATAAGCAGGGTGACAATATACAGCCTTGACGTACTCTGTTTCCAATTTAGAGCCAGTCTGTTGTTCCATGTCCAGTTCTAACTGTTGCTTCCTGACCTGCATACAGGTTTCTCAAGAGGCAGGTCAGATGGTCTGGTATTCCCATCTCTTTCAGAATTTTCCACAGTTTATTGTGATCTACACGGTCAAAGGCTTTGGCATAGTCGATGGAGCAGAAATAGATATTTTTCTGGAACTGTCTTGCTTTTTTGAATATCCAGCAGATGTTGGCAATTTGATTTCTGGTTCCCCTACCTTTTCTGAAACCAGCTTGAATGTCTGGAAGTTGATGGTTCACGTATTGCTGAGGCTTGGCTTGGAAATTTTGAGTATTACTTTACTAGCATGTGAGATGAGTGCAATTGTGCGGTAGTTTGAGCATTCTTTGGCATTGCCTTTCTTTGGGACTGGAATGAAAACAGACCTTTTCTAGTCCTGTGGCCACTGCTGAGTTTTCCAAGTTTGCTGACATATTGAGAGCAGCTCTTTCACAGCATCATCTTTTAGGATTTGAAATAGCTCAACTGGAATTCCATCACTTCCGCTAGCTTTGTTTGTAGTTATGCTTTCCAAGGCCCAGTTGATTTCACATTCCAGGATGTCTGGCTCTAAGTGAGTGATCACACCATTGTGATTATCTGGGTCATAAAGATCTTTTTTGTACAATTCTTCCATGAATTCTTGCCATTTCTTCTTAATATCTTCTGCTTCTGTCAGATCCATACAATTTCTGTCCTTTATTGAGCCCGTCTTTGCATGAAATATTCCTTTAGTATCTCTAATTTTCTTGAAGAGATCTCTAGTCTTTCCCATTCTGTTGTTTTCCTCTATTTCTTTGCCTTGATCACTGAGGAAGGCTTTCTTATCTCTCCTTGCTATTCTTTGGAACTCTGCATTCAGATGCTTATATCTTTCTTTTTCTCCAGTGCTTTTGGCTTCTCTTCTTTTCAGAGCTATTTGTAAGGCCTCCTCAGACAGCCATTTTGCTTTTTGCATTTCTTTTTCTTGGGGATGGTGGTGATCCTTGTCTCCTGTACTATGTCATGAACCTCCATCCATAGTCCATCAGGCACTCTGTCTATCAGATCTAGTCCCTTAAATCTATTTCTCACTCTCACTGTACAACCAATAAGGATTTGATTGAGGTCATACATGAATGGTCTAGTAGTCTACTTTCATCAATTTAAGTCTGAATTTGGCAATAAGGAGCACATGATCTGAGCCACAGTCGCTCCCAGTCTTGTTTTCACTGACTGTATAGAGCTTCTCCATCTTTGGCTGCAGAGAATATAATCAATATGATTTCAGTGTTGACCATCTGGTGATGTCTATGTGTAGAGTCTTCTCTTGTGTTGTTGGAAGAGGGTGTTTGCTATGACCAGTGCGTTGTCTTGACAAAACTCTATTAGCCTTTGCCCTGCTTCATTCCATACTTCAAGGCTAAATTTGCATGTTACTCCAGGTGTTTCTTGACTTCCTACTTTTGGATTCCAGTCCCCTATAATGAAAAAGACATCTATTTTTTTTTTTTTTTTTTTTTGTGTTAGTTTTAAAAGGTATTGTAGGTCTTCATAGTGCCGTTCAACTTCAGCTTCTTCAGCATTACTGGTTGGGGCATAGGCTTGGATTACCGTGCTATTGAATGGTTCGCCTTATAAACGGACAGAGATCAGTCTGTCGTTTTTCAGTTTGCATCCTAGTACTGCATTTTGCACTCTTTTGTTGACTATGTTGGCTACTCCATTTCCTCTAAGGAATTCCTGCCTGCAGTAGTAGATAAAATGGTCGTCTGAGTTAAATTCCCCCATTCCAGTCCATTTTTTTCGCTGATTCCTAGAATGTTGATGTTCACTCTTGCCATCTCCTGTTTGACCACTTCCAATTTGCCTTGAGTCATGGACCTAGCATTCCAGGTTCCTATGCAATATTACTCTTTACAGCATTGGACCTTGCATCTATCAGCAGTCACATCCACAACTGGGTATTGTTTTTGCTTTTGCTCCATCCTTTCATTCTTTCTGGAGTTATTTCTCCACTGATCCCCAGTAGCATATTGGGCACCTACCAACCTGGGGAGTTCCTCTTTCAGTATCCTATCATTTTGCCTTTTCATACTGTTCATGTTGCCCTGTCGCAACACCTACCGTCTTACTTGGGTTTCTCTTACTTTGGAAATGGGGTATCTCTTCACGGCTGCTCCAGCAAAGCACAGCCACTGCTCATTACATTGGATGAGGGGTATTTCCTCACGGCTGCCCCTCCTGACCTTGAACGTGGAGTAGCTCCTCTCGGCCCTCCTGTATACCTCTTAGTTAGTTAGTTCAGTCGCTCAGTTATGTCTGATTCTTTGCAACCCCATGAATAGCAGCATGCTAGGCCTCCCTGTCCATCATCAACTCCCGGAGTTCACTCAGACTCACGTCCATTGAGTCAGTGATGCCATCCAGCCATCTCATCCTTGGTCGTCCCCTTCTCCTCCTGCCCCCAATCCCTCCCAGCATCAGAGTCTTTTCCAATGAGTCAACTCTTTGCATGAGATGGCCAAAGTACTGGAGTTTCACCTTTAGTATCATTCCTTCCAAAGAAATCCCAGGGCTGATCTCCTTCAGAATGGACTGGTTGGATCTCCTTGCAGTCCAAGGGACTCTCAGGAGTCTTCTATACCTCTTAAAATGGTTCAGATCTAGAACACTGACAATGTTACATACTGGTAAGATGTAGAGCCAGAAAATCTCACACATTTCTGGCATGAAAGCAAAATGGTGTAGCAACTTTAGAAGACAGTTTACCAATTCCTTACAAAACCAAACATAATTTTGTCTTAGAATCTGACAATGATCTTCTTGGTTATTACCCAAGGGAATTAAAAACTTATGTTCACACAGATGCCCATACATTGATATGTATATCAGCTTTATTCATAATTGATAGAAGTTAGAATAATGTAGGTAAGTGAATAAATAAATAATGGCACATTCAAACAACAGAATATTATTTACTAAAAATAAATGAGAAATTAAATTACAAGAAGACATATAAGAAACTTAAATCCATATTGCTTAGTGAAACGAGTTAGTCTGCAAAGACTACATACGTTGTAGTTCCAACTATGACATTCTGGAAAAGGCTAAACTGTGGAGACATTTTAAAAAATGGCTGCTGCGGCCTAGGGGGTAAGGAATGAATAGACAGAATGAGAAGATATTTAGAGCAATAAAGATACAATGTAGGACACTGTAATGATAGATATATGTCATAGATTTATTGAAACCCATAGAACCATAGAATGTACAACAAAAACA
Organism: Redunca redunca; assembly: GCA_006410935.1. Taxonomy (NCBI): domain Eukaryota; kingdom Metazoa; phylum Chordata; class Mammalia; order Artiodactyla; family Bovidae; genus Redunca; species Redunca redunca. Next base: position 79,247 of record SJYQ01004697.1, on the reverse strand, counting down.
GTGAACCATAAATGTAAACTATGGACTTCAGGTGATTTTGTTATGTTGATATAGACTATCAATTGTAATAGACGTACTACCCACTGATGGTTTTGTTGTGAATAGAGGAGGTTATTTTTGTGTGGGACTGGGAGTATATGGGAAATCACTAGATATACATTTCTACTTAAAATACATTTTAGAAAACAGTGCAGTTAAACAAACTACATTAAATCATAATTAACACTGATCTAATGATGGCTATGGTTGACAGTTTGCCTCCTAAATCGCTCAACTTTTAGAAATACTAAGGTGTGGAAATACTTCATATGATACATTTTTTTATCATTTAGTTTGAATAGTTGTATTGCCTTAGAAGTTGACAAGGAACTTAAAATGGTCAAGTTAATTTTCTCTAGTTTGCTTTCACAATGTAGCATTTCTATTCCACACATTCCTTTATTACATATTTCAGGGGATTTGGGGTATGTGGTTCTTGAGAAGAAGGTAAAGATTAAAAAGTCTATTATTTAAACTTAACACAAAATATAACACTAGCTTTTGAAGACCTTAGAATCCTGCTCTATCGTGGGAATGACATTTTCCACAATTCACTGCTGTTCTGAGGCCTAGTCTGTTTCTTTCTATCCAGGAAGAAATTGGTCTTATAGGTCTTTCATAAAGCAAAGTTGAAATGTTACTCAGATGCTTTCTTGTCAACTCCCACAATGTTCACTTGCAGTTCTTAAAGATGCAAATTTGTCTAAGATTTATAAGGGCAAAAGAGAAGAAATTTTACTCCCACATCGTCCAACTCCCTAGCTCTTTCATACATTTAAAGGGCTTGCAACCTCTACTGACAGCGCTGTGCCCGTTCCCCACAAGAGCATGGTCACTCTGAGGATATTTAGAAGGTCTAATATTAGCCACTGATATTCAGGTTTGCTATAGCAGAAACATGAATTCAACTTGCTTCTTCCTTATTCTTTCTGGAAAGGCTTACAAAGGTTAAACATATATGAAACTGACTAGTCAATAGAGAAAGATATGATTTATCCATAAGAAAACAGATCTACATTTCTTCAGGTAGTCTGGTCATGGCTATATTCTTCAATCTATTGCCTTTATTCTCATACCCTTTATTTATTTCTGATCTCCACTCCAAGGGCATTTGAAAATGAAACATGTATACTATCATGTAAGAAACGAATCGCCAGTCGATGTCCGATGCAGGATGCAGGATGCTTGGGACTGGTGCAAGGAGAGGACCCAGAGAGATGGTATGGGGTGGGGGGTAGGAGGTTGGAGGGGATTCATGTTTGGGAACGCATGTACACTCGTGGTGAATTCATGTCAATGTTTGGCAAAACCAATACAGTAATGTAAAGTAAACTAAAGTTAAAATAAAAATAAAAAAAAAAGAAAAGAAAATATATGGACTTTTTTAATAGTCCTGGAAATTAAGGATAATTATTGTGTTTAATAACAATAAACACATATTTGGTTCACTGGAATGACAGTAGTCCTCCTAATGAAAAACGTTGCTGAAATGGGTTATTAGGGGTTTGAATTTTAAGAGTTTGTGTTTTTTCAGAGAACACATAGGTACAATTGATGATCATGTTATAGAAAATGAATTTCATAAAATTTTCATTTTCTTAACTTCCATAAAGTTTCTATGTATAAATGCCATATTCACATTAATTAACCTTCATGTAATTTACTACAGAACACTGAAAAAGTTAAAAAAATGAAATAATGTAAGTTCTTTTCAATTTTCTTGAGATATAATTGACATATAATACTTTATAGAATTAAGGTATACAGCATAATGACTTGATAAATATGTTATAAAATTATTACAGCAGTGTTTAGTGAATATGCATCTATTCATATAGTTAAAAATTATTTTCCTTGTGATGAGAATTTTAGGATTTAAACTCTCAGCACATTTCAAATATCCCATTCATAAATATTAGCTATAGTCATGATGTAAATTATATCCGTTATATCCTCTGTATTTATTTGTCTTAGAGCTGATAATTTTGTGCTGTTTTACTGCTTTCTTTCAATTCTACCAGCCTCCATCCTTTTATCTCTGGTAACCATAAATATATATTTTTTATGATTTTTTTTAGTTTACACATATAAATGAGATTATATAGCATGACTTTCTTTGTATGACTTACTTCATTGAGGAAAATACTATTTTATTCCCTTTGAATGTGTTCCCAGAAGTGGGATCACTGGATCACATGGTAGTTCTTCTAATGTTTTGAGAATCTTCTTCATTACTTTCTATAGTGGATGTACCAATTAAAATTCCATCAAGAGTGCACAAGGTTTCCCTTTTCTCCATATCCTAGCCAGCATATCTTATCTCTTTACATTTTAATGGTGACTATTCCAACAGGCATGAGATATCTTGTGGTTTTGATTTTCTTTTCCCTCATGATTAATAATGAATATCTTTCCATATACCTGCTAGTCATTTGTGTATCTTTCTTGCAAAATTATCTGTTCAGCTCTTTTGCTCATTTTTAAATTCGGTTATTTGTTTTTATTGCTATTGTAATTTTGTATTTTCTGTATTAATCCCTTATCAGATATATGGCTTCAAAATATTTTTCCTATTTTGTGGGTTGCATTTTTACTGTGTTGGTCTTTTTTTTTTTCCTGTTCAGTTTTTAGTTTGATACAGTATCTCTTGCTTTGTTTTTATTTTGTTGTTTTTGCCTTAAGTTTGTATCCAAAAAATCATTGTCAAGGCCCATGTCAAGTAGTAGTTTTTCTATTTTCTTCTAGTGGTTTTTATGGTTTCTTGTCTTACATCTAAGTCTTTAATTTATTTCAAGCTAATTTTTGTGGGTGGTGATGATAGTGATCTTGTTTCATTCTTTCACATGTAAGTATACAATTTTCCCAGCACCATGTATATTTCCTTTATTGATTATTCTTAGCTCCCTTGTCAAAAAATTAGTTGGCTGTATATGTTTGGATTTATTTCTAGGCTTTCAGTCTGTTCCATTGGTTTATTTGTTTGTTTTTATACCAATATTGCACTGTTTTTATTACTATAGCTTGATATAATTATTATATAGATTTAAATAAGGAAGTTTGGTCTGATACTTAAAGGTCTGGTTTGACGTTTTCTTGGATTTCTTCAGCTATTCAAGGCCTTTTGTGATTGCATATAAATTTTAGAATTTTTGTACTTCTCTACAAAATGTCATTACTATCTTGAGAGGGATTGTATTGAATCTATAGATGACTTTGGTAGCACTGACATTAAACCAATATTAATTTCTCCATTCCATGTACACTGGATATTTTTCCATTTTCTTGTGTATATTTTGATTTTTTTCATCAGTTTCTGATAGTTTTCAGAGTAAAGATATTTAACCTTCTTAGTTAAATTTATTCACTTTTTTGGTTATAATATTGTCATTGTTAATATATTCTTAATATTGCAAGTGGCATAATTTTTTTTTTCTTTTTCAAGTAGTGTGAAGTGAAGTCACTCAGTTGTGTCTGACTCTTTGGGACCCCATGGACTGTAGCCTACCAGGCTCCTCCCTCCATGGGATTCTCCAGGCAAGAGTACTGGAGTGAGTTGCCATTTCCTTCTCCAGGGGATCTCCCTGACCCAGGGATCGAACCTCTGAGCCACCAGGGAAGCCCAAGTAATTCATTGTTAATATGTAGAAGCACTACTGCTTTTTATATGTTAATTTTATGTCATAACTGTACTGAATTTGTTGATTGGATTGATAGTATTTTGGTGGAGTCTTTAGCATTTTCTACATACAATATTCTTGCTCCTGATCTTAGAGGAAACTTCCAACATTTCACCATTGAGTAAGATGTTAGCTAGCTATGGGCTTGTCATATATGACCTTTATTCTGTAGATATACATTCTTTCTATACCTTAATGTGTTAAGAGTTTTCATCATGTACAGATGTTTAATTTTGTCAGATGCTTTTGCTGCATCTGTTGATCTCATGATATGACTTTTTCTTTCATATTATTAATGTGATGCATTTCATTGACTGATTTGTGTATGTTGAATGATCCTTGCATCACAGGAATAAATCCCACTTATGGTTAATGCTAATGCCTTGCTAAATTTGGTAGTTTTCTTTTCTGGTATTGTTCTTTCTGACTTTGTCATCAGGGTAATGCTGGCTTAGTAAAATGAATTTGGGAATGTTACTTTGTCTTCAGTTTTTTTCTTTTCTTTTGGAAAAAAAAAAAAAGTCGTATTAATCTTCGTTTTTCTTTGACAGTTTCACTCATAAAATTCACCAGTGAAGCCATCTGGTCTGGGCTTTTCTTCATTGGGAGATTTTTGATTACTGATTCAATGTACATATTAGTAATAAGTCTTTTCAAATTTTCTGTTTCTTATTGGTTTAGTCTTGCTAGATTATGTTTCTAAGATTTTTTTTTTTCATTTCTTCTAGGTTGTCAAGTTTATTAGCACTTCATTGTTCTTAGCAGTCTCCTATGAATCTTTGTATTTCTGTGGTATGATAAAAATGTCTTTTTTTAATTTTATAATTTGTTGAATGGGATCCTCTCCTTTATTCTTGGTTAGGTTAGGTAACAGTTTGTCAGTTTTATCTTTTCAAAGAAACAATTGTTTGATTACTGTTTTTATTGTTTCCTATTCTCTATTTTACATAATCTGCTCACATCTTTATTTCCTTTCTTCTGCTAACTTTGGGTTAAGTTTATTATTCATTTTCTAGATTTTTTAAGACATAGAGTTAGGGATTTATTTGATAATTTTTGTTGTTTCTTAATGTGTGGCTGCCTGCTTAAAACTGTTTTTGCTACATCTCATAAGTTTTGGTATGTTGTGTTGACATTATGTTCACACATTTTTATTTCCCCTTTAATTTCTTCTTTGGCCTATTGATTTTTCAGGAAGGTCTTAATTATGTATTTTCATCCATTTTTTATTTCCTTCCTTCTATTGATTTCTAGTTTCCTTCAGTTGTGGTTAGAAAAGATACAAAGATACTTGGTATGGTTTCAGTCCTCTTAAAGTTGCTAGGTCCTGTTTTGTGGCCTAACATATTGCCTGTCTTAGAAAATGGTCTCTGTATGATTGAGAATAATATGTATTCTGCTATTGACAGAATGTTCTAAATGTGTCTGTAGATCCATTTGGTCTATAGTGTTTTTCAAATCTATTTCCTTATTGATTTTCTCTGTCTGGGAAAAACTTTTATTGAGAATAGGATATTTAACCCCCAACATTATTTAATTACTGTTATTTTCTCCTTTAGCTGTATTATTATTTTCTTTATGTATTTAAGTGGTCTGATGTGAGGCACATAAATATTTGGAAAAGCAGAGTTTATAATCTTAATATGCTTTATATAAGCCTCATGGTAACCACAAGGAAAAACCTTATTATTATGACATCCTATTTTAAGCTTATAACTTCAGTTCCTTAATTTTACACCTTTCACGTCTCCTTCCCCTTACATTTTAGGTTATTATGTTACAGTTTTCATATTTTTATATTGGATAACTAATAACAGATTTTCATAGTTATTATTATTTTTGCAGTGTTTGTTTTTTTTTTTAAATTTAAACTAGAGTTGTAAGTGATTATTAATCACTATTACCTTATTATGGAATCTAATTGACTATATACTTATTACCAGCAGGTTGTGCAGTTCTTATATATTTTTATCTTTTTTTTTTTTTCTTTTTGCTGTGTTGTGGCATACAGGCTTCTTCTAGTTGCTTCAAGTGGGCTTTTCTAGCTGTGGTGCTTGGTCTTCTCTAGTTGTGGCACATAAGCTTATTTGCCCCATGATATCAGGGATCTTAGTTCCTCAACAAGGGATCAAATACTGTATAACCAGAGAAGTCCCTTTTCTATCATGTTAATTAGTGTTCTTTTTTAGTTCTACTCAAAGAACTCTATCATTTATGCTAAGGCAAATCTAGTGGTGATGAACTTCTCAACTTTTGTTCAAGAAAGTAGAAATCCTTCTTTCATTTCTGAAAGACAGTTTTGCTGTGTATAGAATGTTCATTTGAAAGTCTTTTAATATTTAATATATTTTGACTTTCTCCACTGGGACATTTTCTGTTGAGCAATCCACCAATAGGCTTATGGGAGTTCTCTTCCATATAATTTCTCTCTTTTATCTTGGTGTTTTAAAAATTGTTTTATTTTGTTTTTGTCTTTTGACAATTGTTATGTATCTTTGTGTAACCTTATTTAGGATCAATTTATTTATGTTTTTAGGCCTCATAGATCTGAATGTATATTTTTGTCCTCACATTTGGTAACTTTTCAGCCAGTATTAACTTAAATAAACTTTTCCTACCTTTCTCTTTCTTTTTCTCTTTCGGAATTCCTATAATATGAGCAATCTTTCTTTTAATTGTGTCCTAACTAATTATAGGCCTTCTTCACTCTTTTTCATTCTTTTTGTTGTTTTCTCCTCTGACTGGGTGACTTAAAATGTCCTGTGTCTTAATTCCAAATGTCTTTTGGGCCACTGATTCTTCTGCATGGTAAAGTATCCTTTTGAAATTCTCTATTGAATTCTTTAGTTCATTGTTTTTTTCAGTTCTAGGATTTCTGTTCATTTATTTATTTATTTTGAGTGATTTTACTCTTTTTGTTGAACTCATTTTGTTCATGTATTGTTTTCCCAATTTTGTTAAATATTTGACTGTACATTCTTACAATTCACTGAATTTCTTTAAAAAGATTGTTCTGAGTTCTTTGACATTTCATAAATATTCTTTACTTTTTGTTAGCTGCTCAATCTGTCTGACTTTTTGCAACCCCATGGACTGTAGCCCACCAGGCTCCACTGTCCATGGAATTCTCCCGGCAAGAATACTGTAGTGGGTTGCCATTCCCTTCTTCAGGGGATCTTCCCCACATAGAGATCAAACCCCAGCCTCCTGAATTGCAGGCAGATTCTTTACCCTCTGAGCCACCAGGGATATCCTTTACTTTAGTATCAGTTTATGGTGTTATATTTTCATGATTTTTCATGATTCTTTACCCCTTCCACTGGTATCTCAGCATTTGGATATGCAGTTTCCTCTTCATTAGACTTCAACTGCTTTGATAGAGACAGTTCTCTACCAGTCAGCTCAGTTTGGGTGTCTAGATATGTGCTGGTAATGTCCTTGGACAAGTGAAGCCTGTTATCGTGGTATATTTGGGGGTGAGGCAGATGCCCAAGCCCTGATATTGGGGCGTGCTACCAACTGAGGGCTATTGGATGGGGCTTCTGGATTGGTTCCCTGTCCAAGTAAGACTGTAAAATGAACTCTACAGTTGCCTGGATATTCTGGTCATTTTTACTGGCTAATCAGGTCTAGATATTATCAGCAGTAGATGGGACTATGGATTATCTTCCCACAGCCCAGGGCTTGTGCAGCTCGTGGTTTGGGGTCTACAATCAGGCAAGAATGTTCACAAAATTCCCTGGCAAGGTGAGGCCATGAGTTTTGCTTTGCAGATAGGGAAAGCCATGAACTATGCTCTCTGTTTACTTGCCATAGTAAGTTGGGTTATTGGATGGACTATGAACCTTCTTAGGTTCCCTAATTAGGTGGGCAAAAGGCTGAATTCAGTAATAAACAGGACTATGAATTAGTTTCTCTGCCCACTGGTCTCCATTTTAGAAGCAGATCCAAGGCCAGTAAGGCTCTCTGTGGTCATTACTCAAGTTGACCCATGCCCCATGTTCCTTGACTGAACAGAACTACTGGCTTTCAGAGAAGACTTTCTCCTGTCTGGAAAGGATTTTGTGGATGGTTAGTTCTTCCTTCTCATCTCTCTGTTGGAGCTTGCTGGGCTATGCAGTCTCCAAGCATTCCTACCATCCCCTCTGGCCAAACAGGACAGGAGCTACACACACAAGTCAGTAGGGCTATGACTCAGCTCCCCTATCTGGGTACAACTGGAATGCCCACTCCAAATATCTCCTAAATTTACCCCAGAAGGCTTTATGGTCAATAGAGGGTGAGAGCTTCTTTCAGCAGTGTATGGAGCCTTAAATCAACTTCCCTTCCCAGACATTACATGGGAACCTTCCATGACCAGTACTGGGTTGCTCTGGAGATGATCAACTCTGCTTACCCTTTTGTCCGCTTGAACCTTGCTGGGCTATGCAGTTTCCAGGTGTTATTGCCAGCCTTTCTGGTCCGATGAGGTCAAGAACCATGTTTATTATTGAATAGGATTGTGACTTAGCAATCCTGTCTGAGCTGTAGGGGCAGACAGGGCTCCAGCATCAATGTATCTTGCTCGTGGATCCAAATCAGGCAAACCTGCAGTATGCCAATTTCCCTGTTCTATTTAACTTGGTTCTAAAGATGATTAAAGCCTCTAGTTTGGATTACTATTTATGCTCTGATGGTAAGAACTTGGTCTGCTAAAATATGATTGAGGGATGTAAGTCCCTCTCTCCTCCCATCACAACCAGATTCTCAGTTGTCGGGGTTCACAGATTCCCTGCAGTACTCATGGGGCAAAATCAGAGTAGGGAACCACACAAAGTGACCATGCTGGATGGCTACTATAGCCTCTCTTTTTCCAGAGTAGAGGAACCGTAGAGAACCATAGAGAACACCTCTCTGCATGATTCTGTGTCAACTAAGGAGAGGGGTAATTGGTCAACATTGCAGTTTGTTGTTCTTTATGGTGTAGGGAGAGTTTCACCCTCATCTCCATGTTCTAAGATTCTCTCAGTGTTGTCTTGTCATGTACATATGTTTTTCTTATGACAGATCAAATCAGTAATGACCTGATATGTTATCATCTTGGTGACATCCTCTGTGTAGTAGTTAAATAAATCTCAGTACTTAGAATATACCTAAAGAGACAGTATTAAACAAATACCTTGACCTGTTAAAATATACATATTTATGTGTCTGTGTATACTAGTATGTCTGCATATAGTGTATATTTATATGAATACCTGCCTATATATGATAACTTTTATAAGAATATTAAAATATATTAAC
>SJYQ01004697.1:51654-69948 GCA_006410935.1 Redunca redunca | reverse complement strand
CTATTTCCAGTAACTTGATAATTATTTTTGGTTGTAAATGATAGTGCAGGAATTGCTATCACTATAAATAATTTGTATAGGAATTTTTAGTAGATTTTTTCGATGAATCTCAATATTATATCTTATTGTTTAAATGTACCTATGGGGTTCTTTCTTTTATTCTTCTTCTTTTTTTTTTTTTTTTTTTCGGCATTGTTCCATTTCTACTCCAAGTGGTGTACTATAATACAATTCTTATGTTAATGATATTAGTTTTTCAGGACTACTATAACAATACAGCACAAACTGGGTGTCTTAAACATTTTATTTTCTCACAGTTTTGGAAATTGAGAGTCCAAGATCAAGGTGGTGTCAGAGTTGGGTTTCTCTGAGGTCTCTCTCCTAGGCTGTCAGACTGTTATCCTCTTCCACTTCAGATGATATTTCCTCTATGCAAACATGCCTCTGCTGTCTCTTCCTGTTCTCAGAATATTCAGTCAGTCAGTCAGTGTTAGTCACTCTGTCGTTTCTGACTCTTTGTGACCTCACGGACTGTAGCCCACTAGGCTCCTCTGTCCATGGAATTCTCTAAGCAAGAATACTGGAGTGGGTTACCATTCCCTCATCCAGGGGATCTTCACAACCCAGGGATCAAACCCAGGTCTCCTGTATTGCAAGCAGATTCTTTACCATCTGAGCCACCAGAAAAGCCCCCTAAGGACATTAGTCATATTGAATAAGAGCATCACTCTAATAACTTCATTTTAAGTTATTAACCTCTTTAAAGATCTTTGTGAATGGTTACATTCTAAGGTTCCTGGGTTGCATTTTCAACATATGGATTTTGTGGGGACACAGTTAAACCCATAACATTCCACCCTTTGGAAATCATTGTCCTTCTCATGTGGAAAGCCTGTTTCCCACATCACAAGAGCCTAAAGTTCTTAACACATTTCAACATCAACTCTTAAGTCCAAAATATCATCTAAATACTATCTAAATCAATTGTGGGTAGAACTCAAGTATGATACATTGAGGCAAAATTTCTCTCCAGCTGTGAACCTGTAAATTTAGACAAGTTATATGCTTTTAAAAATATTAGCTGTGGAACACGTAGAGGATAGATGTCACCATCCTAAAAAGGAAAAATTGGAAAGAACAGGCTATACACAGGACAAATTTCATTAGAATGTAAAGCTACTGAATATAGTCTTTGGCTTGGTATTCTGTGTTAACCCCACCTGGTTGTTGCTCCCACTTGAGTGGCAGCATTGTCCAAGCACCTTTGGATTGCAGCCTCACTCCTGAGGCCCTCAACAGTGGCAATATGCTCTCCTAAAGAACGAGAAGTCTTCACCCACTGCAACTAAAGAGACAGTCTTGCTACCCAAAACTGTGATGGGAGAGTGCAGCTCTTGTATAGCTTTTAAGGGCCATTCTTTCCTTTTCTTGAAGGATGACATTTTTAGAGAAGGATAGCTCTATTGATTTGTAAAATTTCAGAAACCATTTCCTTCATTTGTCCCATCTCTACCACCTTTATTCCAAGCTGGAAATATTTCTGCTGATATAACCCTATCTTTATTCCTGGCTTGAGCTGAGCTAGCTGATTAAATCTGTGGAGACCTCACTATGGAGTGATAGTTCAACCATGTATTTAGAGCATGCTGCTGCTGCTGTTTAGTCTCTAAGTCATGTCAGCTTCTTTGTGACCCTATGGACTATAGTTTGCCAAGCTCCTCTGCCCATGGGATTTTTCCAAGCAAGAATAGTAGAATGGTTGTCATTTCCCTCTCCAAGGGACCTTTCTGTGGGATCAAATCTGTATCTCTTAGCTGGGAAGGCAGATTCTTTACCACTGAGCCACCTCGGAAGTCCAGAGGATTATCATACATTGTTTTTTGCAATACAAATAGGCTAAGAATTTTCCAAATCTTCATTTCAGATTTCTTTTGCTTAACAATTCTTTCAAATTGTCTCTCTTATCTTGTATTTTATTATAAGCAGTAAGGGGAAATCAGGTCATGCTTTCAACATATTGCTTAGAAATATCTTCTCATAAATATTGAAGATGGTCATTCACAAGCCTTCCTCACAATGCTAGAAGACAATTCATACAAGCTCTTTGGCACTTTAAAACAGGGATTATCTTTTCTCTAGTTTCCAATAATGTGTTCCTCATTTCTGTCTGAGACCAGAAGCTCCTTTAACATTCCTATTTCTATCAACATTCAGTTCATTATGATATATGTATTCTCTTAGATGATAGATACTTTCTCTACAATTCTCATATTTTCTTTCTGCACTCTCACTGTATATGTAATTCTCTAAGATGATACTTTCTATACAATTCCCATCTTTTCTTTCTAAACTCTCACCAGACTTATCTTTACCATCCTTATTTTTACAATCTAAACTTTTCTAGTAAGTGCCTCAAAACTCTTCCAGCCTCTACCCACTCAGTTCCAAAGTGTCTTCCGCATTTGGGGATATTTGTTACAGCAGTACTCTAGTGCATGGTACCAAAAATATGTATTTGTCAGCTTAAATTTTATAGCAAAATACCAGAGACTGGTTGGCTTAAACAACAGAAATTTAAAATCTCACAGTTCTGAAGGCTAAAGTGCAAGTCAGGGTCCAGAAGGGTTGGTGGTCCCCCTTCTAGCTCTATCATCCCATGTCACTTACTCTGTGAACAAACACAGAGGTGCACAGGGATGGGGGGATAAGAGGTGCAATGAGAAAGGGGGTAGAGGCAGAGAGGGGGTGGGGGAAAGTGTGTGCATAAGCACCCTCGGGTATCTCTTCTAATAAAAATCCAGCTCTACCTAATTAGAAACCCACCATTACAACCTCATCTAACCTTAATTACCTCATTAAGAATCATATTGGGGTTAGAATCTTCAATATATGAATTTTGGCAAGAAAATAATTCGGTCCATAGCAATCAGACAGTTTACTAAAATAGCATTTGGCATATAGTTGTTGCAGACGTTGAATGTGTCATATGAATAAAAACAGTGGCATTCTGTTAGTAGAAGAGAAGCATGAGTCAGAAATAATTATCACTAGAAAATTATTAGTTCCTTTATCTACAAATTACTTTGAAAACTGACAATAATTGAGAAAAAATAATTGTATTAATTTGCTTATGGCTGCTGTAACAAAGTGCTACAGATTGAGTGACTTCAATAGAAATTTATTTTTTACAGTTCTGGGAGCTAGAATTCCACAATCAAGGTGCTGGCAGGTTTGGTTTCTTTTGAGGCCACTCTCTTTGGCTTCATGATGTCTGTTTTTGCTGTGTCATCACATGGATTTTCCTTTGTGCCTGCAAATCCCTGGTGTCTCTCTGAGTTTCAATGTCCTTTTCTTATCAAGATACCAGTCACATTTTATTAGAATTCATCCATATAACCCCATGTAACATTAATTGTTCCTTTAGAAGCCTTATATCTAAATATTGTCACAGTTTGAGGAACCGAGGATTAGTGCTTCTACATATGAATTTGGGTAGAAAATTCAGTCCTTAAAAACTGTCATTATATTTTACTGTACTGTGTGGAAAAGAAATGGTACAAATTTTGAGAAAACTGTACATCTGCCTGCTTTTAAACTGTGTATAGATTTTTAAACAAAAGCTAGTCTTGAAAATTTTTCTGTCACAGTTTATGTGTACTTAAAAATCTTTCAGCAAAGATAGATAAGTTTATAAATAATTTCTCACTTTTGAGGTAAATTAACCATTAATAAAAATGTTAGTGATAAAGAACCTTTCTGCCAATGCAGGAGACATAAGAGATGCAGGCTCAATCCCTGAGTTGGGAAGATCCCTGAAGCAAGAAATGGCAACCCACTCCAGAATTCTTGCCTGGAGAATTCCATGGACAGTGGAGCCTGGTGAGCTATAGTCCATGGAGTTGCAAAGAGTTGGACAAGACTGAAGCTACTTAGCATGCATGCATGCATGCAAAAATCTTTTAGCAAAGGAAGATAAGTTTATAAATTCTCAGTTTTGTGGTAATTTAACCTCAAAAGGTAAATTTAAAATGTTAATCATTGAAGAAAGGGGTATTGGCATGAACAGCTAGAACAAAAATTAGATAAGAACAAAGCATTTTCCAACCTGTGTGGGGAAGCTGAAGAAATGCCATTATTATTGCTCTGAATTTCAGAGATGAAAAACAGATAAAACAGCTGAAGATGTAGTGATCAGTACATCTATTTAGATGCCATTTTAGGTTATAATCGTGTATTTAAAAACTCACTCAACGTTAATCTTAAATTAGCTTTTGCTAATTTAGCCAATAACTAATCAGGAGCAAGCCTCTGTTTTAATATCAACACCTTTAAAGGTAAAAGGCAGATATTTTAAAATTTATTGATTTTAAAGGTCTATAGCTGTGCCTGGCAAAATGCACTTGATAAATATTATTTGAAATAATAAAGCATTGGCAGGATTTATGCAGAGAAATATTCTTATGGTCAAAAGCTTCCCAAGAGCAAACTGTATCCTAAGTTTTAGGTCCCACTTTGTTGTATTAATAGCTGGGAAGTGTGCAATACTAATAAATATGAAAAATAAGTAAGAAATATGCTAAAAGGTGAGACATGCAGAGTAAGAGAGACAAGGAATGATCAATGGGGAGGAGAAGAGGAAGCAGATTATATAGTATAAAATTTTCTTGTAAGAGGTGGCCACCCTAAGAAAATGGCTGAGCAAGGACTTGAATACATCCCATGGACTGCAGCATGCCAGGCTTCCCCGTCCATCACCAGATCCTGGTGCTTACTCAAACTCATGTCCATCAAGTCGGTGATGACATCCAACCATCTCATCCTCTGTCATCCCCTTCTCCTCCTGCCTTCAATCTTTCTCAGCATCAGGGTCTTTTCCAGTGAGTCAGTTCTTCACATCAGGTGGCCAAAGTATTGGAGTTTTACCTTCAGTATCAGTCTTTCCACTGAATATTCAGGACTGATTTCCTCTAGGATTGACTGGTTGGATTTCCTTGCAACCCAAGGGACTCTAAAGGGTCTTCTCCAACACAATAGTTCAAAAGCATCAATTCTTTGGGACTCAGCTTTCTTTATAGTCCAGTTCTCACATCCACACATGACTACTGGAAAAACCATAGATTTGACTACATGGACCTTTGTTGGCAAAGTAATGTCTGTGCTTTTTAATATGATCAAACCCAGGTCTCCTGCATTACAGGTGGATTCTTTACCAGCTGAGCCACAGGGTAAGCCTGAATCAGGATAAGGAGTTAACAAAAAACAGTTTAGAGGGGAAAAAAAAAAAAAACAAAAACAAAAAAAACAAAACAAAACTAGAAAACTAGTATGAGAATATATACAGCCTCTTGGATATCCTTAAGTTTATCAGCCAGGAATAAGATGGTATATATACATATGGAGTATATATACATGACCTCAAAATGTATTAATATTATACTGGACCAAAAGTTGAGACTATTACTCCCTGAAGACATCCACCCAAACTATTAGTGTTGAATAAGCAAAGACTTCAGCAACAGACTCACCTATCATAACTTGTGTTTTAGCAGAGGTGCAAAGGTAGAGAGAAAAGTAGGAAAGCTTTAAAGTGGAAAAAAGTGAAAACTTCATATATGCCCCAATTTGAGGTTGTTGGCATGGGAAAGCTGTGAAAGAAAAAGAAAGTGAAAGAAGGTGAAGTTGCTCAGTCATGTCCGACTCTGCAACCCCATGGACTGTAGCCTACCAGGCTCCTCCGTCCATAGGATTTTTCAGGCAAGATTACTGGAATGGGTTGCCATTTCCTTCTCTAGGGTACCTTCCCAACTCAGGTATCAAACCCAGGTCTCTTGCATTGTAGACAGATGGTTTACTGTCTGAGCCACCAGGGAAAGCTGTAAGCAGAGTTACACTAGAAGCAGGGCAACGTAAGGGCTTCCTTGGTGGCTTGTTGGTAAAGAGTCTGCCTGCAATGTGGGAGAACTGTGTTCAATCCCTGGGTAGGGAAGATACCCTGAAGAAGGAAATCGTAACCCACTCTAGCATTCTTGCCTGGAGAATTCCATGTAGAGAGAAGCCTAGTGGGCTACAGTCCGTTGGGTCACAAACGGGTTGGACATGACTGACTGACTGATTAACACTAGGGCAACCTATGTGATAGTTATGGGTGCATGTTTGGTTTTCTCTGATAGACATGGGACAAAACTTGGGGAAGCTGTTGGTTATTCATCAATTTCTTGCCTTTTGGGGTCAATTTTTACAGGGCTTATTGTTTGGCTTCCTAAATTGTTACTTGACATAGCAGTTCTGAATTCCTGTAAGTGTGACATACAGCTGCTGGCTTCCTGGGCTATTTACTATGGATAACAGGGTTGATTTCCTGGGGAAGTTGCTACAGATTGTGAATATGAATTTCGTTTTCATATAGAGTGTTAATTGTCTGCTTGTCTCAAGTAACAGTTAAAACCTATGCCTTCCATACCCCTCGTATCCTTTGTCACACTATCTTCCTTGAATCTACTAGAATAAGGACTGATTTGACTTTTATACATGATTACGGAAGCCATACCAAGAACACCTAAGACCAAGTTGACCCTTACCTTATAGACCATAGGGCCTTGTACTTTTCTCATTCTTTCCCTTTCTCTCACTTTTCCTCCCAGCTCTATTATACTCTCGAATTTGTGATCCATTTTCAGCAAAACTCCATACATATTTAATTTTATCCCTATATTTCTTTCATCTTCACTTTCTTATTCTAACGAGGACACTGATTCCTCACAAGCCTTCTCCAATGGCCGCTTCAAGTAGTTCTTTTCAGGCTAGCTCTTTTCAAGCTATTTCTTCCCTCTTCAATAAACACAAACACACCCATGGAGACACACGTACACACACACAATTAATATTGAACCTCATGTAAGATTATATTACTAACTCTTGTTGTTATATTCACCTATACATCTTTGCATATTTCTCCATTTTTTTCATCATTTTTGACTCCTAGATCAATCAACACTCTCCAATACTATTACTGTGTTAGGTGTCTTAATAGTATAATATAACAATCATTCTAAAGTCCAGCCTCTCAATTCTTTTTCTTCTTCCAAAGTTCTTGTACTTCTGCCTTTCTCAGTCATCTACTTCCAGATACATAACTCAGAAATTGTCAGTACTAATCACAGCAACCCCTTGATAATTGCAACTTTATACATTCAACTCCCTGGCCATTTCCTTCTGTCATTCCAGCTTATTCTCTCTAATGTTGACTCTCTGAAAGTCCTTTTACCTTCATGACCATCAATCCATTTATCTTCTCACTGTTTCAGTGTCTGCAGTCATCTAGATTTTCATGATCAGTAATGATAAACATTCCTCTGCTTATACATTTGACTCACTTGCCTTTCTCTCAAGTAATTATACTGGTTTGGCAAAGTAGAATTTTGGCTGAATCTAACTTCTCATCTAATCTCTACCTGCTCTTAGGAATGTAGACTGAAAAAGCTGTCAAATTATTTTATTTTCCAATTAAGACATGTATGTTGCATATATTTCTTAAATGTCCATTATTTGATTTAGATTGTATCCCCCAAATTTTCTACCACTTTCTTTTCTTTCCATCTGTTATCTGTTATTACTGTTACTACTATTATTTATATGCCATTGTCTATATGTTGTTCAAGCTGTATTTGGAAATTTTCTACTGCCACATATTTTCCACTACTTTTTGTGATGTTGGGGAAGTTCTTTAATTTTTGTCTATAAAATGAATATAACAGATTAACATATTAGCAAAT
Organism: Redunca redunca; assembly: GCA_006410935.1. Classification (NCBI taxonomy): domain Eukaryota; kingdom Metazoa; phylum Chordata; class Mammalia; order Artiodactyla; family Bovidae; genus Redunca; species Redunca redunca. The sequence goes on along the minus strand of SJYQ01004697.1, from coordinate 62,176 downwards.
ACTAGATTTTCCTAATAATTCTATGACTCTTACCATTCTTGTAGTTATTATTTCTTTCTTATTACTATCCTTATTAACCTAAGGACAAAAGGATTTGAACAATTAATCAAAACACTTAAGGAGATGGTTTGTGCTTTACTTTGGTAGAACTCATGTAACTCAAAACCACAGACTGAGTGACTTAAACAACAGAAATTGATGTTATCACAATTCTGAAGGTCTGAAGTCCAAGATCAAAGTATTGGTAGGTGTGGTTGCTTCTGAGGCCTACCCGTTCAACTTGTAGATTGCTATCTTATTGCTGTATCCTCACTTAGGTAGTTCTGTTGTGCATCTGAATCACCAAAGTCCCTTTGTGTGTCCAAAATTACTTTTCATTTAAAAGCATCATCATATTGGATTAGGGCCCACCTTCACAGCCTCATTATAATTTAATCACATTTTTAAAAAGTCTCAATTCAGTTCAGCTCAGTTGTTCAGTTGTGTCTGATCCTTTGTGACCCAGTGGACTACAGCACGCCAGGCTTCCCTGTCCTTCATCAACTCCGGTAGCTTGCTCAAACTCACGTTCATTGAGTTGGTGATGCCCTCCAACCATCTCATCTTCTGTTGTCCCCTTCTCCTCCTGCCTTCAGTCTTTCCCAGCAACAAGGTCTTTTCCAATGAGGCAGTTCTTCGCATCAGGTGGCCAAAGTATTGGAGCTTCAGCTTCAGCATGAATATTCCAATGAATATTCAGGACTCATTTCATTTAGGATTGACTGGTTGGATCTCCTTGCAGTCCAAGGGACTCTCAAGAGTCTTCTCCAACACCACAGTTCAAAAGCATCAATTCTTTTTTTTTTTGTAATTTATTTATTTTTTTTCATTTTTTTTATTTTAAAAGCACAATTTATTAATACAAAGGACATAAAGCAGATACACATAGTTGATTAAACTAGAAAAATGTATGTACAAACTTTCAAATCAGATTAACAGTTCAATCAAATCTGGGGGGAAACACAAAGATATAGTATACCTGCACCACCATCTCTCTGGGTTCTCTCCTTGCACCAGCGCTTAGCTATTTTTATAGTCCAACTCTCACATCCATACATGACCACTGGAAAAACCATAGCCTTGACTAGATGGACCTTTGTTGGCAAAATAATGTCTCTGATTTTTAATATGCTGTCTAGGTTGATCATAACTTTTTTCCCAAGGAGCAAGCATATTTTAATTTCATGGCTGTAGTCACCATCTGCAGTGATTTTGAAGCCCAACAAAATAAAGTCTGACACTGTTTCTATTGTGTCCACATCTATTTGCCATGAAGTGATGGGACTGGATGCCATGATCTTTATTTCTTGAATGTTGAGTTTCAAGCCAGCTTATTTACTCTCCTATTTCACCTTCATCAAGAGGCTCTTTACTTCCTCTTTGCTTCCTGCCATAAGTGTGTTGTCATCTGCATATATGAGGTTATTGATATTTCTCCTGGCAGTCTTGATTGCAGCTTCTGCTTCATCCAGCCCAGCATTTTGCTTGATGTACTCTGCATATAATTTAAATAAGCAAGGTAACACTATACAGTCTTGATGTACTCCTTTCCCAATGTGGAACCAGTCCATTGTTCCATGTCCAGTTCTAACTGTTGTTTCTTGACCTGCATACAGATTTATCAGGAGGCAGGTAAGGTGGCTTGGTATTCCCATCTCATTAAGAATTTTCCATAGTTTGTTGTGATCCACACAGTTAAAGGCTTTGGCATAGTCAATGAAACAGAAGTAGATTTTTCTGGAATTCCCTTGCTTTTTGTATGATCCAATTGATGTTGGCAATTTGATCTCTGGTTCCTCTGACTTTTCTAAATCCAGATTGAGCATCTGCAAGTTCTGGGTTCAGGTACTGTTGAAGGCTAGTTTGGAGAATTTTGAGAATTTCTTTGCTAGCATGTGAGATGAGGGCAATTGTGTAGTAGTCTGAACATTCTTTGGCATTGCCTTTCTTTGTGATTGGAATGAAAACTGACCTTTCCCAATCTTGTGGCCACTGCTGAGTTTTCCAAATTTGCTGTCATACTAAGTGCAGCATTTTCACAGAATCATCTATTTTGGAAATATACAGGGCATTTTAAAGTCTATTTCTGGGAGGGGGGTTCAGGATGGGGAACACATGTAAACCCATGGCTGATTCATATCAACATATGGCAAAAATCACTACAATATTGTAAAGTTAACTAGCCTCTAACTAAAACAAATGCATTTAAAAAAAGAAAAATAAATAAAATCTATTTCAGGACTGTCCTTCCTAAAAGATACCTTCATTAACGGACACCTGAGACAGATCCTTGTCCTCTGGCCAATGAAATTCTGAAAACCTGATTGCCTACTCTGCTTCTGTACATCCACAAAATGCACTGCTCCCATCTTTTGTTTGTGAAAATGTCCCCTACTTTATTCTCTGAATCAAAAAGTTCTGATCTAGGCCAATTATGCAAAGTTCGCATTGGGTTCTTTTCTGATTCTTATCACATCCTGCTTGTGCTACCATATTCATTCAAATTTTCCCATTGTTGTCGTAATTTTCATTACTTTGTGTTCTGCAGTAACATGAAATTTGGTATCAACATGCTCTACTCTAGCATCATGAAATGGAGGGTGATAACCTCTCAGTGAGGCTTTTTAGAATAATATATAAAATTAGAGAGTGCTAATCTTGGTTTCCTCTCAAAGCAATGACTGCCTTCATTAAAATTATGACAGCTAGTATTTAGAGCTTGTAAAGTATTCAAAGGAGATAAGGTTCAGAAATATAACCCCAAATAAGTTGACTGGACATATCACAAAATTAACATTTCAGATACTTCTTGATAAAAAATTATTTTTTTAAGCAATCTGTCAGATATATATATGTTCCTGACCTCCAAACTTTCCTCTTCTTTAGAATTACTTAACCTGATATTCCTCCTGTTTAGAGGAGACACTGATCTAAGGCTTTGTCACTTTGTTCTTGACAGTCTCCAGTGCAGTTCTTCTTGCCCATTCAGTTTTTCCCTCCTCAGTGATTTTCCCTTAATCAACTCAAATATTAATCTTTGCTATGCTAAAGAAAGAAAGAAAAAGATAACAGAAAAAGAAAATCCTTCCTTTGAAACTATCTTAGCCACAATGTCATGCCCTATTTCTTTCCTTTCAGGGTGAAACTCATTGACTGAAATAGTTACTGTCAATATCTCTATTTCTACTTAATTCCCCAGTGCATTAAGTCTGGTCCCTATCTCTGCGAGTACATAGAAAGAGCTTTTGCTACAATTGCTAATGAATTCCTCATCAATAAATCCAATCTCTTGGTTTTGTACTCATCCTACTTAATCCTGCTACAGTATTTGGCACTGTTAAATACACTCTTCCTTAAATCTTCTCTTTCACTTAGAGAATTTAATTTTTATGATTCTTTTCTTTCTTTGACTTCTACTTAATCCTGCTACAGTATTTGGCACTGTTAAATACACTCTTCCTTAAATCTTCTCTTTCACTTAGAGAATTTAATTTTTATGATTCTTTTCTTTCTTTGACTTTGATTTTTTAACTTTTAGTATGGATTATGTGTTTCTGTCTCCTTCAAAACTTTATATTTCCCATAGATATATTTTGATATTTAGATATTCTTTTACTCCCAACTAGGTAATCTCATTTATTCCAAAGACTTCATCATCAATAGAAAATTTCAGAATAAAATTAAGTGGGAATAGTCTCACTACATTTAATCACTTGCATAGTCCCAGTAACTACTTTGAGACTATTAAATGAAATATTTTATTTAATAAATAGTATATTGCTTGAATTTAAAATCTCTATTACTCCATACTTATATGGAGGTTTGGATATATATTATACATCTCTGTTTTCATGTTCCAGAAGTAGCTCAAATAATGAAATCATATTTTTCCTAAAAGATTTTCCTTGTCCTGAATATCACATGTCACTTTGCATATTAATTTATTTATATACTACTTACCAAGCCTTGTACTTTTCATCGACACAGCTTATGGCAGTGAAGACAAAAAAAGTCTATCCTAATGGAATTTACAGTATATTGAGGTAGACCTAAGATAAACAGATACCTAAAGAATTTAGTATTTATGAGTATCAAGAAATATATAAAGCAGAGATCAGGGATATCATATATGCTAAGGAAATTGATTTATATGAAACTCTTATGTAAAAGCTTAAATGAATTAAGGGGATTTCTTTTAACTCCCACATAAGCCCTGAGGTGAGAATTTGCCTGTTTGTATTTGATGCATATCAAAGGATTCAATGGGATAGGAAAAAAAATATCTAAAGAGAAAGTAAGGGAAGTTGAAGTCAGAAAGGTAACATAAAGGAGAGTTCCTTTAGGGCTTTATAAACCATGAAGTAAATTATCAGGGATGACAGTGAAATTTTTGATCTCCCCACCTGGAAAATTAAGTAGGATTTACATTAATAATATGGAGGAGTTTGTTGGAGAAGAAAGTTTTGTGTTACTTATCAAATGCTCAGTTTAGAACACATTATTTATGATGTGTATTATATATATATATATATATACACAGAAAATATTATATCTATCTATACTGGTCTCAAGTAATAGTGATGTTTTTGCACTAAGAATAATTTTCAAAGTCCTTAGTAAATATGTGGTATTTAAAAACATTAAATACTGTGTGGATCACAATAAACTATGGAAAATTCTGAAAGAAATGGGAATACCAGACCACCTGACCTGCCTCTTGAGAAACCTGTATGCAGGGCAGGAAGCAACAGTTCGAACTGGACATGGAACAACACACNTCATGCGAAGAGTTGATTCATTGGAAAAGACTCTGATGCTGGGAGGGATTGGGGGCAGGAGGAGAAGGGGACGACCCAGGATGAGATGGCTGGATGGCATCATGGACATCATGGACGTGAGTCTGAGTGAACTCCGGGAGATGGTGATGGACAGGGAGGCCTGGCGTGCTGTGATTCATGGGGTCGCAAAGAGTCAGACACGACTGAGCGGCTGAACTGAAAAACATTAAAATACATAATACTCCAAAAGGAGTAAGTGAAGAAATAAGAGACAGACAAGTCTGTGTACACAGTCTTAGATTTCTCCAAAATTGACCAGTGGTAACAAATGTGAGGAGCCAATAAAAGAGAATGAAATAAATTTAATGAAATGTAATTTGTTTATTTTTATTTTCATTACTCTTGGAGGTGGATCAAAAAAGATATTGCTGTACGTTATGTCTGAGTGTTCTGCCTATGTTTTCCTTTAAGAGATTTATACTGTCTGACCTTACATTTAGGTTTTTAATTCATTTTGAGTTGAGTTTATTTTTCTGTATGGTGGTAGGTAGTGTTCTAATTTCATTCTTTACAAAACTGTAAGACACTTATGAAAGAAATCAAAGACAACACAAACATATGGAAAGACATACCATGTTCTTTGATTGGACAAGTCAATATTATCAAAATGATTATACTACCCAAAGTAATCTACAGATTCAGCACAATCCCTATCAAATTCTTAAGGACATTCTTGACAAAAATTAAAACAACATTTTTAAATTTGTTTAAAATTAAAGCAAATTTTCCACAAAATTAATATGGAAACATAAAAGACCACAAATAGCCAAAGCAATCTTGAGAAATACAAAGCTATAGTCATCAAGACAGTATAGTACTGGCACAAAAACAAAAATATAGATCAATGGATCAGGGCAGAAAGCCCAGGAGATAAGCCCATGCACCCAAGTTCACCGAATCTATGACAAAGAGGCAGGAATATACAATGAAGACAAGACAATCTCTTCAGTAAGTGGTGCTAGAAAAACGGGACAGTTATTAACATTATTGAAACATAGTTTTTCCCCATCTTTGGCTAGTGGCAGTTTCTTCAAGTTGGCTTCAGAAACCTTTAAAGTTGAACTGTATGTAGTGTTTTTTTGTTTTTTTAATCTTTCATGAAGGAAGTATTTTGTCTAGGCTCATTTCCTACCCAAATTCTGGAATCAGATATTTCTTCAAAGGTCCTTTGTTGTAAATGTATTACAAGACCACAATCAGCTACTTGGGTTCTTCTGGTTCCATTGTTTTGTCATGTTCAATGAATACTTTTGGGAGGATAAAAGTTGTGTGTGTGTGTGTTTGTGTTTGAATTATAATTATCATATGTGTATGTATGCATCATAGTCAATGATTTTATATTGATCATTCCAGTCAAATTCAAAAATACATGCTTAAGTGTTTTTTTTTTTACTAAAATCTCTACCTATGTTTTTTCCATATTGAAAATTATGGTGGTCAAGCACATTGAATGTGATAAAACTAAAAAATCCCCAATTACTCATTTCTGTCTATACTAATGTACTCACATAAAAGTCTCAAAATAACAATAGTAAAACTATCAGAAATATGGTTTCTTAAAACAATGAAAAAAAAAAAAACTGAGCATATGCATTCTCATTCTCTTACTATTACTTTTATAACTCAATTGTGTCTATACTGTCACAGCATATAGCTGTTACAATCCATATCTGCGTCGGTCCCTCTGAATTACAAGGAAAAGAATGTATTTAATGTCCCCCAGTCAATATATAATGCCATTGTATCTCTGGCTATTTTGATTGTCTGAATCTCACTCCAAAGAGAGTTATTGAAACAATGGTTCCCTATCATTTTAATTAATTTGTGCTCTTTACACTTATCCTCAGATTTGCTAGATACAAAATGCTTGTTTCCCACTTTCTGTTAATGTATATAAGATCTTAAACATGTACAAATGGTCTTATTTTATTCATCTCTTATCTCTTTCCTATTAATTTGAACCTACCTGTGACAGTTTCTCAACATGAGACAGTATCCAGGTAGGGAGATCAGACATGTAAATTTTGAAAGTTAATAATGAGCTTCCCTTGTGGCTCAGCTGGTAAAGAATCTGCCTGCAATTTGGGAGACTTGGGTTAAATCCTGGGTTGAGAAGATCCCCTGGAGAAGGAAAAGTCTACCCACTCCAGTACCTGGCCTGGAGAATTCCATGGACTGTATAGTCCATGAGGTTGCAAAGAGTCAGGCATGACTGAGCAACATTCAATTTTACTTCACTTTCTTTAAGGATAGAATGTTCCAGTCCTCAGTTCTTTTTACCACAAGTCTCTTGATATCACCTGGTAAACTCTTTCTCATGTTTCACTTAAGTTTAGTTCAGTAGCTCAGTGGTCTCGGACCCTTTGCGACCCCATGAAACGCAGCACGCCAGCCCTCCCTGTCCATCACCAACTCACGGAGTTTACCCAAATTCATGTCCACTGAGTTGATGATGGCATCGAAACATCTCATCCTCTATCGTCACCTTCTCCTCCTGCCCCTAATCCCTCCCAGCATCAAAGTATTTTCAAATGAGACAGCTCTTCACATCAAGTGGCCATAGATTTGGAGTTTCAGCTTCAACATCAGTCCTTCCAATGAACACTCAGGACTGATCTCCTTTAGGATGGACTGGTTGGATCTCCTTGCAGTCCAAGGGACTCTCAAGAGTCTTCTCCAACACCACAGTTCAAAAGCATCAAACTCCTGCGCTTAGCTATTTTTATAGTCCAACTCTCACATCCATATATATCCACTGGAAAAACAATATCCTTGACTAGACCAAACTTTGTTGACAAAGTAACATCTCTGCTTTTTAATATGCTGTCTAGGTTGGTCATTACTTTCCTTCCAAGGAGTGTCTTTTAATTACATGGCTGCAATCACCATCTGCAGTGATTTTGGAGCCCCCCAAAATAAAGTCTTACACTGTTTCCCCATCTATTTCCCATGAAATGACAGGATCTTTGTTTTCTGAATCTTGAGCTTTAAGCCAACATTTTACTCTTCTCTTTTACTTTTTCAAGAGGCTCTTTAGTTCTTCTTCACTTTCTGCCATAAGGGTGGTATCATCTGTATATCCGAGGTTATTGATATTTCTCCTGGCAATCTTGATCCCAGCTTGTGCTTCTTCCAGCCCAGCATTTCTCATGATGTATTCTGCATATAAGTTAAATAAGCAGGGTGACAATATACAGCCTTGACGTACTCTGTTTCCAATTTAGAGCCAGTCTATTGTTCCATGTCCAATTCTAACTGTTGCTTCCTGACCCGCATACAGGCTTCTCAAGAGGCAGGTCAGGTGGTGTAGTATTTCCATGTCTTTCAGTTTTTTCCATGATTTATTGTGGTCCACACAGTCAAAGGCTTTGGCATAGTCAATAAAGCAGAAATAGATGTTTTTCTGGAACTCTCTTGCTTTTTCCATGATCCAGTGGATGTTGGCAGTTTAATCTCTGATTCCTCTGCCTTTTCTAAAACCAACTTGAACATCTGGAAGTTCATGTTTCATGTATTGCTGAAGCCTAGCTTGGAGAATTTTGAACATTACTTTAGTAGCGTGCGAGATGAGTGCAATTGTGTGGTAGTTTGTGCATTCCTTGGCATTGCCCTTCTTTGGGATTGGAATGAAAACTGACCTTTTACAGTCCTGTGGCTACTCCTGTTTTCCAAATGTACTGACATATTGAGTGCACACTTTCACAGCATCTTCTTTTAGATTTTGCAGTATTTCCAGGTTGTCTGTCTCTAGGTGAGTGACTACACCATCGTGATTATCTGGGTCATGAAGATCTTTTTTGTACAGTTCTGTGTATTCTTGCCACCTCTTTTTAATATCTTCTGCTTCTGTCAGGTCCCTACAATTTCTATCCTATATTGAGCCCATCTTTGCATGAAATGTTCCCTTGGTATCTCTAATTTTCTTGAAGAGATCTCTAGTCTTTCCCATTCAATTGTTCCTCTATTTCTTTGCATTGATCACTGAGGAATGCTTTCTTATCTCCGTTTGCTTTTCTTTGGAACTCTGCATTCAAATGGGTATATCTTTCCTTTTCTCCTTTGCTTTTTGTTTTTCTTCTTTTCACAGCTACCTGTAAGGACTCCTCAGACAGCTATTTTGCTTTATTGCATTTCTTTTTCTTAAGGATAGTCTTGATCACTGCCTCCTATACAGTTTCATTAACCTCTGTCCATAGTTCATTGGGCACTCTGTCTATCAGATCTAGTCCCTAAATCTATTTCTCACTTCCATTGTATAATCATAAGGTATTTGATTTAGGTCACATCTGAATGGCCTAATGGTTTCCTCCACTGTTTCAATTGCAGTCTGAATTTTTCAATATGGAGTTCATGATCTGAGCCACAATCAGCTCCCAGTCTTATTTTTGCTGACTGTATAAAACTTCTCCATCTTTGGCTGCAAAGAATATAATCAATCTGATTTCAGTGTTGGCTAGCTGGTGATGTCCATTTGTATAGTCTTCTCTTGTGTTGTTTGAAGAGGGTGTTTGCTATGACCAGTTTGTTCTCTTGGCAAAACTCTATGAGACTTTCCCCTGCTTCATTCTGTACTCCAAAGCCAAATTTGCCTGTTACTCCAGGTATTTCGTGACTTCCTACTTTTGCATTCCAGTCCCCTATAATGAAAAGGACATCTTTTGGGGGTGTTAGTTCTGAAAGGTGTTGTAGGTATTCCTAGAACCATTTAACTTCATCTTCTTTAGTGTTCCTTATCAGGGCATGTAAATGGATTTCCATGATATAGAATGGTTCACTTTGGAAAAGAACAGATCATTCTGTCGTTTCAGAGATTACATCCAAGTACTGCACTTTGGGGCTTTTTGTTGACTATGATGGCTTCTCCATTTCTTCTCAGGGATTCCTGCCCAAAGTAGTAGATATAATGGTCATCTGAGTTAAATTCACCCATTCCAGTCCATTTTAGTTCGCTGATTCCTAGAATGTTGACATTCACTCTTGCCATCTCCTGTTTGACCACTTCCAATTTACTTTGATTCATGGACCTGACATTTCAGGTTCCTATGCAATGTTGCTCTTTACAGCATCAGACCTTGCTTCTATTACCAGTCACATCCACAACTGGGTGTTGTTTTTGCTTTGGCTCCATCCTTCCATTCTTTCTGGAGTTATTTCTTCACTGATCTCCAGTATCATACTGGGCACCTACTGACCTGGAGAGTTCACCTTCAGTGTCCTATCTTCTTGCCTTTTCATACTGTTCGTGGGGTTCTCAAGGCAAGAATACTGAAGTGGTTTGCCATTCCCTTTTCCAGTGCACCACATTCTGTCAGAGTTCTCCATCATGACCCATCCGTCTTGGGTGGCCTCACACAGCATGGCTTAGTTTCATTGAGTTAGACAAGGCTGTGGTCCATGTGATCAGATCGGCTAGTTTTCTGTGATTGTGGTTTCAATCTGTCTGCCCTCTGATACCCTCTCTTAGCACCTTCTGTCTTACTTGGCTAATGTTTTCAAATTTACTTACCTTGTCCTTTGTTTATTTTGGTGTTTTCCTGATCACAAATCCACCAGAGATTACCTTACATTTCTTTCTAGAAAAATATTGACACAATGCAGATTTTATGGTTGTTTATTTTCATCTTTTCTAATTTTGAGGTAGTGTA
>SJYQ01004697.1:4985-23092 GCA_006410935.1 Redunca redunca | reverse complement strand
TGAAGAGTTGACTCACTGGAAAAAGACTCTGATGCTGGGAGGGATTGGGGGCAGGAGGAGAAGGGGACGACCCAGGATGAGATGGCTGGATGGCATCACGGACTCGATGGACGTGAGTCTGTGTGAACTCCAGGAGATGGTGATGGACATGGAGGCCTGGAGTGCTGCGATTCATGGGGTGGCAAAGAGTTGGACATGAGTGAGCGACTGAACTGAACTGAAAAGTTTATCAATTTTGTTGTTTCCAAAAAATAAAACCCCACAAATCATTGTTACATTTGTTTCTATTGTTATTCTGTATTTAATTTATATCCACTATAATATTATTTTCTTCTTATTGCTTTGTGTTTAGTTATTTCATTTTTCCTAGTTCATTAGGATAAAATTTTAGGTTATTGTTGTGTTTCTTTTTTAAAAATTCAAGCTATGTATTCTTTTACATCTAACATGTGTCTTATGTTGGCAGTGCAGAGTTGGATCAAATGATATTTTAATCAATTCTGCCAGTATCTGGATTTTAATTGGAGATTTTAATCTATTCACATTTATTATAATTGCCATTAAATTCTTAATTCTAGCTTTATGTTGTTTTCTAAATATTTTATATCTTTTTGTTCCTCAATTTCACTATTACTGCCTTATCTTATGTTAAAATATGTACTGTATCATTTGTTGTTTATTTTACTATATAGATTTTAAATTATATTCTTAGTCCTTACCATGCAAAAAGTTGACTCATTGATAAAGACCCTGATTTTGGGAAAGGTTGAGGGTGGGAGGAGAAGGGGGTGACAGAGGATGATACAGAGTTGGATACCATCACCAACTCAATGCACATGAGTTTGAGCAAACTCTAGGAGATAGTGATGGACAGGGAAGCCTGGCATGCTGCAGTACATGGGTCTCAAAGTGTTGGATATAGCTTAGTGACAGAACAATAGCAACAAATGCAATTATTACTACTTATATTACTTACAATTTTTGTAATTCTGTGGGTCTCCTCCTACTACTATTTGGAATATTTATAAACTCCCTTAATTGAATCATGACTTTGCTAATTCTAATCTCTGTGAATTTGTGAAAATCACCTAATTTCTGTGCACCTAAGTTTTTTCCTGGGAGAAGGAAATGGCAACCCACTTCAGTATTCTTCCCTGGAGAAACCCATGGACAGAGAAGCCTGAAGGGCTACAGTCCATGGAGCCACAAAGAGTTGTACACGACTGGATGACTAAGCACAAGTTTTTTCTTGTGGTTGTGGTGATGTACTTTGTTCTACTTTGTGCTCATGTGTTCAATTGTGTCTGATGCTTGTGACCCCATAGACTGTAGCCTGCCAGGCTCCTCTATCCATTGAAATCTCCAGGCAAGAATACTGGAGTGGGTTGCCATTTCCTTCTCCAGAGGATCTTTCCAACCCAGTGACTAAACCTGCATCTCCTACAATGAGGCAGATTCTTTACCACTTGAGCCATCAGGGAAGTGACCTCATGGATTGTAACCCATCAGGCATGGAATTCTTGCATGGAATTCTCCAGGCAAGAATACTGGAGTGGGTAGCCATCCCCTTCTCTAGAAGATCTTCTTAAGGATCAAACCCGAGTCTCCTGCACTGCAGGCAGATTCTTTTCTCCTGATCCACTAGGGAAAGCTGAAGTATTTTCATAGGTGAAACTATGGTGAATATTTAGTGTATTCACAGAAAAAGCCTTTAAAATAGTGTCAAATAATAATAAGTTTTTTAATAAAGGATCATTTTTATAAACATTTTTTGTAAGAGCAATGTAGTATACTTCCATGTGTACATCAAGACATCTTTTATTTCTGGAAAATTTTATCAGATAAGTTTTATTTTTTTTGAAATATTTCTTTCCTTGAAAAATTGATTTTGTCTTTATATGTTGGCATACCTCTCAGTTCCTCCTGATTTCTTCCTTCTAGTCTTTTCCAATTTTATTTAATTTTTCTTGCATTGCTTAATCTTTACCTTTATTACTTTGCCAAGTTTTAATCCATAATTTTCTTCATGATGGTTTTAATGAAACCATTAATTCTCTGATTTTTAACTCTGCAACTCTATTCATCTTGAGTTATTTTTATCCCTTTCTCTTTTGTAGTCATATATTTTCAGATCAGTTTTCTAGCTGTTTCAAACCTTTGTTTTTGTCTTTATAATCTTTTAGATCATGGTTTTATATTTGATTCTAAGTCTTGTTTTTATCTGCCATGTTTTTCCTATTTTCTGAAGCTCTTATTTTTTTCTTGAATTATTTTTATAGGAATTTTGTGCTAGTTTCTGTTGAATAAAATCTTTAAATCAGGTATGTATTTTTAGGCTGTTTTTTTTTGAAAGGATAAGGACAGTTTTACAGAATAGCAAGGATTCTCACTGATTCAAAGTGACATTCATTTTTTGTATTTCTGTATGCTTTTGCTTTATAGTGTGTGTATGTGTAATTCTTGTGCTATTTACTCTTTCTAGTTGACACTATTTACATGCTATTGAAGCTCTCACACTTGCATTTCAATGAGCATAATCAACTGACTGCTTCTTGCAAACTAGCATAGCTGGATATTCCACAGTTACTCCTTAGAACAGCCTTGCTGCTTATTCCCTGTTTACAAAATGAATCCAGAGGTATTACTGGAGATTTTCTTTACTGTTTGAGCCACCAAGGAAGCCCATATATGGGAGACCCAGTTTCCATCCCTGGATCAAGAAGATACCCTGGAGGAGGCCATGGCAACCCATTCCAATGTTCTTCCTGGAGAATCCCATGGAAGAGGAGCCTGGCAGGCTACAATCCATGGGCTTGTGAAGAGTCAGACACAACTGATGCGACTGACCACAGTAAATATATGTATATATAACCATTTTATAATTATATAAATATATACATATATATACATTTTTGTTCATATTCTCTTCCATTATGGTTATTGTAAGATACTGACTGTAGTGCTGTGTGGTATGCATAGGACCTTGTTTATCCATTCTCTATATATTACATCTACTAACCCCACCCTCCCACTCCACCCTTCTCCTAATCCCTCCACCTTGGCAATCACGTTCTGTTCTATATGTCTGTGAGCCTGTTTCTGTTTAATAGATAAGTTTATTTGTGTGATATTTTAGATTCCACATGTAAGTGATATCACATAGTATGTCTTTCTCTCTGACTTTACTTAGTTATGATTATCTCTAGTTGCATCCATTGCTGCTGAAAATGGCATTATTTTTCTTTGTTATGCCCAAGTAGTATTCCAATGTATATGTTTAACACATCTTATTTAACCATTCATCTGTTTGATGGACATATGGGTTGTTTTTATGTCTTGGTTATTGTGAATAATGCTGCTATGAAAATAAGGGCACATGTATCTTTTTGGATTAGAGTTTTGTCTGTATACTAATACATGCTCAGTAGTGAGACTGCTGGATCATATAGTAATTCTATTTTTAGTTTTCTGAGGATCCTCCATACTGTTCTCTGTAGTGGCCTTACCAACTTACATTCCCACCAAGAGTGTAGGAGGGTGACTATTTTTTTTCATCCATTCCAGCATTTGTTATTAGTAGAGTTTATAATGATGGCCATTCTGACTGGTGTGAGGTAGTATTTCATTGTAGTTCTGATTTGCATTTCTCTAGTAATTAACAATGTTGAACATCTTTTCATGTGCTTATTGGCCACCGATAAGTCTTTGGAGAAAGTCTATTTAGGTCTTCTGCCCATTTTTCAATTGGGTTGTTTATTTATTTAATTCTTGAGTTGTATAAACAGTTTGTATTTTGGAAACTAAGCCCTAGTTGATCACAGATTGTTTGCAGATATTTTCTTTCATTCTGTAGTTTGTCTTTTTGTTTTTGTTTACTCAATTTTAATAAAAGTTTATGCCATACATCCACACACTCTAACAGCAGTGCTTTGGAAAACTAGTAAACAAAGATGTTTCTATACTATTTTTGCATTGAGCTCTTTAGATAAATAACAAGTCAGAATCAGGCAGCAATGAAAAATCTGTCTAGTAATAGATTGACTGAAAAGTGAGATAAATGTGCCTGCTTTAGGGAATATCTAGGTGGACTCACTAACTTGGAAATTTGAACCATATTTGTTTACACAAAGATTTACTATATCCCCGTGAAGCTGGAGATTTGCAAACCTACAGGCCATTGGCATCAAGAGAATACTTGAACTTTCTATGTAGACATGGATTCTCAAAAAGATTAATCAGTTTTGCTTATGAGTAAGATAAATTATGTAACAATGAATGAATAAAGCCGATGTGTTTTGATTTAAACTCCATAAGCTGAATGGAGAAATAAAATTGTGAGAAAGTTAAGTATAAATTTAAATATAACAAGAAAAATTAATTTTTGGACTGCTGAGAAATAACTGTAGTAGTCAATCTTCAAAGAAAGCAACAAGCAGACAGATTATTTCTTTTAAGCTAAGTTGTTGAAAGTATCATGAATATTAGAAACATTCCCCTAAACAGTGACAGACTTAGCACTTTTATTTTTTAAGTAAATTAAGTCACATTTTAATTGAACTTATCAATTCAAGACTCACCCACCGTTCTACTATGAGGGAAAATAATATGCTAATGTTAAGAAACACCATTTACAAAAAAACTGGTGTTTAGGGAAAATATTTAAGGAAACAAATATCCTGGTAAGGGATATCAGTTCAGTTCAGTTCAGTCACTCAGTCGTGTCCAACTCTTGCGACCCCATGAATTGCAGCACGCCAGGCCTCCCTGTCTATCACCAACTCCCGGAGTTCACTCAGACTCACGTCCATCGAGTTGGTGGTGCCATCCAGTCATCTCATCCTCTGTTGTCCCCTTCTCCTCCTGCCCCCAATCCCTCCCAGCATGTGAGTGTTTCCCAATGAGTCAACTATTCACATTAGGTGGCCAAAGTACAGGAGTTTCAGCTTTCGCATCATTCCTTCCAAAGAAATCCCAGGGCTGATCTCCTTCAGAATGGATTGGTTGGATCTCCTTGCAGTCCAAGCTCAAGAGTCTTTTCCAACACCACAGTTCAAAAGCATCAGTTCTTTAGCGTTCAGCCTTCTTCACAGTCCAAGTCTCACATACATACATAACCACAGGAAAAACCACAACCTTGACTAGACAGACCTTAGTAGGCAAAGAAATGTCTTTGCTTTTGAATATGCTATCTAGGTTGGTCATAACTTTTCTTCCAAGGAGTAAGCGTCTTTCAATTTCATGGCTGCAGTCACCATCTGCAGTGATTTTGGAGCCCCCCAAAATAAAGTCTGAAACTGTTTCCACTGTTTCCCCATCTATTTCCCATGAAGTGATGGGACCGGATGCCATGATCTTCTTTTTCTGAATGTTTAACTTTAAGCCAACCTTTTCACTTTACTCTTTCACTTTCATCAAGAAGCTTTTTAGTTCCTCTTCACTTTCTGCCGTAAGGGTGGTGTCATCTGCATATCTGAGGTTAGTGATATTTCTCCCGGCAATCTTGATTCCAGCTTGTGTTTCTTCCAGTCCAGCATTTCTCATGATGTACTCTGCATATAAGTTAAATAAGCAGGGTGACAATATACAGCCTTGACCTACTCCTTTTCCTATTTGGAACCAGTCTGCTATTCCATGTCCAGTTCTAACTGTTGCTTCCTGACCTTCATACAGATTCCTCAAGAGGCAGGTCAGGTGGTCTGGTATTCCCATCACTCTCAGAATTTCCACAATTTATTGTGATCCACACAGTCAAAGGCTTTGGCATAGTCCATAAAGCAGAAATAGATGTTTTTCTGGAACACTTTTGCTTTCTCCATGATCCAGCAGATGTTGGCAATTTGATCTCTGGTTCCTCTGCCTTTGCTAAAAACCAGCTTGAACATCAAGAAGTTCACGGTTCACATACTGTTGAAGCCTGGCTTGGAGAATTTTGAGCATTACTTTACTAGCATATGAGATGAGATGAGTGAGTGAGTGTAATTTTGCAGTAGTTTGAGCATTCTTGGGATTTCCTCTCTTTGGGACTGGAATGAAAACTGACCTTTTCCAGTGCTGTGGACACTGTTGAGTTTTCATCTGATATATAGAATGCCTGATGAACTATGGAATGAGGTTCATGACATTGTACAGAAGACAGAGATCAAGACCATCCCCAAGGAAAAGAAATGAAAAAAGCAAAATGACTGTCTGGGGAGGCCTTACAAATAGCTATTAAAAGAAGAGAGGTGAAAAACAAAGGAGAAAAGGAGAGATATAAGCATCTGAATGAAGAGTTCCAAAGAATAGCAAGAAGAGATAAGAAAGCCTTCTTCAGCGATCAGTGAAAAGAAATAAAGGAAAAGAATAGAATGGGAAAGACTAGAGATCTCTTCAAGAAAATCAGAGAAGGGAACATTTCATGCAAAGATGGGCTTGATAAAGGACAAAATGGTCTGGACCTAACAGAAGCAGAAGATATTAAGAAGAGGTGGCAAGAATACACAGAAGAACTGTACAAGAAAGACCTTCATGACCAAGATAATCATGATGGTGTGATCACTCACCTAGAGTCAGACATCCTGGAATGTGAAGTCAAGAGGGCCTTAGAAAGCATCACTACGAACAAAGTTAGTGGAGATGATGGAATTCCAGTTGAGCTATTACAAATCCTAGAAGATGATGCTGTGAAAGTGCTGCACTCAATATGCCAGCAAATTTGCTAAGGGATATAGGACTATTCAATTTTTATGAAATAAAGAATTTAGAAGTTTAACTTGTTAAATGTTTTCCTTTATTATTATTCTTTTTAAAGTAACTGGGCAAGGATATTAGTTAAAACCCTGGTTTGGGAGATGTACTTGCATTCATAGAGATCAATTATCATTAATAAAATAAAATTTTATCACAAGAAAGAGTGAAAAACATACACCAATCACTACTGTTGTCCAGAATGTTTGGATTTTAGGCTATTTGAAAAANTATGACAAGACAGGGAATGTTTTTATAACTTACTTTGTGTATAATATTTTGAGGATTTTAATAATTCATCGTTGACTATTAGGTACAATCTCTTGCATTCGTTAATGATGTGTGCCCTCTGAACAGTATTTCAATAATATTTCCTTTAAATATTCCTGAGATTGATCATTATTGACAAGGCATTTTTTTCAGAATGTTGTTTGCAACTAGAGATAAAGTATTTTAAAGCTATCTGTCCATATAAGAAAGAATAAACAAGGACCAATATGCATTCTGTATGTTACTTTAGTTGCTATAGTTCAGTCCCTCAGTCGTGTCCAACTCTTTGCAGCTCCATGGACTGCAGCATGCCAGGCTTCCCTGTCCATCAACAACTCCTGGAGCCTACTCAAATTCATGTCCATCGAGTCAGTGATGCCATCTAATCATCTCATCCTCTGTTGTCCCCTTCTCCTCCTGCCTTCAGTTTTTCCCAGCATCAGAGTCTTTTCCAATGAGTCAGTTCTTCGCATCAGGTGGCCAAAGTAATGGAGTTTCAGCTTTAGCATCAGTCCTTCCAATGTATATTCTGGGCTGATTTCCTTTAGGATTGACTGGTTGGATCTCCTTGCAGTCCAGGGTACTCTCAAGAGTCTTTTCCAGCACCACAGTTTGAAAGCATCAGTTCTTTGGTGCTCAGTTTTCTCTTTTCTTTCTTTCTTTTTTTTGTTATTTATTTTTTTAAACTTTATTTTACTTTACAATACTGTATTGGTTTTGCCCTACATCAGCATGAATCCACCATGGGTGTACACGTGTTCCCAATCCTGAACCTGCCTCCCACTTCCCTCCCGATACCATCTCTCTGGGTCATCCCAGTGCACCAGCCCAAGCATCCTGTATCCTGCATAACTGCCTTATGACCCAGCAATCCCACTGCTGGGTATACACAACAAGGAAACCAGAATTGAAAGAGACACGTGTACCCCAATCTTCATTGCAGTACTGTTTATAATAGCTAGGACATGGAAGCAACCTAGATGTCCATCAGCAGATGAATGGATAAGAAAGTTGTGGTACATATACACAATGGAGTATTACTCAGCCATTTAAAAGAATACATTTGAATCAGTTCTAATGAGGTGGATGAAACTGGAGCCGATTATACAGAGTGAAGTAAACCAGAAAGAAAAACACCAATACAGTATACTAACACATATATATGGAATTTAGAAAGATGATAACAATAACCCTGTATATGAGATAGCAAAAGAGACACAGATGTATAGAACAGTCTTTCAGCTTTCTTTTTAGTCAAACTCTCGCATCCATACATGACCACTGGAAAAACCATTGCTTTGACAAGACGGACCTTTGTCGGTTAGTTTCCATGGATACTTAAAATTCATTTCCAAATGGAAAAAATTATTGAGATTTTCTAATATATGAAATTCCACAAAATTACAAAAAACAAAATTCAACTATTTTTATCATCTACCTATCTATTAATTTCTGTATATACATTTGCCTCTATATATACATGTATGTGTGTGTGTTTATACACTGGATGTGTAAAAAAAAAATAGCTACAGATTTCTTTAAAAGGGCAACAAGTAAATGAACCAATCCATTTAAGTAGTGTAGAAAGCAAAGAAAACAACATGTAACATAAAAATATAGTTTGAAAGCCCAAACTATTAAAAAAAAAATCAGAAGACTAATGGAGCCCAGAAGATATATGAAAAGAAAGGAAGTAAGTAGAAATACAAAAAACTGAGGCTCAGTCAGGAAAGACTAAAAAATGCCAAAGAAAAATTAAATCTCAAACTTCAGTGGCTTGATGCAGCAAAAATTAATTCATCTATCATGCTATACATACAAAGCAGAAAAGTTTCCCAAAATTTTGTTCAGTGATGCTCCTGATATAGGTACCAAAATAATAATGATTCAATGAATTGTCCTTTATGTAAATATTATACATGATGCTATCCTCAGCAAAAATTCCATGTTAGAAAACATATAACATAGCTGGTAAAATAATTATTTTGATTAATCTACTTTGTGTCTTCTCTTTGTGAGAGAAGGTACTAACATATACTATAGTATTAAATAATTTCAACATCTTAGTGGATAAATACAGTGCAACTTTTTCATTTATTTCACTTGAGGGAGTTCTGGAGCATATTTATTATGGTCACTCAAGGATCCATATTTATGATGACTTCATCTCAATATGTGTTTCCATGAATGCTGAAGGACAAAAGGAGCAAGATACATACTTGTTCTTAAATTTTATGTCCAGATTTGACTATAACATGTGGTCTAAATTATTTGGCAAAAATGACTCACCTGGTCAATGTTTAACAGTGTCTCAGTTCAGTTCAGTTCAGCCACTCGATCGTGTCCAACTCTTTGAGACCACATGAATTGCAGCACATCAGGCTTACCTTTCCATCACTAACCCCTGGAGTTCACTCAAACTCACTTCCATCGAGTCAGTGATGCCATCCAGCCATCTCATCCTCCGTTGTCCCCTTCTCCTCCTGCCCCCAAATCCTCCCAGCATCAGTCTTATCCAATGAGTCAACTCTTCACATGAGGTGGCCAAAGTACTGGAGTTTCGGCTTTAGCATCATTCCTTCCAAAGAAATCCCAGGGCTGATCTCCTTCAGAATGGACTGGTTGGATCTCCTTGCAGTCCAAGGGACTCTCAAGAGTCTTCTCCAACACCACAGTTCAAAAGCATCAATTCGGCGCTCAACTTCCTTCACAGTCCAACTCTCACATCCACACATGACCACTGGAAAAACCATAGCCTTGACTAGACAGACCTTTGTTGGCAATTAATGTCTCCGCTTTTGAATATGCTATCTAGGTTGGTCATAACTTTCCTTCCAAGGAGTAAGTGTCTTTTAATTTCATGGCGACAATCACCATCTACAGCGATTTTGGAGCCCCCCAAAATAAAGTCTGACATTGTTTCTGTTCTTTTCCCATCTATTTACCATGAAGTGTTGGAATCAGATGCCATGATCTTTGTTTTCTGAATGTTGAGTTTTAAGCCAAGTTTTTCACTCTTCTCTTTCACTTTCATCAGAAAGCTTTTTAGTTCCTCTTCACTTTCTGCCATAATGGTGGTGTCATCTGCATATCTGAGGTTATTGATGTTTCTCCAGGAAATCTTGATTCCAGCTTGTGCTTTTTCCAACCCAGCATTTCTCATGATGTACTCTGCATATAAGTTAAATAAGCAGGGTGACAGTATACAGCCTTGACATACTCCTTTTCCTATTTGGAACTAGTCTGTTGTTCCATGTCCAGTTCTAACTGTTGCTTCCTGACCTGCATATAGGTTTCTCAATAGGCAGGTCAGGTGGTCTGGTATTCCCATCTCTTTCAGAATTTTCCACAGTTTTTTGTGATCCACACAGTCAAAGGCTTTGGCATAGTCAATAAAGCAGAAATAGATGTTTTTCTGGAACTCTCTTGCTTTTTCCATGATCCAGCAGATGTTGGCAATTTGATATCTGGTTCCTCTGCCTTTTCTAAAACCAGCTTGAACATATGGAAGTTCACAATTAGTGTATTGCTGAAGCCTGGCTTAGAGATTTTGAGCATTACTTTACTAGCATGTGAAATGAGTGCAATTGTGCAGTAGTTTGAGCATTCTTTGGCATTTCCTTTCTTTGGGATTGGAATGAAAACTGACCTTTTCCAGTCCTGTGGCCACTGCTGTTTTCCAAATTTGCTGGCGTATTGAGTGCAGCACTTTCACAGCATCATCTTCCAGGATTTGAAACAGTTTAACTGGAATTCCATCATCTCCACTAGCTTTGTTCATAATGATGCTTTCTAAGGCCCACTTGACTTCTCATTCCAGGAGATCAGACTCTAGGTGAATGATCACACCATCATGATTATCTGAGTCTTGAAGATCTTTTTTGTACAGTTCTTCTGTGTATTCTTTCCACCTTTTCTTAATATCTTCTGCTTCTGTTAGTTCCATTCCATATCTGTCCTTTATCGAGCTCATCTTTGCATGAAATGGTCCCTTGGTATCTCTAATTTTCTTGAAGAGATCTCTAATCTTTCCCATTCTGTTCTTTTCCTCTACTTCTTTGCATTGATTGCTGAGGAAGGCTTTCTTATCTCTCCTTGCTATTCTTTGGAACTCTGCATTCATAGGCTTATATCTTTCCTTTGCTCCTTTGCTTTTGGGTCTCTTTTCACAGCTATTTGTAAGGTCTCACCAGACAGCCGTTTTGCTTTTTTCATTTCCTTTCCATGGAGATGGTCCTGATCCCTGTCTCCTGTACAATGTCAAGAACCTCCGTCCATAGTTCATCAGGCACTCTATCTATCAGATCTAGTCCCTTAAATCTATTTCTCACTTCCACTATATAAACATAAGGAATTTGATTTAGGTCATACCTTAATAGTCTAGTGGTTTTCCTTACTTTCTTCAATTTAAGTCTGAATTTGGTAATAAGGAGTTCAATAATATCTGAGCCACAGTTGGCTCCAGGCCTTGTTTTTGCTGACTGTATAGAGCTTCTCCATTTGGCTGCAAATAATATAATCAGTCTGATTTTGGTGTTGACCATCTGGTGATGTCCATGTGTAGAGTCTTCTCTTGTGTTGTTGGAAGAGGGTTTTTGCTGTGACCAGTGCGTTCTCTTGGCAAAACTCTATTAACCTTTGTCCTGCTTCATTTCGTATTGCAAGACCAAATTTGCCTGTTACTCCAGGTGTTTCTTGACTTCCTACTTTTGCATTCCAGTACCCTATAATGAAAAAAACATCTTTTTTGGGTGTTAGTTGTAAAAGGTCTTGTAGGTCTTCATAGAAATGTTCAACTTCAGCTTCTTCAGCATTACTGGTTGGGGCATAGACCTGGATTACTGTGATATTGAATGGTTTGCCTTGGAAACAAACAGAGATCATTCTGTTGCTTTTGAGATTGCATCCAAGTACTGCATTTCGGACTGTATTGTTGACCATGAGGGCTTCTCCATTTCTTCTAAGGGATTCCTGCCCACAGTAGTATGTATAATGGTCATCTGAGTTAAATTCCCCCATTCCAGTCCATTTTAGTTAGCTGATTCCTAAAATGTCAACATTCACTCTTGCTGTCTCCTGTTTGACTACTTCCAATTTGCCTTGATTAATGGACCTAACATTCCAGGTTCTTATGCAATATTGCTCTTTACAGCATTGGACAAGGTATTCAAAATATTGAGTCACTTGGTTTGCGCTATATATTGTATAAACTAGACTATAATGACAAAATTACTATAAAATATATAAACATAATTGTGTTTAATTTTTATTATTACATTATTACATTCAGCATTTGTATGCATATACTGATGCTGCTAAGTCGCTTCAGTCGTGTCCAACTCTGTGTGATCCCAGAGATGGCAGCCCACCCATTTCTGCTGTCCCCAGGCTTCTCCAGCAGGAACACTGGAGTGGGCTGCCATTTCCTTCTCCAATGCGTGAAAGTGAAAAGTGAAAGTGAACTCGCTCAGTCGTGTCCGAATCTTCAGGATCCCATGGACTGTAGCCTACCAGGCTCCTCCATCCATGGGATTTTCCAGGCAAGAGTACTGGAGTGGGTTGCCATTGCCTTCTCCGTGTGTGTATATAGACATCCATAAAATGAACAATTTGTTTTAAGATACATTACTGCATTTATGTATGTTCATATTCATTTTTAGTTACTTTTAGTATTATTTTAAGTAAGAGTATCTTGATTGATATACCTATATTACATGTCACATCTATTCTCACCTAGGAATATTTCATAAATTTTATCATGTGGGAAAAGCAATTGTTGTTAGTGGACAACACAGAACAACTCTGACAGTGATTGAGAAAAATCAATTCCATCAGAACTATATACTCAAGAGAAAACACAAAATTGTTCTGAAAAAAAAAAACAAAAAAAACTGCCATTGATTTTTTTTTTAATCATGACACAAGCAAAATGTAGACTTCCATGCAGCTTTTCCCAATTCATTCATTTTCATTTACTCACTACTCACCAAGAAAGAACAAAATGTCTCCATCTATATTTCATTGATCTATTTAACTTTTAAAAAGTTTGGATGATAGATACATTTTACCTGATAGTTTTATACTGTGTTTATCCTATGATTTTATAATCCTTGATTTTTAGGTTATTTTGTAGCTCAATAAAAAGTGTGAATAAATCAAGAAAATTTAACAATTTATTAAGGATCCTGATATTTTCAAAAATAAGTGAAAGAATACATATCCTGAAATTTAGTCCAGTACCATCAATGAACTTATTAACATTACCATGTAATATTAAGTTGGTTCACACAATTCTATCATGCTACTCCATTCCAATTAGGTGCATTAAACAAAAATCACTCAGAAAGAGATGCATGCCACTAAACTACTGGTAAAGTAGGATTTTTTTTTTTTAATATGACAGAACTATTATTCAGTAAAAAAAAAAAACTATGATGATTTATACACAAATGACAAAAAAATGATGTGAAACTTTTTATCCAGAAAACTATAAAGTTTAATTTTTCCCTATTAAATTCGAGGAGGTATCAAACAGCAAATTCATTACTAAATATATACTGGATGCTTAGTGCAGAGACACTGTAACAGGCACCAGAAAGTTGGGGAGAAAGAGGAAAATATTTGATTAATCAGGGCTTTTATAATTCAGAATCCCAGTGGGAAAAAAAGTATTTCATTAGGGAGTATGACTTCTAATCTCAACAATTAATAGGTTTTATAAACAACATTTTATTTGAGAAAAAATGGAAATAAAGATGTAACACCATTTTAAATTGAATTTGAGACAGATGAGGAAGATTTAAGAGTTGAAAACTTCCAGTCACAAAGTAAATGATACATGGAGATGAAATGTATGGCATAAGAATATAGTTAATACTAATATATTATCTTTGTATAGTGACAGATGGTAACTAGACTTATTGTGATGATTATTTTGTAATGTATAGAAATATTAAATCACAGAGGCAAGGTACAGGGAGGGGAAATTGAATGAAGGTTGTCAAAACCTTCAAAGTTCCAGTTACAAGATAAATGAGTACTAGATATGTAGTGTACAATATAATTAATGCAATGAGCACTGCTCTATGTTATATATGAAAGTTAAGAGTAAATTCTAAGAGTTACAGTCACTGAGGAAAGATGCTTTTATCTTTTATATCTATATTAGATGATAGATATTCNTGCTCAATAGGTGTTTGTTGTGTACCCTGAGCTTTACATGGCAAGCATTATAATGTAATAAACATAGTCTATCTCTATAAATATTTAGGTTTTCTTTGAAAAAAATATTGGGCTTTTTCCAAAGGGTTATATTTCAATTACTACAACTGTCTTCCAATGTACCTTTTTAAAATTGAAGTATATTTGATATACATCATTTTATATGTTCCAGGTGTACAACAGAGTGATTTATAATTTTAAGGTTATATTCCATTTGTAGCAATTATAAAGTATTAGCTGTATTCTCTGTGTTGTACAATATAGCCTTGTAATTTATTTATCTTACACATTGTAGTTTGTACTTCTTTCAGTAACCTTTTGAAATTTTTTGTGTACATATGCTTTACATATTTTTAGATATATACCTAGTATTTTATTTTCTTGGGAGAAGTTGTAACTGGTATTTGTCTTTTGATATTTGTATCTGTCAGTGTGTTGTAAGTATGTGAAGATGTATGAATTTTTCTGTGTTAATATTTTGTTCTACAACCTTACTGAACTCACTATTACTTCACAAATTTTCTGTAAATTGCTTGGGAATTTGTATTTATGCACCTGTGCCATCTGAAAATAGAGTTTAGTATTTGAAAAGGTATGCAATTTTTCTTGCCTGTTACCAGTGTCTAGAAGCTATTGTACTACGTTGAATACAGTGATGACAGTAGATATTCTTGCTTTATTTGTGACCACAGAGAAAAAGCAGCATTCATTTTCTGACTACTAAGTATGAGGCTAACTAGCTATAAGTTTTTTTACAGAGATTTTATTGGAAAACTGTGTCAGTTATCCTCTGTTCCTACTATAGGGAGTTTATATGTTGCATTTTTCTGGATTTTTTTTTTTTTTGGGGTGTCATTGACATAATCATTTGGTATAATCATATGATATGTCTTCTTTCATCTGTTTATATAATGGATTTACATTCACAGATTTTAAAATATTGAGCCAAACTTGCATCCTTGGTGGGGGGGAACTTACTTGACTTACATGGTCATGGTATATTATTTCTTTTTATGTTTTAGTGAATTCACTGTGCTAAAATTGTGTTGAAATGTTTTGTATCTCATTATATGAGAGATATTGGTCTATAATTTTTGGTTTCCTCCCTCCTCTTGCTTCCTTCTACTGCCTTTGTTTGGTTCTAATATATGGGTAATATGGGTCTCAAATTAGTTGAGAAGTGTTTCCTTATTTTCTCTTTCCAAAAAGAAATGTATAAACTGCTCTTAATCTTTCTTTGATTATTTGGTAAAATTATCCAGTGGAACACTTTGGCTGTGGTGGATTCTTTCTTGAGAACTATTAAAGTAATTCAAGTTATATATTACATCTAGACTTGATTGTGGCCATTTTTGGTTTTTGAGGAAATGGTCTGTATCTTCTAAGGAGTCAAATTTATAAATATAAAATTGTTCATGCTACTTCTTTGTCTTTTTAATGGCTGTCCAGTTCATTTCAGTTGCTCAGTCATGTCCGACACTTTGTGACCCCATGAACTGCATCACGCCAGGCCTCCCTTTCCATCACCTACTCCTGGAGCCTACCCAAACTCATGTCATTGAATCGGTGATGCTAACCAACCATCTCATCTTCTGTCATCCCCTTCTCCTCCTGCCCTCAATCTTTCCCAGCATCAGGGTTTTTTCAATTGAGTCAGCTCTTCTCATTAGTGGCCAAATTACTGGAGTTTCAGCTTCAACATCAGTCCTTCCAATGAACACTCAGGACTGATCTCCTCTAGGATAGACTGGTTGAATCTCCTTCCAGTCCAAGGGACTCTCTAGAGTCTTCTCAAACACCACAGTTCAAAAGCATCAATTCTTTAGGCTCAGCTTTCTTTATAGTCCCACTCTCACATCCATCCATGACCGCTGGAAAAACCATAGCCTTGACTAGATGGACCATTGTTGACAAAGTAAGGTCTCTGCTTTTGAATATGCTGTCTAGGTTGGTCATAACTTTCTTTCCAAGGAGTAAGCATCTTTTAATTTCATGGCTGCAATCACCATCTGAAGTGATTTTGGAGCCCCCAAAAATAAAGTCTGGCACTGTTTCCACTGTTTTCCCATCTATTTGCCATGAAGTGATGGGACTAGATGCCATGATCTTCGTTTTCTGAATGTTGAGCTTTTGGCCAACTTTATCACTCTTTTTCACTTTCATCAGAAGTCTCTTTAGTTCTTCTTCACTTTCTGCCATAAGGATGGCATCATCTGAATATCTGAAATTATCGATATTACTCCTGGAAATCTTGATTCCAGCTCTTGCTTCCTCCAGCTCTGCGTTTCTCATGATGTACTCTGCATATAAGTTAAATAAGCAGGGTGACAGTATACAGCCTTGACTTATTCCTTTTCCTATTTGGAACCAGTCCGTCATTCCATTTCCAGTTCTAACTGTTGCTTCTTGACCTGCATACAGGTTTCTCAAGAGGCAGGTTGGTGGTCTGGTATTCCCATCTTTTTCAGAATTTTCCACAGTTTTTTTGTGATCCACAAAGTCAAAGGCTTTGACATAGTCAATAAAGCAGAAATAGATGTTTTTCTCGTACTCTCTTGCTTTTTTGATGATCCAGCAGATGTTGACAATTCAATCTCTAGTTCCTCTGCCTTTTCTAAAACCAGCTTGAACATATGGAAGTTCATGATTCATGTATTGCTAAAGCTTAGCTTGGAGAATTTTGAGCATTACTTTACTGGCATGTGAGATGAGTGCAATTGTGCTGTAGTTAGAGCATTCTTTGGCATTTCCTTTCTTTGGGATTGAAATGAAAACTGACTTTTCCAGTCCTGTGGCCACTGCTGAGTTTTCCAAATTTGCTGGCATATTCAGTGCAGCACTTGCACAGCATCATCTTTCAGGATTTGAAACAGCTCAACTGGAATTCCATCACCTCCACTAGCTTTGTTCGTAGTGATGCTTTCTAAGGCCCACTTGACTTCACATTCCAGGATGTCAGGCTCTAGGTGAGTGATCACACCATCGTGATTATCTGAGTCTTGAAGATCTTTTTTTGTACAGTTCTTCTATGTTTCTTGCCACCTCTTCTTAATGTCTTCTGCTTCAGTCAGCTCCATTCCATTTCTGTCCCTTATCGAGCCCATCTTTGCATGTAATGTTCGCTTGGCATCTCTAATTTTCTTGAAGAGATCTCTAGTCTTTCCCATTTATTTCTTTGTCTTTTTAATGGCTGTAGCAGCTGTTAAAATATGGTGTTTCTTCTAATTTTGGTGATTTTTTTCTCAATGGCAGGAAAATCCCATGGACGGAGGAGCCTGGAAGGCTGCAGTCCATGGGGTCACTGAGGGTCAGACACGACTGAGCAACTTCACTTTCACTTTTCACTTTCATGCATTGGAGAAGGAAATGGCAACCCACTCCAGTGTTCTTGCCTGGAGAATCCCAGGGATGGGGGAGCCTGGTGGGCTGCTGTCTATGGGGTCGCACAGAGTTGGACACGACTGAAGTGACTTAGCAGCAGCATTTACCAAACTCACTGGAAGTTTATCAATTTGAATGTTTCTTATAGAGCCAGCTTCATGTTCTATTGATATTTTCTGTCATACTTCTGTCTTTGATTTTACTGATTTTTCTCTTTTATTTCTTACTCACTCATTTATATTTATTTTGCTCTTTCCCCTCTCCCTTGGGTCTTGAGGTCAGAACTTAATTTACTGATGTGAAACTTTTCCTTTTTTATAATGTCAGCATTCAGTGCTTTAAAACTTCTTTTAAGCACTGTTTTTCCTGCATCTTATACATTTTGTTATTGTAAAATTTTCACACAAAACCACACATTTTTATTCAGTTTTATATATTTAATTTCATTTTTATATCTCTGTAATCCATGGATTGTTTAACAGTTTAGTTTTAAGTGCTTGTAGATATAT
>SJYQ01004696.1:108816-127993 GCA_006410935.1 Redunca redunca | reverse complement strand
AGAATGCTCAAACTACCGCACAATTGCACTCATCTCACACGCTAGTCAAGTAATGCTCAAAATTCTCCAAGCTAGGTTTCAGCAATACGTGAACTGTGAACTTCCAGATGTTCAAGCTGGTTCTAGAAAAGGCAGAGGAATCAGAGATCAAATTGCCAACATCCGCTGGATCATCGAAAATGCAAGAGAGTTCCAGAAAAACATCTATTTCTGCTTTATTGACTATGCCAAAGCCTTTGACTGTGTGGATCACAAGAAACTGGAAAATTCTGAAACAGACAGGAATACCAGACCACCTGACCTGACTCTTGAGAAACCCATATGGAGGTCAGGAAGCAACAGTTAGAACTGGACATGGAACAACAGACTGGTTCCAAATAGGAAAGGAGTATGTCAAGGCTGTATATTGTCACCCTGCTTATTTAACTTATATGCAGGGTATATCATGAGAAACACTGGGCTGGAAGAAGCACAAACTGGAATCAAGATTGCCAGGAGAAATATCAATAACCTCAGATATGTAGATGACACCACACTTATGGCAGAAAGTGAAGAACTAAAAAGCCTCTTGATGAAAGTAAAAGAGGAGAGTGAAAAAGTTGGCTTAAAGCTCAACACTCAGAAAACAAAGGTCATGGCATCTGGTCCCATCACTTCATGGGAAATAGATGGGGAAACAGTGGAAACAGTGTCAGATTTTATTTTTGGGGGCTCCAAAATCACTGCAGATGGTGATTGCAGCCATGAAATTACAAGACGCTTACTCCCTGGAAGGAAAGTTATGACCAACCTAGATAGTATATTCAAAAGCAGAGACATTACTTTGCTGACTAAGGTCCATCTAGTCAAGGCTATGGTTTTTCCAATGGTCATGTATGGATGTGAGAGTTGGACTGTGAAGAAGGCTGAGCGCCGAAGAATTGATGCTTTTGAACTGTGGTGTTGGAGAAGACTCTGGAGAGTCCCTTGGACTGCAAGGAGATCCAACCAGTCCATTCTAAGAGATCAGTCCTGGGTGTTCTTTGGAAGGAATGATGCTAAAGCTGAAACTCCAGTACTTTGGCCACCTGATGCGAAGAGTTGACTCATTAGGAAAGACCCTGATGTTGGGAGGGATTGGGGGCAGGAGGAGAAGGGGATGACAGAGGATGAGTTGGCTGGATGGCATCACCGACTCGATGGACTTGAGTTTGAGTGAACTCCAGGAGTTGGTGGACAGGGAGGCCTGAAGTGAAGTGAAGTTGCTCAGTCATGTCTGACTCTTTGTGACCCCAGGGGCACAAGGCTCCTCTGCCCATGGGATTTTCTAGGCAAGAGTACTGGAGTGGGTTGCCATTTCCTTCTCCAGGGAACTTCCCAACCCAGGGATCGAACCCAGGTCTCCCACATTGTAGACAGACACTTTACCATCTGAGCCACCAGGGAAGTCACTTAGTGTGCTGCAATTCATGGGGTCGCAAGAGTCGGACACGACTGAGCGACTGAACTGAACAATTAATTTTTGTAGGCTGACATTACATCTGGTAGCTTTTCTAATTCATTTGTTAACTCTAATTTATAGCTTAATTTGGATTTCAGTAAAGAATTATGTCACCTTTGCATAATGATCTCTTTTTACTCTTTTCCTGTCCTTAGAGCTTACATTTATTTTTCTTGCCTCAAGGCACTCTCTAGAACATCTAGAACAGTGTTGCATAGTAGTGGTTATACTGGACATCCTTTTCTCCTATTCCTGGGTAAATATCCAGCAGAAACGCATATAGTTGCATCAAAAGATATGTACAAGGATGTCATAGCAATGTTATTCATTATAGGCCAAAGCTGAAACAGTCCATAATGTCCATCAGTAGGCACTGGGTGTGCTATGTTCATACGATGGACTACTACACCACAGTGAAGATCAACAAGCTGCCGCTACACACGACCATATGGCTAAGTCTCACAGGTGTTATGTTGTTCTGTCCAAGAAGATAACAAGAGTACAGCCTGAGTGATTTAAGTATATAAAAGTCAAGGACAGGCAAAAGTAATCTATATTGTTAGAAGTCAAGAGAGTAGTTACTCTTTGGGGATAGTGATCTGGCATGAAGAAGGGTTCTGGGGAGCTGGAAATTTCCATTTCATGGTCTGAAGGAAGTTACTGAATGTGTTCACTTTTTAAAATCATTGAGCTGTAACCTTTGATTTGTATTCTTTTATGTATTTTATATCTGTTAATGATTAGTTTAAAAAAATACATGCCCAGTAATCCCACTTTGAGAAATTACTCTTCAAAACATAATTCAAAAATGAGTTAAGGTGTATTCAATCACTTATTAATTCAACAAATAAGTACAGGAATGGATCTTTATAGCAGCATTGTTTACAGAAATGAAAATGTAAAGCTGCCTAAATGTCCAAAATGTATGAGATTGATTTAAATGTGGCATATTCAATGGAATGCCATGTATCCTGTAAAAAAAATGATATCTGTATTTATTGAAATAGGAAATTGTTCAACCTATACTATTAAATTTTTTAAATTACACAAGAATATCTATAATATGATTCTATTTTTAAAAATCTGTACACACATGTACTTTTAAAATGTCTGGAAGAACATATTCCAAAATATTAACATTTATTTCTGGGGGAGGCAATTGTTTTCTTTTCATATAAGTAATTTGTAATTCTCTACAAGAAGCATGCATTACTTGTATAATTTTTTAAAAACAAAGATATCCATAATATATCAGTAAATGAAAACACAAATTGCAAAACAGAATGTATAGTATGACACCATGTTTGTAAAATATATATATATTAAATATTTATCATTGAATGTATATATAGACAAGCCAAAGAAAGTTAAAAGGGCAAATAGTAGTAGTTATCTACTACTACTTGTCTGCTTGGTAGGTAAGCAGAAAAATTTCTGAAGCTCTTCAGTGATTTATGAGTTATTTTCTTTTAAAAAATTTTGTTTTCTACAGTGAACATGTATTATTTCTGAATTTAAAAAAAAAAACTGATAATAAGGGTTAGAAAAAACCAAAGGTGTGTCTCTCAGGAAAAAAGGGAGGCCCCTCTACTTCAGTGACCCTCCTTCCCCATTACACCCTGCCCTCTTCCCCCTCTCCCCACACCTGGGGTCTTACATTTTAAGAAGAGTGATCGCTCTGGTGAGGGGCTTGTTTTCAACAAGGAACCGGGCTGGACGCAGGAGGAGCCCGAGAGCTGACAGTTCCTACCTGTAATGAATTGTGAGAAATCAGTGCCTGGCGTTTAGGCAAGCAGCACAAACTACAAAACATTGCTAAAAATATTACAGAACTGGAGATTCACATAATCTCTCCCCCAAGAATGGCATGCAAATTTAAGTAGCAAATGCAAATTCACAGGAACAGGAAAACTCCAGGACAAGTCTCAGATCTACAGAGAAAAACACACTTTCCAAGATTGGAAGCAAATTAAGCACTGGCAGGGCAGTTTGAGTGAGCCCTGGACATGGGGAGGAAACTGCAGGCTCCAGGACCATGCTGAGAATCAACCATGTATTCAATGGTCAAGGAAGGGGGCAATTTCATGGCAGACATGCAAATTCTAGGATAAAGATAGAAAACAGGAACTTAAAGCTAAGCCCTTAGCAAGTTCATATTCATCCAGGTCAAAGGGAGTTCCGGTAAAAGGTCCTACTCCTTTCATATTCATCCAGGTAAAAGGTCACACTCATCCAGGTAAAAGAGAATTCAGGGGAAACCCAGGTCACAATCCCTGTCTCTAACAATTCAGTCAGGTAAGTGAGGAGAGAAATGGGCATGCTTGAACTATACCGCAAGGCAGAAAGTGCTCTGGATGCAAGAAGTGACATGAAAGGGCTCCAGGGCTTAGAGGGGTCAGGAGGAGGAGGAAGCACCTCAGCTGGCCCTTAAAGATTTGGGGAAGGTTTGGACACCCAGAAAAAGGATGGGAGGCTTTCCCAAGAAAATAGCAGGAGCAAAGACAGGTGCTTGGAGTATTATATAAAGTGAGGAGGCAAGGAAGGTGTTTGAAAGAGCATAGACATGAGCAGAAGAATTTCTAAGGCTCCCTCTGATGGGGAACGGACGGGGGAGGGTGAGAGTAGAGACATCCTGTGGGTAGGCTCAGGGCTGACCTGGGGCAACAGGAAGGGAAAGGAGCCCGGTTCAGGACAAGTTCCAGGGCTTGACTCTACTGGGAGCGGGAAATGAAGAGTAGATTGGAGGCAAGCAGCAGCGGTTTGGGGGTTAGTGGGTGGAAGATGCTGGATTCCATTTCAGCCTGTTGAACCTGCAGTGTCTGTGGAACTCACAGGGAGGGCGGTGAGGCGGGATGCTGGAAGGGCAGTGGTGCTGCAAGACCCCCATCTCCTTGGAGCCTTCCTGGGAGGCAGTGCCTCTCAGTATTACCTGTGATAGTGAGAATGACGGCCTCATCTGGAGGTGGATGAGGGTGATGGCCTGGGAGGAAACAGACTCCAGGGGAAGGGAACACAATCCCTGGGACCACAGTCTGTCTTAATTCTACCTCGACTCCTACCAGCTGTGTGACCTAGGGCAAGTCAATTAACCTCTCTGACTCTCAGCTTCCTCATCTGTAAAAGGGGGAATAACGAAGGCATATACCACATACATGGGGTGGTGCTGCTTGTTGTGCTTTTTTAGCAAAGCTCAGAGAATACATGAAGCAAATAACCGTTGGTAATCTTGCCATCAACGTGAGCTTCAATCATGGTCTGCCATTTTTTGATCATGGAGCGTATTTCGACATGGATAAGATCCATGCCATGAGAGGCAGTTTTTGCCCTTAACCTCTTTGGGAATTACCTTTAATTCTCTAAACGCAGCTTCATCATTCTACAGATCAGCAAGACTCACTTCAAAAGGTGACCTTCAAGGCCATCAGATGCAATTTGGGTTGCCACAGTTCTTGTGACTAGGGTTTTTCCAAAATTTCTTATTTGGAACATAGCTACTGCTTTCACAACCTTTCTTAGAAAACGGATCAACCACTCACTCTGTTCTTGGCTTCCTTTTTGCTGCCTTTTGTCAAGCACGTGCTCTTGCAAATCCCTATAGTGCTACTCAGACAGCCAAAAGGGCTGTTCCTTCCAATTCTAAGTGCTCTTTTTCATCTCAGATATGACAACTTCTTTCTAGTTGTTCAGTTCAAATTCTTTGGAGTTTCCTTGGTATCTCTCTTCTTCACTCCTTGTGCCCGCATCCACTCCAACTGACTGCTTCCGCCCCCTGCCCTTTGCTCTTCCTCCAGCAAGTCAAACTCACAATTGCCTTGTGCCTCAGGACCTTTGCACTTGATTTCCCCTCTGCCTAGAAGGCATTTTACCCCACATGTAACAGCAGCAGTAACAATAATAGCTAGTGCTCACAGGTGCTTATTACGCCTGAGCACTATTTGGAGCACTTTACATGTAAGAACCCACTTAATCCTTACAACAACTCTATCAGACGGGACTATATTATATTCATTCTATGGATGCAGAAACAGAGGCATAGAAAAGTTAGGTGCCCTGTTCAAGATGGCCGGGTTAGGAAGTGGTGGGCCTGGGATAGGAGCCCAGGCAGTGTGGCTCCAGAGTCCACACCTGTGACCACTAAGCTCTCTGGCCCATGCTTCAAGTCACCTCCCCTTCTCAAAGAAGCCTTCCCCACTTCCCCATAAAGAATAGCTCTTTCTCCTGGTCACCCTCTATTCTCCTTACTCAGTATTATTTTTTTCAAGGCACTTCTTACTGCTGATACGTATTCATTAGTTGACTGTCTTCCCCTTAAAAGACTGAGCACCACAAAGCCAGGATCACTGTTTTGTGCCCTGCCGTGCCCTGCCGTGCCCAGCACATACAGGGGCTCAATAACTGTTTTGAACGAATCCTAATAACAGAGATGAAGGGATGGAAATTTCTGAGCTCCTGCCTTGTGTCAGGCCCTATGGTGACCTCAGAGATGGACCCAAAGTGGTTCTTGCCCTCCAGGCATTTAAGAGAGACAGAGAAGGGCCCATATATCCAGCTCACAAACACCTCTAGGCAGGAGACGGAGCGGGCCCAGGGCAGAGGGGTGGATGGCTGAGAGAGCAAGGGAGCCCATGGAAGCGCTTCCCAAGTAAGTGCAGCTGCGGGCCTTGACCTGGCTGAGGGGGTTTGGGGAGTTGGTCCGTCCAGCTGGGAGCTGAGTGCAGGCAAAGCTGAGGTGAGGCAGGACCCCAGGAGTGACTGAGGGGCAGGAGTAGAGCAGAGAGGCTGTGAGAGATAGGACCTATCTCGGGACGAGTAGGAGGTGAGGTGGGCAGGGAGGGTTGGGCCCAGCCTTGGGCCTTTGTGTGGGAGAGACGTGATTCAGACATGACGGCACCGTCTCTAATGACGGCACCAGGGAGTGAAGGACCCAAGGCTGGTCACACAGAGACTTACTTTCCTTAAGGCGGGCATCCAGCGGCGTCTGCAGCAGTCTCTGCATGGCTTCCACGAGGTCTTTAAAGAAGCTCTTGACGGGCTCGAAAGAGTGGGGCACGGGATGGCACAGCTCCCCGAGGCTCATCTGCTGCTGTATCTGCTGCTCAGCAGCTGTGTACTCCTGCGAGGGCACGCGGGGCTCAGGGTAGCTTGGGGCCATGTTCCAGTCTCCACCATCACGCCCAGGAACAAACCCAGCCAGTGAGCATAGGCCCCACCTGGCCCTGACACCTGCTGCCAGCCCGGACCCCACCCCCAGTGCTGGGGGGCTGTTGGTTCTTCTCTCCCTCCCTGCGGTGTGCACTGAGGTCCACTCTGTGCCTTAGGGGGCCGAGGGAGCAGGCAGGCTGATTGCCCTTGCCTTTAGCTCACCGCCTTGAAAGGGACCCCAAAGCTTTACAGACACTGTGACAGGGATTGGTCTGAGGTACAGGGGAACAAAAAGAGTGAGGGGCCAGCTTTCCTGGGGGGAGGTGCTCCGGGGGCATGTCCAAATGGGAAACAGAAAACCATGTCCCCAAAAATGAAAGTCAATAACTCTGGAATCTCAACTGGAAAGCTGACCAAGGGGGCGTGCCCACCAGAGTGGGGGGCTGTCCTGTTTTCTATCTGGACAGTACCTTTTATTAAATACCCTTCCTGTGTTAAGTGTGGCTTTGCTAAGTAGAAGCTTGAACATGGTCCTGGTCCCCCTTGCACCCACAGCATCTCCATTCCAAGTTCTGGATGTGGAAGTGAGGGTGGGTGGTGACAGTGGCGTGTGGCTGTCAGGGACACCAGTGGTGAGGTTCCAGGGGGTGGCCTCGGGTCAGCGGTGTGAGCCGCGACATCTTGCCTGGGGGAGAAGCCGTGGGGTCTACACTGGAGCAAGCCTGTGCCACAGCCTTGGCTTCACTCCTGTGGCTGGCCTGGTCTTTATCCCGACTTTCTGGCCCTTCTGCAGATCCCGTGTGCTACCTAATACTTTCATAAACTGCTTTCTTGCTTAAAACGGTTAGAGGATTCTCTTGTTTGCACCTAAGATTCCCTGTCTGCACTTTCTGGAGAGTTGTCCCAGGCCAGGATTTAGAAGATAGCAGATTGCCTTAGGCGAGCAGGCCCTGGCTGGTTGGCAGAGCTGCCCAAGATGGGAGGGGCAGATGGATTCCTCAGGAAGGAAGGAAGGAAGGTGGCCGAGCACTTGGCAGGAGGGACGCTGGGCCTTGGGAGGGGTTGTGGGTACTCTCTAAGCCCTGTCTACCTAGGAAGCTACAAGTCTAGAGCCCGTCTTCATCTGGGTGGGGAGAAGGGAATTTGTGGGGAAAGAGGGCTGAGGTCACACCCGGAGGGCTGGACAGGGAGTCAGAGCACTAGCAGAGAGGGCAGGGAGCACTCTGGGTAGCAAGAGGGTGACCAAGAGGGTAGATGGGTGGGGTGGGGCTGGGAAGGGGAATGAGGGACAAATGGGACCACCTGGTAACACCAAACTGCAGCATTTAGCATAGGGCCTGACACATAGAAGGTTCTTGATAAATGTTCATAATGTAATAAATGAATGAAAGCAAGCATATCTACTTCTTGCCTTTGCAAACTCAAAGAACAGCCATATAGCCACGTATCTCTCTGCCAGAAACCAGCTGTCATCTTGGATTCCCCTAATCACCAATCCTGTCACATCTCTCAAACCTGCTTGCTTCTCAGCATCCCCACTGCCCCTTCACTGGTCCAGCCCCCCATCATCTCTCTCTCCTGGATACCTGTGGTCTCCTCCCCGCTTCCCTTCCATCCTCCAACCTGTCACAGTGACCTTTCTAAACCATTGATCCGACCATGTCATCCCTCAGTCCCAAACATTCCCCTGACCCCTTTTCTCTTTACAAGACAAAGTCTAAACTCCATGACTAGGCATATAAGATCTTGCATCAACTAACCCTGGCCTCCTTATCCAGTTGCATCTCCTAACAACTCCCCTCTCGTAACCCTGCCCTGCCTCCAGCCAGGCTGAACCCAAATGCTTCTCCAGCCTGCCAAGCTCTCGCAGGCACATGGTTCCTTCTGCCTGGTATGTCCTCTCTGCTCCATCCCTCTGTATATACCCAGTGAGCTCCTCCTTATCCCCTCACACCAGCTCCACCGTCACCTCCTCCTGGAAGCCTTCCGATTCCCCATACAGAATCGGACTGTTTTGGACACACCTTTACTTGCTAATTTGAAATGACCGAGGCCACATAAAGGTATAAGAGTGGAAATATCCTCCAGGGACTGGCTTGACTAGTTTTGTACTGACTTATTTGCCTGCCTTATTTTGCAGCCAGAGCCCGTGCTCACCTGTGGTTATTCTCAGTGCCATCTTTACTTAGTTGTACTCTGTCTCATCCCACAAACCTTTAAAGCATCTTACAGAAGTTATCTAATGCTGCACAATTTGCCTTTACTGAGAAAAGTGAAGCCAAGAGAGAACCAGGATAAGAATGTAAGCTAGGAGCCAGTGAGATGAGGCACAAACTATATGAACAAAGTCTATCCCAGCTATATGAAACATATTTGGCTCTGAGCTTCCCAGAAGCCATGCCAAAGAGAAAGAGGAAGAGTCAGATGAGTAGAAAAGCAATCCAAGAGCACAGGTGACTGCACAGGAGCCTGGTGGATCAGATGGTAAAGAATCTGTCTGCAGTGCAGGAAACCCGGGTGTGCTCCCTGGGTTGGGAAGATCCCCTGGAGGCGGGCATGGCAACCCACTCTTGGGGAATCCCATGGACAGAGGAGCCTGGTGGGCTACAGTCCATGGGATCTCAAAGAGTCGGACACTGAGCGACTACACTTTCACTTTCACTGACAGAAGAGTTTCTCCCATGGCTCCCTGAAGACAGGAACTCCACCCTCAACGGCAGGCTTTCATTCAGTGTAGCAGTGAATATCATAGGACTAGTTTTTAGACTCTCCTTCAGTATAACAGCCTCCAACAGAGCCCACTGGCCAAGGAGCCCCGTCCTTCCCTCCCCTTTAAG
Organism: Redunca redunca; assembly: GCA_006410935.1. Taxonomy (NCBI): domain Eukaryota; kingdom Metazoa; phylum Chordata; class Mammalia; order Artiodactyla; family Bovidae; genus Redunca; species Redunca redunca. The sequence goes on along the minus strand of SJYQ01004696.1, from coordinate 118,534 downwards.
CAAACTGTGACTCAGCTCTTGAAGTCTGCTTAGTAGATTTTGCAAGGATACCTGATTTTCCAAGAGTGATGTTTCCATTAAGACTGTATAGTTAGAGGACCGGGCAGAGATGTCTTGTGGCTTTAGATTCAGACAGACCTGATCCCTGATCTACCACCTACCAGCTGTATAACCTTGGATGAGTTCCTGCATCTCCTGGAACCTCAATTTCTCCTTAGTAAAATGAGATGAGAATATCTAATTTGCAGAGTTCTTAGTAAATATTAGAGCTAAGATAACTAAAGTGCTTGGAACACAGAGGCCCTCAAAAATGGTGGCTGATAATGTCATTTAACTAGTCCAAGGTGTATATTATCTTCTAAACAATGTATATTTTCTGACTTGTGTGGGGGCAAGGAACTCTATATGCTGGCAAAGAAATTCTCTGTATATTTACTCAATGTATGAACACTGTGTTCAGTGCCACATTAGCCAAGATGAAATATGGTGGCCAGTGTCCACTGTGGAGCAGAAACCCAGCATTACCTGCAGCAGCTGTACAGGATTGGTTTCTTGGCTGATAGTCCAGACCCTGTTGGACAGAGTGTTCATGACATCAATTTGTTCCCTACAAGACTTGATTTGCTCCGTGTACGCCTGCAGGGCAAGCTGTGTGTTTTTATCAATGAATTTCTTGGCCAGAGCTTCCTCTTCTTCAAGTAGTAATCTGAGTTCAGTAAATTTTCCGGTCAGCCAGGTTTTACTTGACTCTGCATGAGCCTAAAAAAACAAATAATACAAAACCAGTTGTAGATGATATAATTGCCAACCAGGAAATCTAAAATAATCAACATGAAAAGAAACTATTACAACTTCTAAAAAGAGAGTTCAGCACTTTAGCTTTTTTATAAAAAGCTTTCCTAAGTACTAGCTATAACCAATTGGAAAATGTATGGAGAAATAAAGATCATTTTTAAAGCAGCAGAAAAAACAGCAAAATATTTAAAATTGAACCCAACAAAAACTGTAAAGGCCTAGATAAATAAAAGCATAAAATTGTATGGAAAGACAAAATCTGAATGCATGGAAGAAAAACCATGTCTTGTCTGGGAAGACTGATTACTATAAAAATGTCATTTGTCTCCAAATTGGTGTATAAATTGTATACAATCCCCATCAAAGTCTTAACATGCATATTAACCAAATGTTAAATTATTGTGAGAGAGAATAAGCACAGGAAAAGCCAAAAACTGTTTTTTAAAGGATCAGTGAAGGGGAATTCTCTGGCAGTCCAATGGTTAGGATGCTATGTTTTCACTATTAAGGGCCGCATTTGATTCCTGGTCAGGGAACTAAGATCCTGCAAGCCTCATGGCATAGACAAAAAATAAAGATCTATGAAGGATGAGCTGCCTTGTTGGTGTTTAATCGCTAAGTCGTGTCTGACTCTTTGCGACCCCACGGACTTGTAGCCCAATCAGGATCCTCTATCCATGGGATTTCCCAGACAAGAATACTGGAGTGGGTTGTTATCTCCTTCTACAGGGGATCTTCCTGACCCAGGGATGGAACTCGGGTCTCCTGCATTACAGGCAGACTCTTTACTGTCTGAGTCACCAGGGAAGTCAAAACGAACTGTAAAGATACAAGATTTAAAACTATGTGGTTTAGGCATAGGCAAAAAGATCAAGAGAAAGAATAACTTAGAAAAGTATCAGTTCAGTTCAGTTCAGTCGCTCAGTCATATCCAACTCTTTGCAACCCCATGAACCACAGCACGCCAGGCCTCCTTGTCCATCTCCCGTAGTTCACTCAGACTCACGTCCATCGAGTCAGTGATGCCATTCAGCCATCTCATCCTCTGTCATCCCCTTCTCCTCCTGCCCCCAATCCCTCCCAGCATCAAAGTCTTTTCCAATGAGTCAACTCTTCTCATGAGGTGGCCNCACAGTCAAAGGCTAGAAAAGTATAAGTAAATGTATTTGTTGAATTATATATAATTATATATTAATATTTATAATTGTTTCTATAATTATATATTAATATTTAATTATATATAATTCAAGAGATGGTGTTGGTACAGCATGTAATTAATCATCTATTTGATAAAACTGTTAGATACTTACTTTATTCTGTATACAAACAAAGTCAGACAGAACCCCACCTGTGAAGTACTCTTGTGAAAAATGTAAATCTGAATCTGATTAACCCTCTAGATCTAACTTAAAGATATAATTTAGAAGACATGTAGAGGATGGAGGAGCATGTTTACCATCAACTTAAGAAATACATCAATCAACTGCATTTTGAAAACTTTATTTCACTCAAAATTCAAACAAACAAAATATGACATTTATAAAACAACTGGGAATGTGACTACTGGTTGGATAGTTGATGATATTAAGGAGCCATTGTTAATATGGTGATATTAATATGATATTAATATGATGATGCCTGATTTAAAATACTTCTTATGTATTTAAAATTGATACTTGATTTTAAAAATGAGTCCTTATCTTATAGATACAGGTAATATGCTCAGAGTTTTACCAATGAAATTATATGTCTGGATGACATGTATGTATGCTTAAGGTTTTCCACAATAAAAGCCAAACAGACAATTCTAAATAAATTAAGGCACTATACATTAAAAAATAATAAACCTATCAAAATGAAATATAGAACAATTTTATTTTTAAAAATTTGGGAAGGGAGGACCTCCATAAGACTCAGATAGCAAAAAGGGGGTCATGACAGGTTGGATCACATGAAAAAAGAAACTCTTCGCGAGAGGTAAGGCACTATAAACAAAGCTACATGACAGGTGACAAACTACACAGGCTTACTGTCTATAACATATTGTGAAAAATAAATCATTCCGTTTAAAAATGGACCAGAGATATACAAGTGTCAGTAGACATAGGAAGAGGTGCCTCAGCATCCCAAACAATCAAGATCAAGGAAGTGAGCAGCACTATATATATATATACTGGCCATCAGAGTGGAAAAAATGCTAACTGATGGATAACACCAAGAATCCCTAAGGGTGTGTGGAATAGGCATTTACATACATCGTGAGTGGCAGTGTCTATTAATAGCTATTACAGTTTGTAGAGGGTGATATAACATCGAAATTTTAAATGCTTAAATCCTTTGATGCAGCAACTCCTCTTGCAGGAATTGATCCTAGAAAATATTTTCACATGTGCATAGAGATTTGTGTAACAAGACACTCACTATAGCACTGTTGGTGACAGAGAAAATTTGGATAAAAGTTTCAATATTAGAAGCATATGTATGTTCATTGTACAAATTATGCCGCATTCACACACTGAAATAACATCCAGTGATTAAAAACGAATTCAGTGTTCTGATATGTGCTATAATTTGGATGAATCTTGAAGATATGATGTTAAATGAAATAAGCCAGACACAGAAGAACAAACATTGTATGATTCCACTGATATGAAATATCTAGAATAGTCAAATTCATAGAGACAGGAGGTAGACTAGAGGTTACCAGGAGCTAGTGGGAGGGGAATCAGAGGAGGCCATGGCACCTCACTCCAGTACTCTTGCCTGGAAAATCCCATGGACGGAGGAGCCTGGTAGGCTGCAGTCCATGCGGTCGCTAAGAGTCAGGCAGGACTGAGCGACTTCACTTTCACTTTTCACTTTCATGCACTGGAGAAGGAAATGGCAACCCCGGTGGGCTGTCATCTATGGAGTCGCACAGAGTTGGACACGACTGAAGCGACTCAGTAGCAGCAGCAGCAATGGGAGGGGAATGGGAAGTACTTGCTCAGTGATTACAGAGTTATGTTTAGGGTAATGATAAAGTTTTGAAAACAGTGCTGATGGTTGCACAATACTGTGAATGTAATTAATGCCACTGAATTATACACTTAAAAATGGTTAAAATGGTCATTTTTATGTGTATTTTGCCACACACACACAAAGAATGCAGTGGACCTATATGTCCTGTCGTGGAAAGCTCTTCAAGACATCATGTCAAAAGGGGCAAGCTGCAGAATAATACATACAGGATGGTCTCATTTATGTAAAAAATCACAAAATAAAAACTGTATATGGATATCTGCATCTGTATGTCTGCAAGTGCATTTAAAATATCTGTCTGGTCATGTTTGGGGAGAGGTGTGGGGTTGGGGAAGATGGTCAAGAGGGATTCTTACTTTGTATTTTCCAAAGTTCCACACTTATATTCTAACATACTATTTGAATTTTTAAAATGGAAATGTGTTTATGCATTACTAGTGCAATTAAAAACTAAAATCATAAAAAAAAAATCAGGCCAGTATCTTTCCTAAGACCAAACATTTATACAACCCACAAGCAGGAAGATCCTTGGTATCCAGGCAGGCGTGGGGGTGAGCAGGCTCCCCTGTGGTGCCATGTTCTCTCCTTAGTTGGGCAAGATGTGTGGTTTGTCAGGATCTAGGGGCTGAGTTCCCAAAGTCTGTGTTTCCCATGCAATGCTCTATGCAGTGGTCAGGCTCTGAGTCTAACTTATACCACCACATGCCATAGAGATAGTAAACAGTTTGGGGCTGCCTTGGGAATTGGTCTACAATATGGTTTCTATGAGTCAGCAAGCCTGGAAAGTACATCTTTGTTGAATGACTAAGTGAAGGAAGAAAATGTGTTCTAAACCTTTGATTTATCAACACATTTTGGAGGCAACGTATGTACATGGAGGACCTTTTTCTAGAAACTGAGAGCAAATGTCTTCTCCCAACAAACCTGTATTCCAAGCAGTTTCTACAGATCCACTTTTTAAAGAAGAATATACAAACTACATTGTTATAAATCTCAACATAGAAAACTTAAGGTATAAGCAACCTGAGACTGATTATGCAATATGGTTTAAAAAAAAAATTGAGAGAATTCTGGCAATGAAACAAAGAAGTACACTGGTTTGGGCCACATCAGTTCAAAGTGAACCAATATAGTATATATATATATATTATATATATTGTTGTTTAGTCGCTAAGTCATGTCCGACTCTTTGCAACCCCATGGACTGTAGCCCGCCAGGCTTCTCTGTCCATGGATTTCCCAGGCAAGAACACTGGAGTAGGTTGCCATTTCTTTCTCCAGGGGATATTCCCAACCTAGGTGTCAAATCCAAGTCTCCCTCCAGAGGCAGGAGAATTCTATACACTGGGTATTTATATACTTTTTTTGTTGTCATTTACAAAAGTATCAAAAGCTCACTGTAGAAAATTTGGAAGATTTGAAAAAAGACTATAACCACTCTGATATACGGTCATCTTATCCCAGTTTGAGTAAAAAGTTAGGGTAGCAGGTAAGTGTTGATTTTTGCTACACCTGGATGTATCAGCCCCCCCGCCCCACCCCGCCCAGAACCATGATGGGGAAGCAAAGAGCCTATTAAGGAAAAATCATTTAAAGGATATTAGGTGGGGACTCAAGATCAAGCCCTTCTTGATTGCTCTCTGGAAAGGCGTGGTTGGGTAGGCCTGGTTGTTGGCTTCTGATCAGTAGACTTTGGCCAATTATGAAGTTTATTGGTTTTAATTTGTTTACCAAGCTGTTTCATCCAAGCAGATGATCTTTGCCCTAGTACTGCCTCTGAGAAAGCAAGGATGGAGAAGCATGGTTGCCCCAGACCTCTCTGCCACAACTAGGCCTGCTGCAGTTGGGTACAATGCACCAGAGTCCCCACAAATGTCTGTGCCTGTTGAGCCAGGTGACTCACACTAGGAAAGTATTCCAAAGGAAATAAATCAAGGTGCCAAATATCACTGCAGTGTTATTTCACCTGAGTGAAAAACTGGAAGGGATCTAAATGTTCAACATTAGGAAAATGGTTTCATGAATCATGGTCTAGCCATATAATGGCACATACAGCCTCTACTACCAACACTGATAAACAACTTTTAATGACATAGGAAAGGGTTAGTCTTAAAAAACAACCACAACACCCTACCCCAGTAATGACATATGTGCTGTGCTTAGTCACTCAGTTGTGTCTGATTCTTTCTGACCCCATGGACTGTAGCCCTCCTGTCTAAGCCAGCAGGGAAGCCCAAGAATACTGGAGTGGGTAGCCTATCCCTTTCTCCAGGGGATCTTCCCGACCCAGGAATCGAACCAGGGTCTCCTGAATTGCAGGTGGATTCTTTACCAGCTGAGCTAACAGGGAAGCCCAAAATGACGTGTGTGTGTGTGTGTGTTGTGTGTGTGTGTGTGAGTCGCTCAGTCGTATCCGACTCTTTTCGACCCCCATGGACTGTAGCCCACCAGGCTCCTTTGTCTATGGGATTCTCCAGGCAAGAACACTGGAGTGGGTTGCCATTTCCTTCTCCAAAATGACATAGTTTAGTCAAAAAAGGGAGAAGGAGCAGACATGGGAAATCTTCCTTCCTGCTACTTTCAAACACATGGAAACGCTGAGCAAATTTTAGTTACATGACCAAATTAAAAAAAAAAACCTACAATCAAACAAACAACAAAAAGGAAATCCCCAGGTCCCCAAAACAAAGAAGGAACTTGGTGTCAGAACCACGGTGAGTGACCTGGGTGGCATGGAGGTGGCGGGGCGTGAGAGAGCCACACCAGGCTGGAGCCTGGGTCATCTAGGAGGGCGCTCTGAGCACCTGGCATCATTCCAGCTGGGAGTGGGAACAGGGCCATCTGACCCGAATCATACCAGATTCACAGAGGGCCGCTCCATCCGTGAACCAGGCACCAGTAAAAGTCTATCCACTGACCTGGGGAAGGGGCAAGGAATCTTGTCATCTACCCAGGGTCATGTACTACTTTTCCAACTTCCCCCATAAATCTGCTAATTACTTCAAAATAAAGTTTAAATTGGGTGAGTGAGTGTTAGTCGCTCAGTTGTGTCCAACTCTTTATGACCCAATGGACTGGGGCTCTCCAGGCTCCTCCATCCACGGGATTTTCCAGGCAAGAAGACTGGAGTGGGTTGCCATTCCCTTCTCCAGGGGATCTTCCCGACCCAGGGATCGAATCTGGGTCTTCTACATTGCCAGCAAACTCTTTACTGTCTAAGCCACTAGGGAAAACTAAAGTTGGGGGAAGCTTCAAAGAAAACCATTCCTTAGATTATGCTGAAACTTGCCCCCCTTAAGACTTTCCACACGGATCCTAACTTTTTCCTCGGAAGCCTCCAGACCATGTCTGCTCAGAGATTTATAGACAGTCAGCCTGTTCTCAGGGCTAAACATCCCCAAGCACCTTCCCTATCCCTTTGGGTGTGCCAACTTTTAGTTCCCATATTGTCTTAGACTGATGCAGTTGCCTGAGCCCAGAGCCGTGCTCTTGAAGACGACATGATTATTAAGCTAGGGCCACAGGTTTAAGACATCTGTCCTCAGTAAACTGGGGCAGGCTGTCACTCAAAAGATAATGGACGCTGGACAAACAGGGGGCCAATTCTGTGACCTAGTCTGGGTGCTAACTATTCCCACGGTCAGAGCCAGTCTCACTGCCTGACTTAAGGTAGTCAGTCCGGGTTCACAGAGCCCTCAGTGAGACAGGCCTTGGGAGGGCCTCACCCCAGCCCTCACTTTGAGGAGGCAGCAGCGGTGGCTGAGAAGGGAAGGGCCTAGCCAAGTTCACCTGCTGCTGCTGCTGCTGCTAAGTTGCTTCAGTCGTGTCCAACTCTGTACGACCCCATAGACAGCAGCCCACCAGGCTCCCCCCGTCCCTGGGATTCTCCAGGCAAGAACACTGGAGTGGGTTGCCATTTCCTTCTCCAATGCATGAAAGTGAAAAGTGGAAGTGAAGTCGCTCAATCGTGTCCGATCCTCAGTGACCCCATGGACTGCAGCCTTCCAGGTTCCTTCATCCATGGGATTTTCTAGGCAAGAGTACTGGAGTGGGGTGCCATTGCCTTCTCCAGCCAAGTTCACCTAAAAGGCTCCTAAAGAGCAATAATACCATTCTCACAGGTACAACAGCAGCTAGGATCATGTCAGTCCCAACTTCCTACTTAAAACTCACAGAAGAATCCACTTACGTAAACATTGTTATGATAGGATAAGCCTGAAGAACATGTCACGAAATATATTTAAACCTATTTGCTTTGTTTCAGCAGTGAAACTGAAAGTGTGATTTGCATGTTCCTTACCTTATATTTTCTTTGCTTAAGGCAACTCGGAGTGCAGGGGGTGGAGGACTAGTCTGTCTAAGAATATGGCCCTGGTGATGGAGGGAGAAAAGACCATTCCTCCCACTTTGTCAGGCGTTTCAGGACAAGGCTAGGGCTCTGGGTAGAGGCAGATTCACTGCAAAGCTAATGACAAGAGAAGCCCCAGGCCACTCTCTAGCATGACCCCTTCATGGTCTTGCAACTAATTTTGTGCTCTTTTTCTTCAAAAGGGTCCCCTAAATTACAGAAACTCCAGGCCCCACCAAACCCCCCTTTGAGGTTGGTTTTCATTTTTCCTGGCTCCATATTGGGGAGAACCCTGTGTCAGAGCGAAGTGGATATCTCGACTAGGATCAGGAAGAATCCCCCACTTGCCTTGAGCTTCTCAGCAGCATCTTCTATCTGGGTTATGTTTCCAACTTCCTGCTGCTTCTTGGTTGCCAAATGCTTTAAACATTCTTGGGTGAACTTCTGTATGTGAAAAAGTTACGACAAAAGTCTTAATGTTGTCACTTTTGAGATAACAAGTCACTCCAGGGGTCATCTTCTCTCACCCCTGTATATTTTTCAGTGGAGGTATCTGGAACTCAGAAGGTATGGCGACTTGCCCAAAGTCATGAGGCAAGCTGGAAGCTGAGCTGGGACTAGGGCCCTCTGATCCTCAGAGGCCCACATCAGGTATTCTCCGAACCTTGAGATGCTCCCTTCTTTCTAGAACAGTCCTACTTGTAACCTGCTTTTCCAGGCCCTCTAACAGGATTTTAGGGAAGCAGCTTGGGGTCAGTGGAAGAACATTCACTTCTAGAGTGAATCCTGAGCATTGTTAGTGCTGGGGCCTATTCTAGGAGCTGCCTTCACGGAACCTCCCTCCAGGGTTGGTCTGTGGTCCTCTGGCCTGGATTGGTGTTCAGAGGACCTGCATGTGGAAGAGGTCCCCTCTCCCACCTACGTGGCACCCAACTCCCTTCCATATCTCTGCTTTTTGCAAATGCCGTTTCCTCAAAGACCAGCTCTGTGGTTTCCCCTACAGCTGTGACCTTACCTCCACCTTACCTTCTTACGGCTCACCTTACATTCATCTGCTGGACCAACTATGCACTTTCTGAGGGCAGATCTGCTCCATTCTTGGCTCCTGCTCCCCCATAGAGACAAGGGGTGTCCCTAAAGTGTTTGCTGAATTGAACAGAACTATCAGGGGATGCCAGCTTCAGGTGGAGAGCTGGAGCAAGCTATATATGAGCCCAAGTCCCAGAGTCGGACAGGACCTGCTAGGTCTGAGTCCTAGCTCTCCTTCCACATGACCTAGGCAAGTGGCCTCACCTTTCTAAGCCTCAGTTTCTTCAGCTCCAAAAATAAAATGTGGGAGTGGGGGCGGTGGACAACCCCACATATTTACTGTTAAGAATGAGGACACAAAGTGCTTGGTGTAGTGCCTGACACACAAAATGCTCAGTAGGTGTAGCTTATATGGGGGATTGGGAGTGAGCGGTGGGGGTGGGAACACAATAGTAACCCAAGGATAAGCCATAGCCTTACCTTCCACCTTCCAGGAGCACATCCTCCTTCCCCCCCCACCCACCC